>VWZI01013614.1:39578-75861 GCA_013396835.1 Psilopogon haemacephalus | reverse complement strand
GGGGGGGGGGGGGAGGGGCAGTTCTGGGAGGGGAAACTAGAGATCTGTGCATTCGATGCTTTGCTGAAGAGGAAGGGAGGAAATGAAATACAAATTATTTATATGCATTAATTTAAGAGCATCTACTTAGAAGAAACCAAATAGTCAATCGCCCTCATATCATAGTGTTTTTTAATAAAATATTTTTTTAAGAGAAAAGTTTCGGGAGGGATAAAGAGTACATCAGGTGCTTTCTAGGCAGGATTACACATACCGTTTCAGTTACAGAACATTCTACCATGGTCCCGCTTGGCTGTCGGAAGGCTTAGGCTATGCATCTTTTTTTCAGTATAGGCCAAAACCATTCTTAGATTCATTGCTGGTTTCAGGGCAGCACTGCAGTGGGCCACTGGCCAGAGATTCAGGCCCTGGGGACAAAGTCCCATGACCCTGGCACACAGTTCCCTCTCTCCCTTTCTTCTTGGTTCTAGGTTCATACCATGGAAACAGGCATGCAGTATGCCTACTTCTGAGGTCTGGTACCTACTGTGGAATGACAGTAAATTCCTAAATTGAGCCAGATACTTAAATTTCAACCTTACTTCAATGTGACAGTCAGCTCAAGGAAGTCAATGGAAACACTTAAGAGCTTTGAGTTTGGCCATTTCTGGAATAGGATTGGGGTCTGTAGAGATTAAGTACTCACGAGCCCATATCTGCCCCATCTTCTGAGCTTTGCCTATCAGAGCTGCCTTGGTGAGCTATAAGGAAGAGATAGAGAAAGCCCAGAAATGTGTATTTTGACAAGTTTGGTATGGGGTTTTGTTTTAAGGTTTTCTGAGTGGGAACATAAACACCATTGTTCATTACTAACCCCCAACAGTTCTAAACTGTTACACTTACAAGCTCTCAAGGGGCACTTCTTCATGTGTGTAATTTCTTTTAAGTTATTTTTTATTATGGATTGTTCAGAAAAGAATCTGGGAGATCAAACCAAGCAAAATCCAGCCGATAAGTGTCCACATTGTCTTAACGTGTTACCACTTTTGGTTCTCTAGTGACTTTAATCATGGCTTAGTCTTGTGAACTTTAAAGCTTCAGCCCTGCAGATGATCAGTATGGAAAGACCCACAAGCATGCACAGATCTGATTCTAATGGGGCTGTGTAAGAGCAGATGATTTTCACCAAATCACTCCCTGCAGGGGATCAAGGCCTTAGAGAAGAAATGTCATTTTTCTGGTTGCCATATCCCAATTGTATTATAAGTTTGTTTTTTTTTTTTGCATTTGCTCTCTTTTGAGTCCTTCTTACTCCATAAAGTGCAACACATTATGCCAAAAATGCATTGAGTTTGGGTTCAATCACACAAACATTACTGTTGTTGTTAATATTAAAATATCTGCTTGTTGTGGGGAAAAAAGAAAATTACAATAAATAATTCCCAAATAGCCTTCCCTGGTTAATGTCAGAATATTGATTACAAAAAAAAAACCAAAAAACCCAGTTTATACAGGATGGATTAAAATATTCCTTTGGACCAAATTAATTGTTAAATTTATTAATTGCCCCAGACTTTCCAGTTCACAAGTCTCAAGACTTCCCAAAATAGCACGATTGATCACAGAGTTCTCTTGTATGTTGAGTCAGAATAAAGCAATATTTTAACTTGTGTCAAGTAAATTTGGAAAAGAAATGCTGAAGGTGTATGTCATTTTTTTTTTGTTAAAGCAGTAAAATTGCTGTTCATAGTGTTCATCTCACAAGTCTTACTTTGGATTTCTTTTGCATTTTTTTGGGGGGGACGACTTTTTTTTTAAAGATTAAATTGATGAAATTGCCTTGTTTACAGAACTTTCTATGGCTGTAATCTTTGCTGTGTGTTTTCAATAAAATATATTTGAGGGAGAACTATGCTTTATGGCCCAGGATGGAGCATGCCTTGTTTAGACTCCCTTCNTTTTTTTTTTTTTTTTTTTGTAGTAGTAGCAATGTGGGATCACCATGAGAAGTGGTTTCACTCTGATGTGTTTCTGCAATATGTTGTGGCTGGGCACAGTCTCACTTGTGCATGAGCTGAACTGACAGTGCAGCCCTACACGCACACCAAATAGACCCTCTGAAAGATGAGGTGTATAAATTGAGGCTCAGCTTTACATCTCTACTGTTGTATGACTTTTCTATCAACACCATTTATATGCCACTAGTTCAGGACATGAGCAAAGTGAGCTTGCCTGTGCCCATAAGCCCTGTCAACATACCTGAAATATAAAACTGGCTACTATATAAAGCTCTGGTTCAATAATTTGTGAAGTGTTACCACAACTAATTAATTGTTCACTATGAATTTCATTAAGAGATGTTTCAAAATTAAATCTTTTCAATTAAGATGTAAGACCTTCTTGCCCCCCAAATACTACCAAACTGCAAATTCGCCTTTGGCAACATATTGGAAACACACGGCAAGATTTCTGTGGAAGAGTCATACCATAAGCAATGCTTTTATAGAGAGAATGTGTTCATTCTGCGCCCCCAAAAATCCCAGAACGAGGGGAAAAACAATGTATTTAAGAGAAGGAAATGTGTGATTGAATGACTGATGAAGATGTGAAATGGTGAGGGTATCTTCAGTTTATGTTAGAGATTTAATCTTGTACTCAGCAAAGGATGTGTGACTGTTAAATGTTAACTGTTCTATTCAGTTTTCAGCATGTTTGAATAGAGAGACATTAATATTAACCCTATGACAGACCAGTGTATTATTTGTTAAGAGTATTGCTTCAGATCCTATTGAAACTCATTTGAAGAGGTAAAGAAAAAGGTTTGGAAGCATCCAACTAGATAGCCTTAATGTTGTTTATGTGTTTCTCTCCGTGGACCCTCCTATTTTACAGTGAATGGGACAGTATTTTCTCTGAGGTCTGACAATTGATTGTGTAGAGGATGCAAAAGAAAGTTGTATTGAAACAGCTTAAATGGTAGGCCAAATCTTGCTTTATTTCTGACAACTATGGTCCCACTGAACTCAGTGGATTGAAAGGGATGCAAAATGCAATTAATTCATAAAATTACATCTGTTCCTAGCCTTGGAAACAGACTGTAATCCCCCTAAATAGAGGCACTGAACTCTGTCATTTACCTGTAGCATTATTAAAAATTATATCTGACCTATAAAGTTCCAAGTGTAGTCTGATGTGAAAATTCATTCATAGCATTACAGCCAAGTACACTGGGAGAACATCTAAGTGAGTAAACTGAACTATCTCTGAACTGGACAGAGAAGGCTTGTAGCTCTTCAGCATAATACTGTGGAGCTGAATTATAAGAAGTATATATCCAGGTTTGGGTTTTTTTTTCCTCTTCTATGTCAGATTTCTTCAGAATAATCCAAAATATTTCTAGAAAACTCAGAAGAATAACCCTGGCATTTAAAATAGGAAATGCATGGGGACATTACATAGCATTAACCACTGTAAAACTAGTACACCATGACCCAAAGCTGATTTTCTTTTACTTTTTTGCATGATTACATTTAGATAAATAAATGCATCAATGGAAAAAGAGTTCTACAGAATGGCTTTGGTATCTAGCCACATAGCCACTCTCTCAGCAGGTATAGTCAATGCAGTAAAGACAGTTTATATTAATAGAGGATCATGTCCTGAATCTCTTCTACTTAATGTTCAATGTAGTGTCACAAAGCTTAGCAGCCTACCACATGGTGTAAGAACTTCAGCAGTGATTTTTGAAGCTACCTTCATTTTGATTATGACAATTGTACTTATATCAATATGTGAACACCATCACTCGAATATGGTGCAAGGTTTGTTGACCAAGTGATAGGTTTGTCCAGTCTCACTTAGCCCTTTACTCAGGACTGAATATTACTGGCCAGGTTCTAATAGCAAGGGACTTACCACCATGTGGCTAATTCCAGTGTTATTCATTGACATCTTGCAACTTCACATTTAAATTTTGAAAAAACAATGAGATAATGGTGTCTGTGTATGATCAGGCATGTGCTAGATATGCTTCTAAATCAAAATGTTCGATCAGATAAATCATAACTACTTCTCACACAGGAAGAAGTGGAGAGAGAATCTGGATTCTTCTTCTTAATCCATTCCTAGCTTCTTCTAGTCTTAATTTTGGATGGAACTTGGACATTTCTTACTCTTATGAGAAATTATGAAAGTTAATACCAAAGAAGAACTCTTTCAGAGTCCTAGCTGCAGTAAATAAAATGAAAGCTTGAAGGAGCAGACCTGGAATTAACCTGGCTTTGAAAATTAAAGGCAATTGCCTTTCAATAAAATGGACTTTCCCTATAAACTGTTTTTTCACTTGGGAAAACAATAAGTTTATAAAGTGATTTGTTATCTTGACATGAATTTAAAATGTTGGTCTTTAGATTGGGAAAAAAACAAATAGTTGGTATAGGTTCCTCAAGTTTTGATATTGTTTTTTAAATTTCATTCCCATAGTGCAGCAGGTCAATGATCCCATTATCTGTATTTTCTGATAGTCTTAAAGGCTATCTCTGTTACTCCTTGGGATCCAGATGTGGGACCATTAGATTTCCTCAACGAGAATAAAATTTTACCCACATTATATTTTTAAAAAGAAATTCAGGCTTTCAGAGTTTTCCTCACTTAACAATCCATGAAGGTGATGTTTTTTTCTCATAATGTAGAGCTTACTTTTATATAGGGACAAGCAGTTAGCACATACCTCAGCATACAAAGGAATGCAGTATAGTTTTTGCTTTGATTTTCTGATGCAGCTTAAACTCATTTGCTTTAGATTATTTTTTATTTATTTCAGGAATGTCTATTGGGTTTAATCTAGCCCCCCTGAGCTCAAAAGCCCAATAAATACTCGATTCTATTTGGAAATAAAAAGAGATAATCTTTAACAATAAATAGGAGGTAAGGGGAGTTAAAGAAAATGAGGAAAAGGGGGACCAAAAATACAGGGTAGGAAAAATGAGAGGAATTAGAGGATAAAGGGGAAAAAGGGAGCAAAATACACAGTAACAGAATACAACCCATGAAATGGGAGTTGAGTCCAAAAGTTGGAATTAATGATTTTGATGGTGAAGCAGGATGCAGGACTGTGACGGTGAAATGCAGGTAGTTAGAGTTCCAGAAAGAAATGTTTGTATCCTTCCACATGTTCGCTGGGGAGCACGCGGTGATCCAGCAGCAAGGAGTTGGTCAGGCAGGAGGGACCAGGAGAGAGAGAAAGCAAGCTGTCCCCCCCTTTTATAGCAGTCCTTGATAGGAAGTGGGAATGAGTATCCCAAATAAAAGGTATGAATATCCAAGAGTTTCTTTTCTTTAAACTATCAATTGATAGTAAGATTGGAGCCATCTGCCAAACTTGGGTGTCCTAGAAATAGATGAAATTTTGACTCTCAGCTAGTAGAAGTACTGCCAACCCCATTACCCAAGCAAGTTGCACAGTGTGACCTTCTTCTGGAAAAGAGGGTAGGGAGCTTATTGTGGTTCTCACAGAAGATAGGGAGCTTGTGACCATGGCACAGATTTTTCCATGGGTGAGAAATGATGAATTTTGAGTTGGGTCAGATCACGTAATTTGAGAAACTTGCCTTTTTTTTTTTTTTTCTTTCTGGGATGCTTTAAAAAGTGTTGGCCTTTGGAAGCAAAGATTTATTTTTTTTAAATCTGTGATTATTTTAAACCAACTTTCCTTGAAATCTTTGTATTATATAGTTTTCAAAAAAAATAATTTATATAAATCTAAATTACAAATATTTAGATTTACATGACAACAACAGGTAAGATGTGTTTCATGTTTCTCTACTGATGTAACTGAAGATGTCGCTGTTCATTGCAGCAGGATTTTAGACTAGATGACCTTTGGAGATCCCTTCCAACTCAAACCATTCTAACCATTGTATGAGAAGTGTGTTCAAATTAGTTCTTTAATGTACTGAATTGCCTGCACAATGCTGGAGATTCCTGTGTACATCAATGGCCAGTTTGGGTTTTACATGGAAGGGTAAATTAAATAAAACTAACATATTTGCAAATCAAAAATGTACTATGTAAAACTTACAGGTTTGACTCCAGTGGTGTACAAGTGGCATCTGTTTCACTGCAAGCACAATTACTATGAAGGGTATGAGGCCTTCAGATGGAGCTATTTATGGTGGCTCAGCAGCTGAGCTGACTGAAATAAACCCCAGGTTTTCACCTCTGCTGTGCTAACCTATGCTCCTTCTAAAGCTGGCCTGCCCCAAGCCTGGGTGTCTGCAGCTTCTCCACTAGTGATTGTATCACAAGACAGCTATCGGACACACTGGAGAATCCCTTTATTGAATCAAAATTAAATATTATGAAGTAGAAAGAAATGGGACTGCTTCTGAGTGGCTTTTATATCATACAGAATGTCAGCAACTGTGCTGGTTTACTCTTCCTGATGCTGTGGCTCATGATTTGACTTGAGCCATTAGTTTCCAGTGCCTAAGCCAGAGCAGAAGTCACTCTGACTATCAGGGTAACCTCAGAGAAGCATTAAAGCAGTCTGATTCCAACTAACTTAGTTTTTTTTATACTTCATTGCATATTCTCCTTGATTATTGCAGAGATGAAGCTACTTCCAATGTCTTCTTAAAGTTGCTACTGCAGATCTGTCTTTGCCAGAATAAATGACTGTGATCATGCAGCTGCGGTTATGACAGCAGTATAAGATCTTCCAACTCTACAGATCAGAACTGGGTCTCACAGTCCAGAATAATGTAGCTGGACAAGCAAAACTTCAAAATACTTGTTTTGCAGTGATCATATACATTCAGATCTAAGCATGGATCAGCTGCTATGCTGATCCGTCATATCCATTTTATTTATCAAAGCTATAGTTTAAATTCACTTTTCTATGACATTCCTCTGTGTGTTGTATAGAAAAGCAGTGAAGGCAAATCAGCTCTTCTGATTTTTCATCTCAGCTAAGGATGGTGAGGTATTTTCCAAAGCTGTTCAGGAGATGAGTCTTTAAAATTCTGACCTCAAAGAAAGAACTGATACCCTGGCAGGGGAAAATTACTCTGAGCAGGTTTTGTCCTTGTGCGTGCTTATCCAGTTTGTCTTTCTTCTTGAGAAAGCTTCCTTCTTCCAAGAGCAAATGTACCCTAAAACACCTAAAACAGTAAACAAAGCTAGGACAAGAGATGTGTTCTCCCTTATCTGCATAGGGAACAGGGACATAAGTAAGGGCTAATTACCAAACACCTTTCCAGTTAATTCCACTGGTGTTTTTACAAACTGGTAATACTACAGTAACTATGGTATGTTCATTTTTATTTGCAGGCTGTGATGTGTATAAACTGAGCCTGTTTTAAATTTTTGATGGTTTGTTATATCTCATGAGAGACTTTCAGACTGCTCAGGACAACATTTACTACTCTCCTTAATAAGTGTCTCAGTTTCACTTGACTAATGGACATTTCTGTTACATAGATGGCAGTGACCCAGAGGCATGGGTATCATTTTCTGGCAAGCAGAGCAAACCAGTCGTTCTTTCAGCCTTGCTGGCAATACTCTTGGCTGTGAAGGAACATCTTGTGGTTTCAGCCCATTAGTCAGGTGAGGAATGGGGCTGTACCATAAGAGGGGAACTTAAGCTAAAAATTAATAACTTTTCCAAGACTGAAATAATAAAAAAAAACCACCTAGAAATCACAGTCCTTGAAAACAAGGCTCCTCTGTGACCCCATGTAGATTGAAAACAAAATTGCAATTTTCCTTTCTGTTTCTCCAGTAAGTAGTAGATTAGGTTAGCATTTATGTTATTTTAACCTGTTCCTATAAGGCTTCAGAGAATAAAGAGAACACATCATTGTGCAAATGCTCATGCTCTAGGAAAGTACTATAACTCTTTGGCAACCTTCCATACTTGTGGGAAGGATCTGGGTGGAAGCACTTTGCCCATTTTCTTTAATTAGCTGAAAGCCCAGGCATTGCCCTGTACTCCTCACTTACTGGCTGCCACTACAGCCTGGAACAAATCCCTGTGCTAAAGGTACCTAAAAATGAGCTGAGGATGATTAACAGCGATGGAGAGGCAGACACTGCCCGATACAAGCAAGATGTCCATTTATTGAGTGCAAAGCACTAACTTATATACCCTAAAATCCAAAGCCTTTTACATTATGTCAATAGTAATTGATTAGTGCAGTTGTGTATAACAAGCTATTGGCTAGTAACAGCTTACCAAAATGCAAACATAGTCAGGGAAAGTTTACATTCTTTTTACTTGGTTTGGAGACAGCAACTATCTCTAATACAAAACATCTCCCAAGGTTCTGCTCTTACGTATTTTCAGTCCTTCATACTTATCTTTCTGTGTCCTAGCAGCAGTTTTCCACCAACTCATCATGTACCCATAGCTTTCATTTCAGTAAACTCAAAACATCCTTGCACCAGTCTCTGAGCAAAGACTAACAAAGGAATTCCTACAGATGATGGAGACATGGTTTGTTCACTGTGAATATCCAGATAGGATAGTTGAAGTAACTGCAAGGGCAGAATTACCTTTACAATGCATGTGCGTAGTTTATTGTTTAAATAGTATTTCAGTCCTTGCTATTTAGTCAACATGGACATTAAGATGTCCAGAAATAAAAGTGGAATGATTGCTTCACATAACTACTCTTAATGGTCACAAATCAAATACTTCATACTTTTTGCTGAGTGCTTATCAAGTAGAGTCATCTGGCTTCATTTAAATGGGTGAACTTCTATTGCAGTTGTACCTTATTTTATGCATTCCTTTATTGATCACTAGATCTTTCACTTATGTTTACCTTAAAACTGATCTGTACATATGCGTGAAACAACACCTAATGTGGACATGAAGTCTGAGCATTAATGTGTAGAGTGGGTCTTGTGAAACCTTTTTAGGCAGCTGAAAGTCTTGAACCATTCACTAAAATAAGACAATTATTTGATTTCAACAAAATAGATTCTGTTGTCAATAAAATCACTGATACACACTTGAATTGAATTTGGGGCTTCCAAATAATATATGTATGTAAAGCTACATACACAAACATTTTTTAGAACACAGAAATAAGTATTCTAAATTAAAGTTTATTCTTCTAAATAGTTGGAGAGAATATCCACTTAACCACATAGCCTGGGCACACTGAAGATGGGGGGGAGAGGGGGAGAGGTTTAAACTATGTTTATTTTTTCACAGGCAAAAGCAGAAATAAAAACAGAAGAAAAATAATCGTAGTGCCTATGACAAAGATTGTGTTCCAAGGAGTGTGCAATGTGTGCCACTATTATTTTAACTGCAAATGGTATCTGCCCTTAGATTGAGTGTGATTGAAAGCAAATAACCTTGGAAAAACTGTCATGCAGCATCCTAGGAGATGCTTTGGTTTGGTATGTTTGGTTTCCATTTTTGTGGAGCTGTGCATTCCTGTCCGTGGTTTTAAAGGACAAAAAAAAAAAAATATTCAGAAATAATCTGTATTTTGACTTGTTTTTATACTCTGAACACCCAGGTTGATTCACCATATATGTAATCGAAGTTGAAGAGTATAATTTTTTCTGCTTAGTGTCACAAACTAGTTATACTTTGTTACCAAATTCAGTGGGTTTTTTTCCTGATGAAATCATATGCTTGGGCCCTCTCTCTCCAAAAGTAGAGGTTTCATTTGATAGCAAAACTACAGAGATTCAAAGCCAAACCATCTGAAGACAAAAGCTTTCTTCATTCTGCTACATTGATGGGAGGATCAGTTTGGGTTAGCCAGAGTTTGATACAACAAGGTTCAGGGGTCTCTGACATCTTATCGCATACAGAGTCACCTGCCTAGAAAACCCAAGTCTTCTGCTGCTAAAGTCAATCCTTCCAGTCTTGCCTGGAAGATTCTCAATTTTAGGCTAAATGAACCAGGTAGAAAGGCTGAAATTAAAAAAAAAACAACAAACCCACGGGCACAGGGAGGATCAATCAAGGAGAGAGACAGAGGTAGCCATATCTTTTATTCTGGAGTCCTAGAAAAAAAGAAACTTAGGTCCTTTGCAAAATGGCTTCCACCTTAAAACACAGTGAAACAAATCTAGACATCCCAGCACTGGCCATGGACACAAGGTGAAATTTCTGTGTCACACACTCTAGTTCATTCCAGGCCATCATGCTGTGGTGGTACGTCATGGGGCTTCCTAGCCAGGGCAGCCACAGGGGACATCTTCACAGTCCCCAATACCTGCTATTGGAAGTCCTTCACCTTTACATGCCCAGGTTCATGTTTTCATGCACAATAGCTTGTGCTGAATGCCCCATGACAAACTTTTTAATCATCCAAACCCCAAAGAGGCTTTCTGCCTTAGTGCCTCCAAAAGCACCTTTCTAGTTGATGCCAGATAGCCGCCAGGCAAAAGGCCAAGTTGTTACTGCTCTCTACCAGAACTGTCTCTGTTCACAGCAGACTGAGCACCCTAAATCTCATTTGAAGTCCAGCCCTGCTTCCAGGCAAGGGAAGTGGGGTGTAGGGCTGAGGGCCAAGAAGGCAATACGTTCTCCTTACCACTGCTCTGCAGAGCCTGACTTTCCTGGTTACTACTTGGTTTTTTTCTTTATTTTTTTCTTTTTTTAAGCTCAGAATGGCTGTCTGAACCTGTCAGTTGGCTTCTGATAACACCTGGTTTTTGCTTGAAATATGCCTTACCTTGGTAGTGTTAGGCCAAGTGCTTCTGAACACACCTATGCTATAAAATAGCAGGAAAATGTTTTCTTTTCAAAGCTCTTGCAACCTCACCCCCCAGGCACTTAGTTAAGTTTGATGCTGAAACCTGCTGCTGTAACATGGACTTTTATTTTGCCCAGGGGCCAGGGCAGGTTTGTGTGGGAGTATAACTGCTCACACCCATGGATAACCCACACACCTGTGTTAGCTAAAGCTGTTCACCTGGTTTACAGTCACAGCTCGTATCACTGAGAATGCCCTTTGTCTCTTCACTGTGGCCATACATTCAGCTTTCTCCTCCTTGAGTGTCAGCACAAGAAGGGTTCTGTTCTGTTGAGAGGCAGCAACTCTGGAAGCACAACTATCTCAGGAGGTTTGTTTCTCAAATGTGCCATTTATATTATATCTGGAAAAAAAAATTCAGTGGTGGTGGTGATTTTGTTGCTTGGGTTTTTTTTTTGTCCTTTCTCCTTTGGTTTATGATGGACATTTTCTATGTGTGTTCTTTTATTTGTTCCATGGAAAAGTAACTGCATTTATTAGATTGAACAAGAATTAAAGTATTAGAGTCCTAAAGCTTTCACACTCTTTAGTGTTACGGTTGATTGTTTTGAAAAGGTACCTCCTTTTCACCCAAGGGTAAATTGCAAGTTTCTTGTCTGCTGCTTTCCAGGGGAAAAAAAAAAAAAAATCACCAACTTTTGAAGCTTATTTGGAGTATCATTTACGTCACAGTAGATACGGTGTACTGTCCAACCACCCAAGAAAACAGCTTGCATGCAGAGGAACTATGCTAACTTTCAAGGCTGCAACTTAAAACATAATAAATCGGAATGTAACAAAAGTGGCTCGTAAAATTCCCATTAAGAGTCATGCCTGATACTTGCTTAAAATTTCATGTGCTTACAGGATGTCATTTGTCAATGTTAAAGACGCATTAATTATGACTGCTTTCTGAAGCAAGGCTACAGTGTGTGTTATGCAGCTTCAAAAATTCTATGTGACAATCTGTGTCCTATTAATTCAAACTACTTCGCTTAGGCAGTCATCTGCACAACAAAAACTTTCCTTAAATCACTTAAATATTTCTAATTTGTACTCTGCATGGAACAATAACAAGCTGCTAAAAATGCAAACAAGTACCTCTCAAGCTATATTTATAGTTATATCTTCTGCTAATGGTAAATGCTGTGGCTACTTACTAGCAAAATGCTTATAGAGATGTCATTGGTACTATGCAAAATAAGAATATGTTTTATTGTAAGCATCTTTTTTTCCCAAAGCTTGACAAGCGTATGCAGATCACATTGAAGTGCTTAGTTGCTGGCAAAATGTCTCCACTCCAGCACAGCTGAAGAATCAATGATCATGTTTCTATTTTGTTTCAGGCTGGAATTCATTCTGACCAAATGGCTTGGGTTAGGAAAGGTGAATTATGTACATTGAGTAGGCCATTACAATAGTAATGTTTTCCAGCAGAATGGATTTCTTTTTAAGGAATCTAAGTGGCTAGAGAAGGGGGGGAGGGGAAAGCACTATTATTGCTAAAAAGAAGTTGTTCAGTTTGAGTTATTTGCTTAATTACATCTCATACTTTTTCTCCTGGAGTCAGGCTAGAGAAAGTTACAAGGAGTGAATTTTAGGGGTTAACATAGGGCAAAACTTTTAAAAACTAGCTTCCTGTAGCCTGTTATATAACAGTACTGCTCCTACAGTCAGACTTGGTAATGCAGGCATCCATGTGCCTGTCTTTCTCTGCTTGATATCCTTAACAGTCCTTCCCCACTATTTATCTCCCTACTCAAACATATTCCAATGAAGTATGTTTGAGATTATGTGAATGAAGGGAATATAGTTTCTCTCCAACAGTTAATAGAATTCCCTCCAGTGCATCTCTTAGTTTCTTTTTGGTGTCTTATATAAGGTCTCTACTTGCCCTTCACAGACTTTTCTCCTATGTGGTATCTTGTTCTTTAGTTGTTTTTCTGTGCCATGTTTGATAATTTGCTGCCATTCTTCTAAATATAGTGCTGCTATTCTAGGCTGTGATTTATACCAGGAATAACAGATATATGAGATACTCAGGACTTTATTTAAAAAATAAATAAATGAAACAAACAAAAACCCCCAAGCAAGAACAACAANAAAAAAAAAAAAAAAAAAAAAAAAAAAAAAAAAAAAAAAAAAGTGGTGGAGGGAGCTTCCTGAAATATGCTGCAGTTTTGGGTCTCAGCTGCTGATAATACTTGTAAAATCACTGCTGAGCTAATGCTGTTTCAAGAGTTGATGATATAGCAGTAATTTGGTAGGGCAGAGTTTTATGGTGAACTACAGTTTATGGATGTTGGTCATCCTCATTATAACCAGCAGTGTAAGGAACATGTGAGGCTAGTGCAATGCACCACACATGGGTATGGGTGGTAACAAGTGGATGCAGCCCTCCAGCTAGCAGGTAATTGAGAGAAGAGATCTTGCCTTTTTCTCTGAGCTGTGCTTGATTTATTAACTTTCCAGAGCACTTCAGAGGTCCAAGTGCTTTTTAGTCTGTATTTCACCACTGTATGCAACAGTTTTTTGATCCAGCTTCCATGGAACATGGCTTGCTCCAGAAGCTTTCTTGCTTTGAACTGAACAGCGTTTCTATTACCACTGTTACTTGGAGCACTTGGGTTTAGTAGTCTTCTGCTGAAATTTACCTCTTCTACTAAAGTCTTACAAATACTGGGAAGGAATAACAGTGAACAGAGAGAATTTTAACAAGCATTATCAAAGCAGTAGCTGAAGATAATATACTAGTACCTAGATAATTGCACTGGAGTAATCTCATACTTGATTGAGAAGAGGAAAGAAGTGTTTGCTATTGCTATGCGTAGATGCTGGAAATCATAAATTGATTGCCTAGAGTCAAAAATCCACAATGCCAAAGGCTGAATCTCTCTTGTTTGTATTATTAGAATAGTAAAATGTGGGCTGCTGTTCTATGCAAGAAGTGATGTTAGTGAAGTGCCTGGCAGTTGTCTAACACTTTATTTCTTAGGTGGGTGAAGCTCAACCTTATGCCATATATGATAAGGTAAATGGGAAGAACTGAAAATGGGTTTGTCACCTGATAGCAAAACTTCCTACCTGAGTTTCATGAAAGTATGCATGAAGCCAGATAGGAATGAATTTCATTATTTATGGATTAAATATCACTTTAATCAAGAAGATGTCTTAAGTAGCCAGTTTAATCATTGTCATCAACTTCATCAGGGTGATTGAAACCATCATTACTTTAGCAACTGATTAGCAACAGCTGGATGTGGTCTTTCAACTAATGCTAGAGAGGCTCATTAGGAAAGTGTCAATGCCTGTATCAGTGTCTCTTCATGATCTATCCTAGTGCTTTAGCTGTCTTTTTACTATAGAGTGTGGATTTTTCCTTAAACTTCTTTCGGTGTAATTCAAATTAATAATTATTTTGTATTACAAATACTGAAGTACTTATGTATAATACTTGTTGATAAAAGCAGAGAGTACAGAAGATTGTTTGCTATTAGGCTTTATAACCAGGGCCAAACAAGTAATTAATTACTTTTTGAAAGGATTGGATTTTTTTTTTTTTCAGGAAATCAAATTAACTAAAAGCATCTAAACAAAGCAAAATCATGAAACAATGTATGCTGAGTCATACAGGTGGTTTATTTGTGGTCTGACAGCAAAACGATTTTGGCCAAATCCAACAAAATGTTAGTCTGTGGAAGTTAAGGTATGAGGTTTCCCATCTGGAATAAGAATATAAACTGGAAAATGTGTCTATTGTGTAATACTTCCTTGGGATATTTGAACAGATAAAATAAGAAATCTCTTTTTTTTTAATTTAGAACATGCCATGTGAAATATAAACATCAGCAAAGACTTAAAGTTTCAGGAGTACAAAATTTAGTTTGAGAAGCAATTAAAAGAACTGCTAACTATATAGTACATTACTTGTACAGGTGAGGGATCCAGATGGCCAGAGACCTTTGAGAGCAGGGATTCCCGTTGAATTGCAGAAAATTTATGCCTTCTTAAGAAAGCAGCCTTATATCAAATGGTAATATTTTGGTTAATTTCACAGTGCTTACAATTGGGAACTTGATCAAAGACAGAGGTGCTGGAAAATCTATGTGTGATCTGAAAAGTTTATCTCAAATTAGCCAAATAATCCACATTTTGCTTTTAATCCCTATAGGGTTTTGCAGTTGGGCTGAGAAAATTGTAACAAAGCCTGAATAAAAATTCTTATAAAATAATCCTTAGCACAGAGGAAAATTAAGTAGATCTCAGCTGAATCCAGCTGAGGGACTTGATTTGTAATCCAAGTGTAATGATTTATGGCGTGAACTAGTGGTACATCTCATCTCTACAAGGGAAAGGAAGCCAAGGCTGGTTTTGTTGTTTTGTAGTAACTGCTGTGCGAATGACAATCATTCCCAGCAGCAGCCCTCCTGAAGAAGCAACAAATGCAAGTAATGAGGCTGACCCTTAGAAATTCACAGAACTGCAGAGTGACACAATTTCAATTTCGTTTCAAAATATATGGGAAAACATGAATTTGAAACTAAAGGAAGCCTTTTAATTGTGTTTTGCAAACTGATCTTAGTGTCAGGCTGGACTGAAGAGGAAGTGAAATGGAAAGGAGAATTTAATTAATGTGGGAAAAGCAAGGATAAAGGAGTTAGAAGGGTTCTAGTACAGAGGAAGAAAAAGTGTCTGCCTTACCTTTTCTCGTATTGAAAATTATGTTCTTGCCATCTTAATATGTGGGAGACCACCTGAGACTAATGGGCAGGTATTGATTAACAGCCATAGCCTCCTCCTATTTTGGGACAGGGCCACCTGTTCAGCTTTTTACGACAAGCGTTTCCCCAGTTGTAGTGGTTTCTTTCCAGTAGCAAATCTTCCAGCACTTTTCTGTCTCTCTGGTTCACTGAATGCTGGGGTGTCGTATGTTTTGGCTGTGGAGGTTGTTATTAGTGGGGTATTTCTCAATATTGGAGTATCCAGATTCACAAGTGTTAAAATGTTTTGTTGGATTAAGTAGAATTCCTCCAAACGAAAGCAATGTTCTCTGTCATCATGAGGTACAGTTTTGTGCCTGAAGTTGACAGAGGGGACTTCATCAGGCTTCCTACACTGGCATAGGTATCTTTCTTTGGCATGGAAAGAGTTATGTTGTCGTGCCATCTCTGCTCTCCTGAATGATCAGGGCTGAGCAAATATGGTGTAGCACCAATGCTGCTCTATTAATCATTATTAGTGACAGTCTTCCTCTTGTTCACCTTTGTTTCCTGTCCTGAAGGTGGGCTTTAACAGGTATACACTCACACGCAATTCTGCCACTGGAATGTCGCTCTGTGTTGCATAGAAGAAGCATTTGATACAATTAACAGGCTTTTTATGGTAGTACCATTTTTTGGAGAGTGTTTTGGGGTATTTGTGTGCTTGGCAATTGCTAAAGCAGCAGCATCTGTGACTTTCTGGAGAGAGAATAAATGAGTTACAGGCTCACTGTGCTGGGAAGCAGTAGGCAGGCTTGGCAAACCCCAGTGGCTGCCTATGCTGAGGATGTGCTTCCACATGCGCATCATAAAATGAGGAGTGCAGATCTCTTTTTCCATGCAAGAGGACAACCAAACATTTTAAATGTAGCAAATAGCCTTGGCAGCACACACAGGAGTGCCAAAACCAGCAGCAAAACACATCTAATGATTGCTGATGGCTTGTCAACAGTAAATAACCCTTCATGTGAGCTGACAGCAGTTCCCGGTTCTGGTGGAAAGAGCTGTGCTGTCAGTCCTGCTTGTTCTTCTTTGCCCAAGAGCCAGATACGAGGCTTTTACTAGACCACATGGATGGGAATCTGCTAAAACAGTGACAAGGAAAGTGTTTACCACCATAAGGCAAGGTAGCTCACAGCTCTTAATTATCTTCCAATTAATATGATGGCAGTGCATTTACCAAATTGGTGGTCATGGGCAGCACTGAGGATGACAAGTAAAGTGCATCTCAGCCAGGTTTGTGAAGTACGGTGTGCAGCTTTCCGAGCAACAGGGGAATGTGAATATACTGTTATGCCTGCACCTGAAGAGAGATCAATTGTTGCTGTAATGAAAAATTATATTTAACTTCTGTATTTATGCCTTTTTCCCAATTTCCCAGTGTGGTTCCTTTTAGAGTTCTTTATTACTGCTGTCTGGTTTAGTTGATCTAATTTTGTGGTCAAAATGAGCAGATGGTGGGGGACGTGCTTTACCCAAGCACGTTCTAAATGACATCAGCCCAGTGAGTTTTCAAGCATCAGTGCAAATAACTGAAGATAGAATCATAAACAATGGTTGTATCTAACACAAATTATGTGTCTCAGCCTGCTAATAGAGCAGGCATGTATTAACCTCCCACCAACCTGTCAGGATGTCGAAAAGTTCACACACATGCTGTCTCATTGACCTGCCTGAAGAATAGGAGTAATTACTTTTATAGGTTGTTATGTGAAAAGAGAGGATACATTTGTAACAGTAGTATTTTTGTGAAAGAAGTTAAAATGACAGAAGTGTTTGAGAGGAAATCTACTGTTACATATACTTTAAAAAAAAAATAATCTTCGGGGGGGAGGGTGCGGAGAGGGGCGGGGCTAATTACAAGTCTGAAAGGCATGGAAACAACATTATGCAAAATTTAGTTAGTACTTTAACTAAAAGACTAATGAAAATGCTTAATAAAAAGAAAAAGAGAGAGAGGGGGGCTGATCATTTCTAGTATCATTCATACTAAGTGTCTCCATCTTAGATGTATAAATAACTTGTCTTTTTTTGAAGGTTAAGGTGAGAAGTCTATCCAGAAGTTTCAGGAAATGGGACTGAGATATCAAGAAGGCAAAGTAACATCAATTCTTTCATTCATTGTGATGGGTGCTTTAGTTTTTATTCAAAGCTTACATCATTTACGTGGGAAATTTCTTCCTTTCAGATTTGAATCTTGTATAGCCTTTGCTGCAAATGAAGGCAATTCATTTGGGTTCTCCACCTTTGTCATGAGGGATTACCATTTCCCACTGTTGGTAGCTCCCTGGGTATTTGAAGACTATTACAAAACTCTGTCATCCTGGGGCATCCCTGCGTCCACAGAGGCGTTGTTCTGGAGCTGTGTCTCTCACAACACGCATTAAGGAAGACTTTAGTCACTGTCTTACCAGCTTTGGCAATGAAAAAGGAGTACTGAGGACAGAGTGTTTTGCCATTAATTTAGGCTCAGCGTTCAATGATTTCATGTAGTCCATGTGTACTGTGTTTTATCAGAAAGGGTACCAGAAATTTTTATTATAATCGAGACAAACTGTCTGATGCTTACCTACCTGTGAGGTCTGCTGTTTTGTCTGGGATGGAAATTGGACTGGTTTGACAAACCCAAGTTTCTTGTTAGTACTTGCAGACCCTTGAAAAGTTAATGCATTGAAGTTAAGTGCAGAAATACCTTGATTTTCCAACAATAGTTTATTCCTTTTGGTATACTTTCTTAAAAGAGACTTACTGGCTAGCCCAGACTTTTCTTCCTCCCACTCTCATTTTTTTCTTGAGGGTACCGCCTGAACTCTTCTGATGTTTCCAGATGACATGCAAACTGTTAAAGGTAACATTTAACAGTTTGGATAGAAACTGATGCAATGCCATCTAAGAAACATTCCATAAAGGTCAAGGAAAGCATTTGCAAAGGAAGGAATGAAGAATCTAATGTGCCCAAGGAGTGGCAAGTATCAAGAGTCATGACATAAACAGAAATCCATGGCATGAAGTAGGGAAATGCAGCAGATGGAATGGACCCTACTTGCCTTGCAAAAGGTCACCCCTCTAAGTGCTAATAAACCACATATCTTTGTTTTATTTACAGAGGAAAGGAAATAAAGCAGTTCTTGCTGCCAGTGTTCTGGCAGATGTGCATGTCAGCACTGAAAATTCTTCCCCATCTCCTCACTGTGCCTTGGGGAGCTCATCCTAATAGGGTGGACATTTCTGATTGATTTTCACCAGGCTTTGAGGCTTGTATACCCTCTGGTGTAACCACACAAAAACTCTTAGCAGCTAGCAGCACACAGCTTGGTCTTTTGAAGGGAACAATGTCAAGTATGGATTTTGTGGACTTCAAAGAACAGCTGTACTAAACCACAGTGATATTCAATGTCCATTTTGAAAGCACTTTTCTATGGACACCCCATAAAAGTTATTCCAAGTTAACATCTCTGGAATTTGTACTTTTAATATCCCATGTGGATGTACTGCTTCTGAAATAGTACTTAGTTTTTTAACGTGGCTGCCGCACTGGAGCTAGTTCAAGATGATCAACTAATTCGACATTTTAAATGTAGATGTTAATGACTAGACACAACTGCAATATGACAAAATGAAGTTTCAGGAGGTACATCCTTGTGTCTCAGGGTATCTAATGTGTGGTACACACTAAAAAAGGTTCTGTATACCATATATGTTTTCCTGTGGAGACTGGTATGTGCATGCAATTTCCACCTTGGACTACAGGGGAGGTCTGTGGAGTAAGCTTGATAAAGGTGCTGAAACTGCTAGAGATCTACAGCTTCAGTTTCCACAGCCAAAATACCTCCTGCCCCCACCACTCCTCTTGGGATGCTCTTCAGGCAGTAGATCACATTTTGTGCCCACCAGGAAAATTACATGAAAGAATCCTGAAGAGCAGATAAAGTAATACCACTTGGGGGATGAGGAGAGGGGGCAGGTAGAGGATGAAACAAACAAACAAAAAAAAAACCCAACCAAAAAAAAAAAAAAACCCACAAAAAACCCCACACCCAAAACCCCATGCACTGGAAAACTTTATACACACAAAATGCAGATTATTTCAGCAGTATGGCAGGTGACAGATACTATTTTTCCCATGGAAAGTGGCCAGAAAGAGTGGCATTTGGAGTGGTTGTAATGTTCTGAATTAAATCTTGCTGTATTCCATCTCACTTTCCAGTTTTCCTGTGTTTATGGGTGATTTTAGATTTAAACTTACAATTCGTCCTTAACTTGCTATTTGTACTGTTAACTTTATATGATTGTTAACAAAAATTTAACTCGATGTCATGGGTTACACAGCCTGTTCTCAGAAGCTTCCCTTCTCTCCCTACACAGACAGGAAGGAGTGGAACACAAAAAAACCTCTCTGGATCAAGATAAAATTTTACTGGAAAAGATGCAATAATCAATTGCCTTAGCCTATTTGCAGAAAAGCACAGCAAAATACAGAAGCAGCTACCTGCCCCCAGCCCACAGTATGCCCAGTGGTAAAAACTGACTCCCTCAAAACCCAGGAAACTAGAAACAGCAACCAGAACAGAAAGCCTGCCATGCTGCAATCTGAACTTCAAGCCAGCACTTTTTCATTTTGAAGCTGGCATTATGGCAGCACAGTATTGAACGCCATCAACTCATGACAGAGGGATTTGGTAGCACTACTTTTAAAAACGGCCCAGAAAAAGTATGAATTGGGAGTGTGTGAAAGGGGGTGTTTATTAGTGGTTTTGGTGTTTGGGGTTGTGTTGACTGGTTGGTTGGTTGGTTTTGCTTTTGTTTTCTTGAAAGGATTGAATTATTCAGAATTCAAGATGAAAAATTAGGAGAATTTTCTTTTGTGATTCTAACACTGTCATTACATTTGTGTCAATGTTTGCCCTTTTGACTATCAGCTGAGGAAAACAATAAGAAGTAGGAGTGGACTAAGATGCATTTATTTTTCTCACTGGGAAAAAGGCAGAATCCTCTATGTATGTACCAGCTTTCAGTCAATCAGTAAGAAAACCAGAATAAATTAAAACAGTAGTTATTTCAATTCCAGTTGGCTGTTGGGCATCAGCTTATTAAAATTGAGTCTTTGCCTTTTGTCTTCATAGTTCTGGAATAGAATTAATTGTGTTTCCTTTAAGAGGAAGCATGAATAGGAAATCAAATGGCAAAATGGCCAAACATACCTAGCCTTAGTGGCTGTGAATAAGTGTTGTAGATAGAGCAGAAGGCCATGAAATTAATTGCCAATTGATTCAGATACTCATGCCTTGCATGACCAAGGAATGATGTTTCTTATGTTTACTTTAAAGCAGTCCATTAAGAGGCACCAGCACACTTAGATTAGTTTAAGGCTTTTTTTTTTTTTTTTCCTCTGATTTGTTAGTTGGCTGTTTTTTGAGTGTGTGTGTGTGTGTATGTAGACAACATTGTTTGATATACATCAACTAAATGAAGAGAAAAAATCACCTGGGGAAACCTTGTCAAATTCTGGCTAGAGGCCAATTTCAAACATTTTATGACTGCAAATTTCTTACAGAGAATCAAAGAAATGGTAGGCAGAGCATGCATGAGCAGAATAAATTGACCTCTGTTAAATTCTGTCAGGAGAGCCTGTACCACAAGGGAAAAGAAAAGCCAGGAAATGTGGAGCTTTTCTAGAGCATATTTTTAATGATTGGTGGCCACAGCTTGCGGTCTGAATGTACAGACTCAAGGGTTTTAGGAATTTAAACAAAAATAAGATCAGGGAGCCACTTGCACTGATGGTTATCTTTAAGTATTTGTGTGAGACATGAATTAAAACACTGCTCTGGGTGAGTATTAATAAAGCTTGTATTTGAAAGTGGAGGGGGGAGTATGATATTTATTTTCAGAGTGCTTCAATTGGAGTAACTCTGGTTTGTGGGAAATGCAGAATCCTTCCATCCACAGCAGTCAGGGGAACCAAAGAGCACAACAGAAGCCAGGTTCCAAATGTTTGCATACATTTAGAGAGGCACTTAGGGGAAAATATGTAAGAGAAGTGAATAGCTTAATAAAAGCTCCCCTTTTTTTGGTCCCCTTGTAGTAAATGTCCTTAGTATTAGGTTCATTTTCACATCTAAAGGAATTTCTGTCAAATACAATTATCAGGGAAGACACAACTGCAAAGGTATCAAAGCTGTTTGCAGAAATCTAGCTTCAGAACACTTGTAGATGGAATATGTTGGTTGAGTTTCTTTACATATCATTTAATGTTCCTTTTCTTTATGAACCTTCCAGCTGTGGTTCATGCTGTCTGTTTAAAGACAAGAATGCTCCAGCAGTTTGTGGGGTGTTTTTTTTTGGTTTTTTTTGTTTTTTTTTTTAAGTGGCTCTGACAGCAGCATTGTATTAATTTATTTTGGTTTTTTTCTCTGTCTTTGGTTGAAAGGAAATGGTGGAAAGTGAAACAAACCACATAAGTGAAACAGTCTGTCATGCTGAAAACCATTTAAACATAAATAATATACTTTATTGAGTAAGTAATTCTTTGATTGCATTTTGTATTTTTAACTATTCTCACTTAAGACAGTGTTGCCTAAATACAAGAAAATTGTTTGTCTTGATAATGTTAAACTGAAAGAAGCATTAAATTTGCCTTAACAGACAATCAGGTGTGAAAGCATGTCAAGAATTTTTTGGAACGCAGTTAGAAAAGGAAATGCATTTCTCCCAATTGTCTGAAGACTAATCTCCTTTATATTCAGTGCAGGAATAGGATAGTATCAAGAAAAGAAAAAAAAAAGTCTCACCCTAAATGTCTGCAAGCATCACCTTGCACAGACATCAAATCCTGCTCTGCAAAATTCAAGCATGATTTGCTGAGGTTCAAAACTGCAGCAGGATGACTTGTTCTTCCACTAGGCAAAACTGCCACCATGTATTTTGTAGTGTTTTTACAGTGATGTAAGTGAAGAGGATGTGACAGAGCAGGAGGCAGGATCTATTGCTTATACTTCAAGATGTAAATCAGACAAAGATTACTCTAAGTAAGAGAAAGTCTCTTCTCTATGTATTTAATATTTACCTGTAAATTCGGGGACTACGTGCCTCTCACACAGCAGTACTGACTAATATGTTTCTTCTACATTTAAGTGTATGCTTATCAGTTGCTTCTGCTCATAGTACACATACTGTGATCTTGATCACAGATGAGGACTTCTATCTCCCAATATTTGTCTCCAAGTACAGATTCACTTTAGAACTCTGTAGAGGATGTCATGGCTGTTCAAACAGCCCTATCAAATGGCACTCTGTGCTGCAACCATGGAGCAGCTTTCTATCCACCCAAAATTTCAAGAGCTAAACTCACAAGAAAAACAAATTCACAAGACAGAGTTTTCTGCCTCCTCACAGGCCATTAACATGGCAAATATGATGAGCACTACTGATTATAGATGGAGCTGAGTTCAGGCCATTTAACTTCTTAGGTAGTGCAACAACACTCTTGTAGAGACCTCTCATTTTTTTAGGCTTTGAAAGAAAAGTATTCTGGAGGCTGCAAAAGCTATACACAAAAGCTTACATGTCTCATGAAAGGAGCAGCTGTTTATAGAGGGTGAGAATTAGAAGTCTCTAATTACAGCAGTATGTCCTGGACAGCCAAATTTCTTCCTTCTACTCCCAGTGGGTGAATGGGAGAAGAAAAAGGTGAGAAACTGCTTCCACCTTGCCACTCTGTGGGCTTTATGGGATGGGGGGGTGAGGGGGGTGGATGGTCAGCAAAGGGGGCCCTTTTGGCACATGTAGGAGGCTCATGCTGCCAGCCCATGCAGGGAGTTGAGCTGGCTATTTGCTGAGGTTTTGTGCCCAGTGTGAAATTGGCAAATGAATATTTTTTTTTGTCCGAAAAGGCATAAATACGGCAAGAAAAAGGTGTGTTTCCGCCTTAGAGGTTCCCCATCTGAAAGGGTTCCCACATGAAAAGATTCCCACCTGGAAAAGCTCCCCATGTTTACAGAGCCCTGCCTTCTAAAGAAGTTCCTTGTTTTGGGACTGTCTGGGATTTGGAGGACTCCTATGTTTTGCACAGCTTTTGGGTTTTGCACAGCTTTTGGGTTTTGCACTGTTTCCCACGCAGGTACAATGCCCCCATTCCTGTACTGTCCTGTACAGCCTTTGCAAGCAGTGGCAGGTCCTGGGTCCATTGAGAGACCTGCTAGTGGCACCTGGACCCGGCACCTCTGGGACCTTCCTAACAGCCAGCTTTCCTGGCTGTTATCCTGGCTGGGGAGATTAAAGCAGCTGGTTCTCCCTTTTTGCTGTTCGAGACAGCATGGAGAGAATCCAGCAAGGAATCAACAATGAGCATCTATCTCCTCACATTGTGAGTAAAAGCTGTTGTTTCCCTTAATTCTCTGCTCAGCCAACCTACTGACAGTGGGGTAAATAAGCTGTTATAGCTTAGCCTTTTCCATTTTCTGACTTCCTAAACCTCTGAATTTGTCTATAGCACTTTTGAAGATCTTCCCAATTGAATCAAAACCTGTAAATAAATTAAAAACTAATTCTGTGTATAGTTTTGAAGATGGGGGTTTCTTGTAATGAAATAATTCTATTTTTGTAACTCCTGACTCAGCCACATCAATTCTCCTGCTCTTTACAACACAGTACAAATTGTCAATGCTTGTATAGTCAACTGTATTGAAATGGGTTTTTTTGTGTTGGTTTGCTTTCAAATCAAGATAACAACCTTGCAACAAACTGGGCTTTTACGTCGATTAATTTAAAACTGCTAGAACTCCAGTACAGCTTAGATAAGAAGGCACTTGAACCTTGTGCCTCCAGGCAGTCAGGGGAACCTGTCCTGGAAAACTGAACCAAGGCCAATTATTAGTCCTTACTAATCCCCTGCTACTGCTCCTGCAGGTAGCTTCTAAAGAGGATACAAAGGTTATTTAATTTCAGTGTCCTGTAACAACAGAAACAGAGATATAAATAAGAGGTAACAGGCTCTGGAAAGGGTTTTATAGGTATAATGTGGTAAGCTGCACCCTTGCTCCTTCATGTTTTTCAGCTTGTGGCAAGAGTGATGGGATGGCACTATGCTAGGTTTCACAAGACTCTTGGCTTGGTTTTGTTGTTGGTTTGTTTTTTTTTTTCCCCTGGAGATGATCTGCCCTCACTCCACCAGTTTGGTGGGTAAAACTAACAAGTGTACAGCCTGAGGTGATGCAATTGCTGCTGAAAGGCTCAAGGCCTCCTGGGATGCAGCAGAATTTCTGAAATCTGGTGTAACTGTTGTGCTGTGTATCAACAAGCCATAAACTGCAAGTTCATAATGAGAAGTTTGTTTGCAGTATGTGCAGCTGCAAGGAGAAAGTTAACAATGGAATAAATTGCAGCTTAGTTCATTAATACTGTAGATATTTTTAATTAAAAAAAAAAAAGGAGAAAAGAAAGAAAAAAATAATTGTCACAGACTGCAGGATTTACTAATCAAATGGCAATTCTTTCCCAAACATCTCAAATTATTTTTATCTAGATGCCCTCTGCATATCCAGCTTGAATGTTCAGAAATAAAGGCAAAATTCAGTGCATTAGCAGTGTGCTGCTGAGATTTGCCTCTGAATTACTCATGTAGTGATCTTCTGAAGTCATATAAATAGGACTGAGTGCAACAGCCAATGGAGATATAAGAAGATATTAAATGCCTTTTACTACAGCTGAGAAAATCCCTGCTGGTGGGCCATACAGCATGGCTCCCTTTGTAAAGTGGTTTTGGAAAAATTCAAAGATTGTGTTACCTTTTTTTGGTAACTGCACAGTTAAGGGCTTCACAATCCATGCTCAGCTATGATACTAAAAAACCTGCTTAACTCTACAGTGGACTTCTGAATATGAAGAGTTAAGCCCATCTTCATATACTAAAATAATTTCCCTGTTCTGGACACCCCTCAAGTGTATTTGATCACAGGAATTACTTCCTGTGTGTGAGCAGTTACATCTCAAAAAGGATAACCCTAGCAGATGGGACTGTTTGGGGGTTTTTGTAGTTGGAATAGGAAGGACAAAGCTGTGTGTTTAGTCACAGAGGTGTTCAAGAACCTTTAAGAATGGAGAATTAAGAAAACATGAGACTAGAATACTTGAAACTTTGACTCAACCAGGCCTTGCTTCTAACTTCACACAATTTACCTGTTATACTAATGGATGAGGCTGAAGGAGTGGAGCTATTAGCACGGAATCTTGTTCGGGCAATTTGAGTTCAAGAGCTCCTCCTTTTGCCCTCCTCTTGCACTATACTGCTACTCCTGTTCCACCTCAGCTGGAGAGGTAGTTGATCATGGATTCATATCCTCAGCTCTGTCATGCTTGAAGCATGTACCTCCTTTCTTGTATTCAGCCCCTTTGGCATTGTAGCACTTGCAAAAGATTGATGAAATCCAACCAAGAATCCAGCAAAATCACTCACAAGATACCTGCTGACAGGAGGAAGTCTTGATTACAGTATGGATGAGTACAGTGCTCATTTTTTTGCCAATTTTGCTTTTGTTTTGCTCATTCCTTGTTTAATTCCCTTTCACCGTAGGCATTATTAGGAGATGGAGCACATGTGCAGGGATCTGTAATAAACCAGAGGCTCTAGGGTGTGTTTTTGCTGGAGAAGAAACAACAAATGCTTGTTTTCTTTTGAGGTAGCTGACCTGAGCAATAAGAAAGAGATTTCTCTTTGCAGGCACAAAAAAGCCTCTTGCTTTAAACCACAGCAGGGAGATGGCTGTGCAGAGGAGACTGCTGGTCAGCTGAGCCACAGTGGCTGTTCAACTGCAGACCTACTTGATGAGCAATGGGGAAAGCTGCCATGCTGCTCATCTCCCTTCTTCAGGCTCCTTGCCATGCTCAGTATTCCCAAAGTCCTTTTTCCCTTCCCTTTTCACACAGGAACATGAGCTACTTTCTGTTCTCTGATAGAAAACCACTATTTTCCAAATTTCTAGCGGTTTTTTTTTTTTTTTTTTCAATTTGGCTACTAATTGTGAGCTGAATGGAGAAGTTTTTAAAAAGAGTTTGCTGCCTTGAGAGCAGAATTCCATTATCACAAGCTTGCCTGGGATGAAGCTCATAGCAAAAAGCCAATGGTCAATACATTAAGGCAGATTGTAATAACACATTCAGTTGGTAGACTATCTCGGTTTCCATATAAATGCATGGAATTACATTTGACTGGCACCTAATGGTAAAGTAATTTTTATGCCACTTTGTTTTGATTTAGTTATTTAATAGATGTAATTCTCTCTGGCATTTTTGCCAGTCTGTCTTGCTACACCAGTGTCTGAGCAGGGATAATTTAAATCAGAATTAATGACTGCCAATGGCGCTTACACGGGTCCTTGGGTTTATTGCTAGCAAGCTAAATCTTGGAAACTTGAACTCCTGAAACCATCAGATATTTTACATGCCTCACACTGCCAACTAATTTACATTCTGATCTGCTGTTCTTAAGCCATAAAGAACTCATAGCTCTTTTTCTGTGTATCTTTAGCCTGGCCCATTGTTGTACGTTGAACCACTAAATCCAATTCTAAAGAGAGAAATGTTGTTAATAAAAACATGCTGCCAGAGCCTGCTTTTTTGTTTTAGCCATTTTCCAGGCCCAGAAATGGCACAATTTGTCCTAAACTCCCTTGGTACCTATAGGTTCCTAGAAACGACAAGCATCAACCTAACAAGCTTTATGATAAAATTAATGATAAATTTCTGGTTTTTCTTTAAATAATTCTTACATTTGGTCATATTTTTGTCATCTTAAAGTAACAGATCATAGGTTACTATGCACAGTCAAATGAACTACAAGTCAGGAGGAAAAAAAATCAGATTGTAGCAAACTTCTTTTACATAGCACCACTGAGATGGTGGTGGATGAGGGAACTTGGGCATCTGATCTCATCTGGTGCAGGCATTGAGCTATGTGCAGCTGATATACAGTAAGAAGTTTTCCCATCACATCTGTGCAGGAAGCTGTCTGGACTTCTCCAGGACAGCCCTTTTGTTGCCCCAGTAGTAGTGGAAGGTCCAAATTATACCTAAAATGCATATTTAAAGCAGGCACCTGAATACCCACCATGCTCCCCCTCACCCCCAAACCCCCCATCCAGCTTCTTCCGTGGTTGAAAGAAGCAGAAGAATGGACAAAACCACTGGCACCTCTATTTTTGCTACGCAGATACTATATTTGGCTTTGTTTTGCACTCTATATTGTTTGTGGTAAACACAGATCACAGTACTAGGCACGTGCATCTCCCTTTGGTAAGATAACCTGGAGCTGGTTTCAGGGGTGTTTTATCTGTTGCTATTGGTCAAAGACACTTGTCAAAATGCTTTAAGCCTAGACAAATTTTTTGTTTGCTGCCTGCTGCCTTTGTTTTTGTGGGCTACCTGTTTGCCTGGTGTACCTTGTACCATGCGTGAATTGGGGACTTCCATCCCCCAAGAAAGGCAGACCTGGTAATGAGTTGAGAGAGCCTGTAACATCGGGGGCCGCCGGTCTTTCACTCCTGTCTGTAGGGCTGTGTACTGCACCCGATTGGACTGTTCCAGCCTGTAAACCTGGGCCGTGCTTTGTCTGGAAGGTTAACTGCTCTAACAATTCCCTGAGAGCCACAGAGAATTTGTCTCACGTCCGTGGATCTTTTCAGACAATGTACTCAATTTGAGCTATGCAAGCAGCAGACCCTGCATCACATGTGGCAAGCTCTGCTGTTCCATCACCTTGTGGCTGAGACAGTATTTTTCCCCATTTATGCCTCTACATATGCCTTTTGGATCACAAATATTAAGACTTTAACCAGTGAGTAAGTCCTACTTTCTTTTCTGAAGTTTGCAGAAGTTTAGGGTTAACCTTGAAGCGCCAGTTTAGGCTGCAAGACTCTCTCTCCAATTGTTTAGATTTCCTGAAATCTTTTTAAAATCATCTACATCAATCTGGTTGTATACATATATTCTGCAAAATTAGTTTAGCCAACCGCATAACAGAATCTGTGTGTGAATTGTGAATTAACTGGGGAAATTTTC
Organism: Psilopogon haemacephalus; assembly: GCA_013396835.1. Lineage (NCBI taxonomy): Eukaryota > Metazoa > Chordata > Aves > Piciformes > Megalaimidae > Psilopogon > Psilopogon haemacephalus. The sequence continues at coordinate 47,306 of VWZI01013614.1, read as the reverse complement.
TTTGTATATATTTAATAAAGTTGGGGTTTTTTTTATATTGTCCCCATCATAATTCACTTTTTAACCCAGATTCAAATCGTTCTTTAACGTCCAGGCACAATGCAGCATGTGTTCATGGGGTACGGTATTGGAATTTTTGTGCAGGTAAAGTCCTTTAGGAGCATGCACCCTGTGAAAATGGCTGTGATGGTAGACAGGTCAGAACTACTGTAGATGAGGTGAATGAAGGCTGCATAAAAGCCAGATTTACTTTTTTGTATGTAGTGTCTACTGTGGTTTGCCATTGGACTGTGGTGACAAGAAACATCAGTGAGTGTACAGCTGAAACTTGTACTTAGAAAACAGCTGGTGATAACTTGCAGGAAACAGACAGAAAGACACATCTGTCAGAATGAGCTTTATCTATATGTAAAACAGTACCTCTCTCCAGTGCCTACACTGACAGAACAGGACTGCCTTAACAAATTATTTCCTCCTATCTGTTCTTATCTCGTATTGGTGGTTTTTGTTATCCTGTAAGTTTCTACTCTGTAACAGGAGCAAGCTGACTTTCCATAGATAAAGCCAATGTGTAATGCATCTGCAGGTAGGAGATGCCCATGCTCTGAATGCCAAGCAATGGTAAGACACTGGTTTTTTTGGGATGTTGCCTTGGATGTTTGTCACTACTCAGAAGCATAGACAAAAAATAAAGATTAGTAGCTAGCTGGGAGTTCTCAGAAGAGAAGCAAATTGCAGCTTTTCCCCAGTTTTCAGAGCATCAAGGCTTTCAGGAAATATCCACTTCAGGAGCATCAACAAACACTTTTTGAAATTAAATAGACTCCCAAGGCCACAAACTGAGTTTGTTGCTATTATTACTCCTCAGACTTACTTTTAATTTAATTTGTTCTGATTCAGTTTCTAATTTGCACCCTCAGCAAATTTGCTGATGACACTAAGCTGTGTGGTGTACCAGACATATCGGAGGGAAGGGATGCCATCTAGAAGGACCTGGACAGGCTGGAGAGGTGAGCACAAGCCAACCTCATGAGGTTCAACAAGGCCAAGTGCAAGGTCCTGCATCTGGGCCAAGGCAATCCCAAGCACAAATGTGGGTTGTGCAGTGACTGGCTGGAGAGCAGACCTGAGGGACTTGGCCATGCTGGTGGACAAGAAGCTCAACATGAGCAGGCAGTGTACACTTGCAGCCCAGAAAGTCAACCAGATCCCTAGTCTGCATTGGACGTGTGGCCAGCAGGTTCAGGGAGATGATTCTCCCCCTCTGCCCTGGTGAGACCCCACCTGGAGTATTGCATCCAGTTTTGGAGCACCTATTACAGGAGAGATGTAGACATGCTGGAGCATGTCCGCAAAAAGGCCACAAGGATGATCAGAGGGCTGGAGCACCTCTCCTATGAGGACAGACTGAAAGAGTTGGGGCTGTTCAATATGGAAAAGAGGAGGCTCCCAGGTGACCTTATCGTGGCCTTCCAGTATCTGAAGGGGGCCTACAGAAAAGCTGGGGAGGGACTTTTTAGGCTATGAGGTAGTGACAGGACTAGGGGGAATGGAGCAAAGCTGGAGGTGGGGAGATTCAGAGTGGACATGAGGACGAAGTTGTTGAGCATGAGAGTGGTGAGAGCCTGGAATAGATTGCCCAGGGAGGTGTTTGAGGCCCCATCCCTGGAGGTGTTTAAGGCCAGACTGGATGAGGCTCTGTCCGGCCTGATCCCCCATGGCAGGGGGATTGGAACTAGATGATCCTTGTGGTCCCTTCCAACACTGACTGATTCTATGATTATAATCCAAAACAGTTGCATCAACAGTAAAACATCTTTTTTCTTTCTTTTTCTACTGCCCTCTTCCCAGAAGATGCTACTGCTGTCACAACATAACAAATATATAGAACAGCCTTAGAGTTCAAATATTACTCATGGTATGTTAACTTTTTGATACGGTAAACCTAAAAATGAAGAAAGGAAAAGATAATGGTTTGTTTTTTTAAACATTGGCTGTTTGCTTTTATTTTTCCCCCAGATTGTTTGAAGTTAAATAATGCAAATAGCACAATTTTTTTTTTTAAACAGAAGACTACTTGCATAAACTTTTGTTTTTAACAAAACTTTTTTTTTTTCTTTTTTTTTTTTTTTTTGTGATAAGGTCTTGCTATCATTTTTTGGGGGGTTTTTTGTTTGTTTGTTTTCCTCTAATATTTATTAATTAATTTTGTATAATTGGGAAAACTATGAGTTTAACAATTTTGACACAGAAGTTCAGCTTGTGTTATGGATTATTTTTTTAAATTTTCAAAGGAGAAAAAACTTTCTCTTTTCCACAAAACAGAACATGAAAGCTTGTCTTTTTCTTGTAAAGATTACAAAGGCAGATACAGAATAACAAAAAGGACACAATGAATTTCCAATGGAAGTCTGGTAGCATGGGCATCTGCCTTTATGAATGCATCACTGTTGCAGACAATGAAACTCTGACTCTTAGTAGTGAAGGGAGTTTTCTTTAGTTCCTAGACTATGAACTCTTTTATAAAATGCTACTACACATAAAAATATCATATAGAATGCCTCATCTTCTGCTCATTACTCGCATGTGATTTTTTTCACTGCTGCCCACTTGATGCTGGTTGTTGGGTTTTCCCTAGAGGTGTTTTTAATGGCTTTTCTTTCTGTCATCTCTCATTGGACTGAGCTTATATTCAGTGCCTTTACTTTCATAATTTCTAGCTTCAGAAGGACCATTAGAAATGTATGTGAGAATGAAAAAAGTAATTGAGTACTGTTCAGAAGGATAATTCGTACCAAGTCTTTTCAAGTATTCAACTCTGCTATCAAGTTCAGCATCCTTTCTTTAGTCTTCTTATTAACAGTCAGGTAGACCCAGTATGTTTGGCTCTCTTCTTCTCTCACACATCTTCCCTGATATTTTCTTGAATCACAACTTGAATTGTGAATAATAGAATTGCTTATGTAAGGATATCTATTTACATCAGTAGAGGCCATGAATTTAGACTCCTTAAGAATTTCTCTGTGTTACTTCATATGCTTTGTTTTCTAGTCAGACATTTAGGATGTTACTCTTCTAAATTTGATTTCCAGCTAAAATATAAATGCATCTCATTGACTGATTATCCTTGGAAGTTTATATGCTTTTAGAGTTAAAGATGTGAATGATTAATGCTTCTGCTATGCTTGGCTATGAATCATTATAGGATGCCCTGATTTTTTTTCCTTCTAAATCTCTGTAGTTGTTGCAAATAAGATGTTCAAGGGAAAGAAGGGAGTGGGATGGTAGAATTTGACCTTCCTATTATCTGCACTTCAGATTAAATAATACTCCTGCAAGGACATGTTTCTGGCTAGCTTGTAAACTCTAACATATGTACAGACCTAAAACCTGCAGTCTCTGTAGCTCTGAATACAAATCTTGAAAGCTGAAGCAACTAATCAAGCCATTGAGATTTAGACTTTTAAAACAACCCTACTTAACTCTAGCATTATTTCCTCTAAAGTTTGATTAGACATTTCGGGGGCATTCAAATGAAGTATTCACCTGTAAAACATATCTGACACTTTCTTGAGGTCCATTTGTTTAAGGAAACCCATAACCTCTCTTGTCTTGTCCATCGTGATGTAGAAAAGTTCCTGCTGCGGGAACCTACTTCTTGTAGCACTCTCATCTGGTCTTCCTTGGCCATTGTCAGGGGATGAGCTCTCTGACATAGTGATATATTAAAAAAAAAAAAAAAAAAAAAAAGGTATAAAGGTAATAGCAAATCTCACACTGGGTTCAGTTTTGTTTAGACCTCGAGAGCAAATTATACCTACCCTGAATGACAGTCAGTAGTTCAAGTGATTGTTTTGAAACTGAGTCATGACTCATCTAAATGCAGGTATCTACACTTTAGAAAAAATGCATTTTCCCAAACAATCACCCACATCTTCTTGTGATTCACCTGCTTGGATGCTATTTCACCATCCCAGTACCAGAAAGCACAATCCTCACTCTTGGTATAGGCTGGGGGATGAGGTGTTGGAACTGCATGATCCTTGTGGTCCCTTCCAACCCTGACTGATTCTATGTTTCTATGTGTTAGAGAACAGCTGAAGGAATTCCTTTGTTAGCCTTTGCTCAGATTATTGAGAGACTAATGCAAAGAGATGTTTTGGCTTTAGTGGGATGAAAGCCATGGATACAGAATGCAACTGAACTAGTGTAAAGTTACTGGTAGAGCATAGTTAGATACTGCTGAAGGTCTAAAGAGACAAAATTTGGCAGATGATTCTGTTAGAGATTATGAGTGTCTAGGAGCTAAGCAATGCCAAGTAAAAACAGTGTAAGCTTTGTCCAAATAAGTAGTTGCATCCTGATAAAGTGTTGCTAGCTAATCGCTGCTGTACACAGCTGCGCTAACCAATTAATATTTGACAAAATGTTAAAAGCTTTGGATTTTAAAATATATAAGCTGGTGCTTTGCACTCAATAAACGGACACCTTACTTGCATCAAGTAGAGACCCATCTCTCCATCGCTATTAAACAGCCCTGTGGAAAGAGACTTGGGGTGCTGGTGGACAGAGAAGCTGGACAGGAGCAGACAGTGTGCACTTGCAACCCAGAAGGCAAATCATATCCTGGGGTACATCAAAATAAGTGTGGCAAACAGATCCAGAGATGTGATTCTGCAACTTTGCTCTGCTCTGGCGAGACCTCACCTGGAATACTGCATCCAGTTCTGGAGTTCTCATTACAGGAAGGACATAGACCTGATGGAACAGGTCCAGAGGAGGGCCACAAAAATGATCAGAGGGTTGGAGCACCTCTACTATGAGGACAAGCTGAGGGAGCTGGGGTTGTTCAGCCTGGAGAGGACGAGAGTCCAGGCAGACCTAATAAGCCTTCCCGTACCTGAAGGTGACCTACAAGAGGGATGGAGAGAAGCTATTTACAATGACCTGCAGTGACAGGATGAGGGGCAATGGATTTAAGCTTGAGAAGAGATTTACATTGGATGTTAGGAACAAGTTCTTTACTACGAGGGTGGTGGAACACTGGAACAGGTTGCCCAGGGAGGTGGTTTTGAGGCCCCTTCCCTGGATACATTCAAGGTGAGGCTTGATGGGGCTCTGGGTGACATAGTTGAGTGGGGACGTCCCTGCTGACTGCAGGAGGGGCGGAGTAGATGATCTTTAGAGATCCCTTCTGTCCCGGACCATTTTGTAATTCTATTAGCAGATTTTTCTCACTGGAGTCTCTAGAGATATTCAAAACCATACTGGAGGCATTCTGGGTGATCTGGTATAGGTGATTCTGCTCTGGCAGGGGTGTTTGGATTAGATGATCTTTCGAGGTCCCTTCCAAGCCCTGTGACTCTGTGATATCTGATGGGGCAGATACAGTCTGGGAGGGACAAGGTACCACAGGGGAGCTGCTTCACCACTGCTGCTGATTTAAATTGGAGCAAACAGGAGACCAGAAATTTATTAGAGAAGGAATGAGAGATTAAAAGTGCCCTGCCAGGTCTGCTCTCAGGAGAGCAGATGCCATGCACTTGCCCAGCAGGCATTACCCTGAACAGAGCTACCTTCTTAGAAGGCTTGGAGTTAGTAGCCCTCATGTCACTCATAAATTCCACTTGCCGTATTTTTCAATGATAGGGCAAAGAAGATTTACCATTTGTCATCATCATCTGTTAGGGGGAAAAGTATTTCATCTGCTGTTTTTGTTATAAATACTGAGCTAGAGCAGGAGAGCACATTTTAATTAAAAAAAAAAAAAGAAAAACAAAACACATAATTTTGGACAGACTTTTTCAAGGTTAATCCTTTTTTTCGGATGTTTGGAATGAATCTTTCATGTGGAAAAACATGAAAAATAATCTGAGATGGTGGCTGTCCACTAAAGGCATGGCAGCAGTATTCAAGGGCCTGAAACTGTTCTATTCTGCTTTCATAATGCCTGATTTTATACCAGTTTCTGTGCTCTTAATTAACTGCTGCTATAGTAAAAGCACTTGCCTCATCTTATGGCAAGTGTCTAGTTCTCCCAGGGGAGGCAGAGGACTCAGAAGAAGATACAGAAATAATACAGCCATGGCCTGGCTATACTGCAGCCCTCCTGACTGGGCATATTCACACACATCTGATGTCATCTCTGTCCATGAGTTCATCTGTTTTGAAGTGGTAATGGTAGAGCAATGCTCAGTTACAGAGCTCTGATGCTTGGCAACACTTACATTTAAAGGCTTGCTGTGGATGGAAGAATAAAGCTGCATTTCCAATAAATGGGAAATGATGTAAAGATGTGTGCAGGGCTCCATTAAAATCCTGGCTGCGGGCATTTTTCTCCTTGCTTCAGAAATTCAAATGGATACTGCAACGTGTGTGCTATAAGAGAGGGACTACGTAGGTGAATGTATACTTGTGATGAAACGAGAGTTTAAAACAGTGCATGTGCAGTGGCTGTGCAGATGAGAGACTGCAGACTTGGTTTTGCTAAATATATTACCATGATAGGTGAAGCTCGCTGACAGTGTTGTTACAACCAACACGGATGTGTCTGTACAGTGCGATCAATATCCTATCTGTCTGCAGTTCTCAGTGTCAGACGAAGAATATGTTTAATAGCAATTCAGTTTTAATATATGAAATTTGGGAGGCTTAAAAAAATTTCTTATGTTAACAAATGTTCTTTTCTCTTTGAAAGTATGTGTTAGACAGATTTTTTTTTCCTTTTTTGTAGAAAATGGAAAGACTATTGTAATAACCAAAAGATGAGAAGTGGCAGTTGGGCACTGGCACATGAATCAAACTTCAACCACAGCTGATGAGTTAAGGCAGGGGGGTATCTTGAGATGACTGCTTGTAGGCTGCAACTGAACGTGTGTGTGTGTCCAGCCTGAAATAGGAACAAATTTTATTGAATAAGTGAAACACAACATTTATAACTCTGCCCCCACAATTTATAATGTATCTGCCTCTCATTACAGACAGCAGAACCATAATAAAAAATATTTATGAAAGTAAGAAAATATTGTTTGCAAATTAATATGTTTTAATAAATGGTTTAAAACTGCTTTCAGGATCTATTTTGTTTACAAAAAGTAGTTTTTAATGTAAAGATGGATTTTTTTTTTTTAAGAGACATTTTTTACTGCCTTAGGTAATGGTACCTGTGTGAATTCCACAGCAGATCTATAGGTAAAAGGAGTGCAGTTTGGCTTCTGGTTTTGGTCTACATTTGAAACGTAGGGAAACAGCATTCTTTCTCTTGCACTTCTCAGGAGTGTACCTCTGACAATGTAGTTAATGTAATAGAGGAACATGATAATAGCTTAGTCTTGCCTTGCTTGAGACTTCAAGTAGGCCAGCTTACATTTGTGCATTGTCTTTAATGAAGTATGTGATAGTTTGAGGGTTATTCATCACTCAGCCACTTTTGAAGGTTGTCAACTTCATTTCATTACATTTGCATGACTCAGTTTTCGAGTGCTGTGGCTCCCTGAATCTACTGTGGCATTGCTGATCTATGTAGAGCTTCCTAATCCTCTTTCTTCCTATTAGAAGTGAAATGGTTAATGCGTTCCCTTTAGATTTTTTTACAGTTACTAGCAGTTACCACTTATTTGTATCAATCAGACATGGCTTAGTTGTTAAAGTTGAACAGTGATGATAACCTCACCACAAAGAATAGGATCTTTTCCCAGTGCAAAATTTCACACACTTTTGTAGGCCCTC
>VWZI01013614.1:0-39548 GCA_013396835.1 Psilopogon haemacephalus | reverse complement strand
TTTTTTTTTTTTTTTTTTTTTTTTTTTTTAGGTAAGAGTAATCAGAATGTAATCTAAAAATCTAAAAGGCTAGATGAGTTACAAAAAAATTATAACTGCTTAAATTGTTCATGGCTGTAAAGGAATAACTATGTCCTTGCTTGCAGACCCAGCTTTGTTTTACCAGCCAGGGAGCACATTGCCCATCAGCACCTTGCATTGGGTGCATAATTTTGTGTACAGAGAGCTCTGCAGAATGTTCAGTCAAGACTCCTGCTTGAAGCTGCATTGATTCAGCTCCACACGAGAAAAATGAGGGTAAATTCCTTACCCAGACAGAACAATGCCATTTACAACAGGATGTGATCTTCAGAAATCAATCCATTTTGTGCTTTCCACTAAATTCAGGCTATTCCAAATTAAATTGGAAAATCTGATGAGCATGGAAATAATTTTAAGTAAATTTCTGCCTAGCTCTCTGCAGCAATATCAATACAGATTTCATAAATGTTGCATTTTAATGGATTTTCATTAGGAATTAGTTTCAAAAGTTGCTAATATCATACTCTAAGGACACCCATAATTACACCCACAGCTTTTCTATCTCTATCCATTTTCCCTTCAGTTTCTGTATGTATTAATAAGCATTTCTATACTGTCTGTTACTGTAATAGTCCGACACACTTTAAAATACAAAAACTATTTTATTTTCTTTGTATTTCTTCGGTCTCTTAATCTTCTCTTTCATTACTTCTAAATATCTTATCCTACTGCTTTTTCAATAAGGAAATAGTGAAGATGGAAGTCTAATCACAGATGGTATCTAGCTATTGGATCTTGGCAATGCCATCTCTTGTTTTTGAAAGTGTTTTTAGATGAAAGCATGTGCCACAGGATGTGAATTTGTCCAGACCTGCACACTAGAAAGATTCTCAAATTTCTGACAAAACAAGCTTCCAACAAGGGATCAGGGGAACCTTAAATATGATTGATGGAAAAATCTGATTAAGAGAATGCTACTAATATTTAAGGATCCATCTATTGGGGCTTTTCAGCCTGGAGAAGAGAAGACTTCGAGGAGACCTTATAGTAGCCTTCCAGTATCTGAAGGGGGCCTACAGGATGGCTGGGGAGGGACTATGCACAAGGTCTTGTAATGACAGGATGAGGTGTAACGGGTTTAAACTGGGAGAAGGGAGATTTAAATGGGATGTTAGGAGGAAGTTCTTCACAGTGAGGGTGGTGAGACACTGGAATGGGTTGCCCAAGGAGGTTGTGGCTGCTCTCTCCCTAGAGGTGTTCAAGGCCATGTTGGATGAGGCCTTAAGTGACCTGATCTAGTGGGAGGTGTCCCTGCCTATGGTGTGGGGTCAGAACTGGATGATTTTTTAATTCCCTTCTAACCTAAACCATTCAATGATTCTATTTAAGGGAAGGATTCTGCTGCTTGTGAGCGACTGTCAGAAACATTACTGTTTGCTGTCCAAGAAATAATGTCCTCGTGACACCTCAAATACCTCCAGAGCTCTGCTAAACTAAAGATTCTGGTGGGTTGCACACAGTCTTTTGATCATAAAAATCAAGTTCTGTGAGACAGCAAAATAAATTAAAATATGATAACTTGAACTATTCTCCTGTTGAATTATCTCTGAAATTCACATAGAACCTGACAGGGTTAAGGAGCATTTAAGGTAATTTGTCTTTGGTTCAAAACTGGTGAACTAGAAAACATTCTAAGAAAAACCTTGACTTTGGTTACAATATTCTCTATTCTTTTTGCTATCTAATGTAATTGTTCTGTATTTTGTTTTCCTAAAGTTTGTGAACTTATTAGCCTGAGATGACCTTGATTCAGCTGTTGCCACTGAAAATGCTAGTCCAAGTTTAGCAGTTTTTCAGAGGAAGGCTGATAGTATACCCTTACGTTTTGTCACTGTAAATCTCATTGCACATGATGAGTTGAAAGAACGGTGATTGATGCTTTGTGTCTAAACTGTGGAGTTTAAAATAAAAATATTTTCCTGAAAAGGAAAATCATCATTATAAAGTATTTAAGCTTCAGTAATTTGGCTAAAAAGTTGACCTCAACATCTGGATATTTCATGAGATGCAGTCCCTCTTTTTATCGACCTGGCCCAATCTTTGATTGTATAAATCAAAAAATATACCAATGTGGGGAAATAGTTACACAGGATTTCCTAAAGTAAGTATACAATGCATATCTCTAAAACATGCATCCTTTCTTTATTGAAATGCATCCAGTGTTTCACAGTGAGCAATATTATAAATACTAGACATCAAATTTTGTACTTCTGTTTGCTCTAAAATTACTCTTTATATAGGAGACAAGCTTTTCACAAACATAGTTTCTATGTCTAGAAAAAAGCAGTTACAGAAGAAAAATGCAGGTTATGATGATGACCTTTAAATGAGACAAGTTCTGGAATAACGTCTAATTTTTTTGAGAGGTCCATACATTTAAGCACATCACCTGTCACAAGGACTGGAAAACAGAAGAATATCAAGGTAAATAAAAAAAACAAAGTTAAGTCTGTGGTTCTGTGGTTGCTTTTTATCATTGCCATCTCATAACTCGGTTTTGGTTTTTTGTGCCAAGTCTGCTTCGGGACAGCAAAGCTAAGGAAATTGTTTGCAGGAGATGGAGCAAGAAATGTTTAGTTCCAGGAGAAGAGGCAAATCCAAGAATGTTAGAGGATACTGGATAACCTAACCTTTGCTCCACCAAGATGCTTACACATAATTCACATCTTTATTTGGTCTTGTTTCCAATGTCAGAAATAATGGGGCTTCAAGATGCTGCCCTCAAGAGTTTTTACTTTTCCCATTCAAATATGTCCATCAACATTGTTACACTGTATAAATACCTCTAAAATTATTTTTTAAAAAAAATTGTCAAGTCTTTTCTAGAAACAATTATACATACATCTTTTGCAGACAATGTACATCAGCTATCTTAGCCTTCTGAGCATCCAAGAACTATGCAATTCTTCCCAGTCTGAAATACCTGAGTTTTTAAATTCTCTCTACAAAAACCAAGTGTCTTTCAAGATTGCTGGCAATGCAAGGTGTCATGGTAGGCTTGATTAGGCCAAAATAGGCTTATAAATATACTGACTTGTCAAGACATGTTTTACTGTTCTCCCTCTCTCTGTTGTGGGGAGAAGCAACTGTGGAAAAGAGGATGAAAGAACTTGGAGCCATGGAGTCTAAGGACCCAGGCTTGCCCAGACTTGTTTTTGTCCTGTTTGCATCCTGTGGTAAACAAAGTGCACGTACTTGGCTTGTGCCTGCCTTGTGCAAGGCCTGTGTCTTTCCCAAATTTGGGTAAAGCAAGCCTGTGACTTCACCTAATACGCTCAAGCTTGGCTAACTGCCATTCTGATTGGCTATTATGTGTCCAAAAACCCATTAGTCTCAAGCTGAACTGATAAAAAGAGATGAGCAGGTAATACAACGTGCTCTGCCACTGCTATTTGTGCTTGCTTGCTTGCTGTTGCCTGCTGCCATACTTTATAGCATTATGCTTTGATAAGGTATAAGTCAGCTCTGCTGAACAACTTGGAAACTGTCTGCTTTGAGTTTACCAAGAACAGGCTTTAACTGCCTCCACGTGATTGGCCTGCATAGTCATCATGACATCCATGCTGAGACTGCACATCGCAAGACATCCTGCCTACACTTGCCAGGACAGGAAGTCCTGGACATACTCAGATCATCCAGAGAAATCAGGATCAGGTCATCTGCCCCTTTCCCCATCACTGAAGCCTGGGGAGAATTAGAAGCCTCAGTGGCTGACAAGAAGACATTAACATAGTTCCCTGCAGGTGTTGGGTACTGTCTTAAGCTGTTGCTAGCCCTGTAAGGCAGGAGAGAATATTTTTTAAGTAAATACTTAAAGCCTCTTGCAATTTACCAGTTGCCTTCTGCCATAAGCAGAAAGGAGATCTCTGAGTCCATCTAGTGGGCGGGTGGTATAATTAACCACAAGTGATACATTGGCCACAAGAACCTTCTTTTCCAGTTCAATCGAGGTTTATAAATCTTTGCTAGTTATTATTTCTAGATCTAGTTTATCCTTTATGTAATGCATTCCATGACCACTGCAAAAGAACCTGATTATTATTAAAATTAGTGGTTTGGGTGCGAGAGTTTCGAATACCAAAATTAACAAACAATATTAATATTGAAAAATACCATCTTGCATCAATTAATTGCCCCTCCATTACACAAGGACACACTGATTTACCTAAAATCTATATGCATGCTCTGAACTCCTTTGCTATACCTGTTCTTCAAGACCCTGGATGTTTCTGTGGTCCTCTTGGAAGGGACAGTAAATAAGGTTTCCACTCTGTAAATTTATCTACCTAGCTTGAAACACTGGAATAGCTTGCTGAAATTTTATGTGCTCAAAATAGGTAAGAATTAAAAACGTTATTGTAACAAAGGTTTCACTATTTTCTAAGGGTAATTTCAGTGCCTACCCATAATTATTCAATAACAAACTTATCAACATAAGTACGTTGCAAGTTGGAAGCTTACAAAAATTATGATAAATTTCCCAAACCAATCACTGGCTTTTTAATAAAGGACCAGGATGAGAAGCTGATTTTCTTCCTCACTGTGGAAATGACCTGGCTTAATCAACCTATTTGAAGCTGGATATGCTGGTTGGTTGATTTAATATTCTTTCCGTCTTTATTTTGACTACTGCTGTTTCAGTAATAACTTGATGTTAAAAACAGTAACAAAGGCAAACAGAAGTAACAAAATATAGGAGAAAATACCATGAAATGATTGAATGCAATCCAGGTAGTCGGCTTGTAAAATGCAGGACCCAACATTATCCTTTCCAATCTTCTGAACAAAGCCTTTCTAAGAACCCTTTAAATTAAGTAGAGAGCAGGGTTCTGAGCATTGATGAATACTGATTTCAGAGTGATGCAGCAATGAGAACATTGCCTAAACATCTTCAATTCACATTCTAAGTGACAAAGTAGCACTACAGATTTTTATCTTCTCCTTGACTGAAATGGGCTAGGGAAGGTGGAGAGTGGTTACTTAGGTGCAACGGTTATATTTTTAATGAAAAATAATGAGTGAGGTAATTTTTTTTTAATATATAAGTACATGTTTAGTTTTTGTTGTGGTTTGTTTGTTTGTTTGTTTGTTTTAGCATATGTAATTTTGCCGTTTTGGTAGAAGAGAAGGTATGTGATAGAATGAGGCATTCTTAGTTTGGTTTTTATGACCTAGATAATTCAGGCATTCAAATGTCAATTGCTTCCTAGAGAACTTGGTACTGTTCTTCTGAGATGACATCCCTACAATCAAACACTTCCAAGACCACTGAAAGAGCAAGTTATTCTAACAGACATTTAATGTCTTCTCTCTGACCCGTATTACCTGAAGAAAACCTCAAACAACTATTGTATCAAAACAGAATGAAAGTTTGAATTCCAAGATTTGAAAAAAATGCAGATAAAAGGATGGATGGATGTATCTGAAAAGGGGATTTTTCCTGTCTGAAAAATACATTATTTAAAAAATATTTTTCCGTTACTTTCTTGGAGAAAGGAAAACAGTTACAGAATTTTCTTTAATTGGCTTGATTGAGGAAAAAAAATGTGTGATATAAGCATGTGAGTCTTGAGTTTCTGAAAACCAACAAGAAGCATCTCCTTAATTAAAAAAAAAAAAAAAAAGGAAAGAATATTTTTAGTAACTAGAGAGTTTGTGGAGGATATACTTTAACTCACTTGTATTTATATTCTGCTGTAAAGCAATTCCCAAAAAAATGTGGTTCTGAGCAAACCTTGGTACTTGGGAAACTGACTTACAGTAAAAACTAAAAATATAACCAAAACCTTAGACACCTACTTCTAGGCTTATGAGAGATTTAGGTGGGATGGGATCTACTCGTCATATATATTCAGATAAATTATTTTCATAACTGTCATCTAACATTTTCTGCATTTATATTGAGTCTCTGTGCAGAAAGTACTAACCTGGTTCAGACTCTTTTCTTCAGTATCTGCTCTGCTGAACAGTTTTTTTTTTCATTTAGTATATCTTGTACATAAAACATTTATCTTTTTTTTTCATGCTTTCCTTTTTTGATAGAAATAAAAATCAACCAAGAGTCATCTTGATTCTCCTTTTCTTTTGCTTCTAGTTTGTTATCTTTTTTTTTTTAAGAGGAATTTGAAATAATTACTTGATTTGTTAATATTTGAAATGCAGTGCTTTGTACAGTCCTGTTTCCATTAAATTTTTCATTGACTTTGTAATTTTCAGACAGTAAGAGTCAGTATTTAAGATCAAGGCACAGGTATCAGACAAACCCCAAATTTATCCTTCCTTTTTTGGGGGGGGAGGGGATGTTGTTTTTTTGTCATGTGTGGGGTTTTATTGTTGTTGGTTTGGTGTTTTGGTGGTTTGTGTTTTTGTTTTTGTTTGGTTTTGTTTTTTTTTTAAGGTTGTTAAGACCATGTCCTCAGCCCTTACCAATCCTGGTCAGCATCAGGTGGGAGGTAGCTGTACTAAGGTTCAAATAATTCCCTTGGAGAAAATAAAGATGATAGCACACCAAATGTCTGATGAACTGGGCTTATTAGATGGAACTGGAGCTGGGGAGAAAATAGGTGGAAAAAACAGTATGGAAAAATACATCGCAAAACACATCGCTTGAAAACGGTGGCATTGTCATGGAGCAGTTCCAAATTCCTTGGTGCAGGCGGCGGCAATGGAGAGCAGGTCCGTGTCAGGTGGTGCTCTGCAGGCCACAGGCAGCTCGAAGCGGGGCCGTGCCACATGGTTTGTGTGAGGAACGCAGGCACCGGAAAGGCACCAGACCGTGCCGAATAGGCAGTGTGGAGCAGCGGCCGGGAGCAGTGTCCTGTGCTGAACCTGCCTGCCGCAGCACCTTCAGGCAGCGGTGGGAATCGAGCGGCACGGGGCAGTGCGGAACAGTGATGGGGGAAAGCTCCTTTGCAGGCATCATAGTGAAGCATTGTGGCTTTGCAAGGAAAAAATTGAGGAATATGTACCAAACCTAAAGGAAAGAGGGAATCAAAGCATAACTCTCCTGAAAATTTATGATAATCTCCACTAATGGAGCAGAAAGAGATTATCTTTCTGAGACACTGAAAAACAAATTGCCTCCAAAGAGTTGCCTTTTCCAGGTATGTAATGCTCAAAACTCAAAACTACATTTCTTTTGAAATTTATTTCTTTCTTAATCATAGTTTATTAAGTATAAGTAAACTGACACAGGGCAAGTGTTAAGAACATATTTGAAATGGCACTGCTAGGCCTATACAGACAGTTTTTGAAGATAAATGAACAAGCTACAAATTTCTCTGACGTCATAAATACAATTACTTTTCAACTGAGCTGTTTATCTACCATTCCAAGAATTATGTTTACAGTATTATCATTCTCTAGGGATAAAGGTGACAGAAAAGTAATATAAAAATAGAAACTAAAGCAAAGTCTACAAAGCACAACTGAACCACAAAGCACAACAAAAAGTACTGTTTCTGCTTAGCAATGGTTATTTTAAAATTATCCCTGTTCCACTTTTATGAGCATTAGGCTTTTCTTTGTATCAGACTTAGCCATAGTAAACAGATTTCAGTACTACAATAAGGCACTTAGGTTCAAATGGAATATTTACCTACACTTTAATTACACAAAAAATCAGTATAATTGAATGCATTTCAAATAGCATGTAAACAATTAACTAAGTGCTTCTATGTGGTAACATAGGTATTATTACTCTCTTTTGTCAGAACCAGGTAGCAATGAACCAATTATTCTTTACTGCCTTCCAAGCGGGCTTCTCGTAGTGCAGAAAGGCTTAACATCTGGATCAATGCTTGCATAGTTTTTAATGAAGTCCTTTAGCTCTTGGAAATTATTGAAAAAACATCTCCTGTGGAAAACAAAGATTAGTTTAGCTGGATGGCATGCTGAGCAACGGATGTTTTTCTTGGCTGGCTTGCCACAGAACTGCTTCCACTCTTTATATCAAGTAAGCATCTCCAGGCTCTAGTCCAGTAAACAAAGATTATTTTGTTGTTATTCAGTACACGCTGCAGCTTCTTGATCTTAAGGGTGAGTAAATTGGGCCAAAATGTGGCTGTTATCAGTGCTTCTTTGCATTGCAGAGACTCAAAGAGACTCTTGGAGACATCTATACATATGACATAGTCCAAACCAAGAAATGTTACATCTTTCCTACAAATCTCCATGCATTAAGATTTGCTAGGGTAAGGATTAAGCTGTGTGAGAAGGCTATTGGCAAAGCACTTAAAATATGTGCTGAAGTGCAAAGAACAGTAGTGACAGACTGCCCTAAGGCACTAGCCTTCAGTTGTTTTTTTTCAAATTGCTGCCAGGTGAATCAGTGAAGATTTAAAAGGAAAATATCTCTTAGAAGGTTTGTGACATTTTCCACGTGTTTTTCCTATTCCCACTACGTTGCACTTCTGATTAAGGGCAGTTTCTGTGAAGAGCATTGGTGCTTATCCCCAGGAGGAGCAGCTGGGCTTGAGCCTCCTGGCACGCAGCCCGCAGGAGTGCCATGTGTCAGTGTCCACGGCAGCATTTGCTGTGACAGCCACCCAGTGATTTTGCTACTGTGTTACTTCTTACACAAAATACCGTATGGGACTCCAAATAAGCCTGTCAGTGCAAGTCACATTTGTACCTGTGTGAGCAATATTTTGCTCCCCAGTGTAAAGCACAATCTGATGAAATTGTGAGTATATTCTTTCCTTGGATCCCAGATTTTATTCTTAAATCACTTGAGCAATTTTATAAAACTCCTTGACAAGTCATTCCAATTCTCTCCGCTTTCATCTATCCAGTGGTTTACCTCAGCGGCCTTGGGCTTTCTGTGATATTGTCTGTATTGGCTCCAGCTGCAGTTAGGCTCAATAGATCTCAGTTAGTGAAAAACTTTGATTTTTAGTTGAAGGGGTAAAAGATATGAGAAAAGCAATCATGGCAAAGTATTGTTCTAGTAAAGTGAATCGATGTGCACTTTAAAATGTTGTGTTCTCGGACCTGTGTTTAATGGGATGATCATAGCATGCTGCAAGAGCTTTGCTTTTCCTCAGAACATAAGGAGGAGTTCTACATCTGAATAATTTTTTTTATTTTTAATATTTTCTTTTAAAATTAAAACTTGCAAGGAGAGATACACTGCAAAAAGCACTTTGACTAAAGGCTTCCTAGCATTTATACCCCCACTGATGAACAGCATGGTTCTGTGCTTTCCAATGGAGTAATGGAGAAGCAAAATTACATCTGCCAGGTTCATTTCTACATTACCACAATTTTTGGCTAAAGGCAAAATTGATTAAAAAAAGAAAAGACTTAGGATGTAAGGACTTGTGGCCATGTTTCTATGCTGGAGTCCCAGCATTAATCTAGACTTGGTGGCACTGGTTATTGGAAGAGAAAAACAATTCAGTATCAGTTTCAATCTGTGTTTATAAATAAAAACACTGATATAGTATATATATATTTTTTTTTATGTATGGGGTGTATGAATTCATAACTTAAGATAAGTGCAGCTGGAAAGTGATGTATGAAACATATTTAGGAAGGAGCACCTGAGAACAGCATGCTTGAGAAAAAAAAAAACTGGAATAAATGCCACCTCTCCAAGGAAAAAATTATTTGCTAGCCAAATATTAAACTGTGATCATTATCTATATAAACATAAAGACTTTTTACAAAATACAGAGACAGCAAACATGCATTGTGCTGGTTTGAACTAATTGGAGGATTTGAGTGAGAAAATTAGACTATAGGCTGAGAGAGGAAAACAGATGATGCTACTCCACTCAGAGCTCTACTGAGAAAGGGAAGAAAAATATTTTAAGAGTTGTAACTCAAATATAGATAAGTCAGACTACTTCAGACATCTCTGGGCTGTGGCTGCTTTCTTGCATGGCTCCTTTGTCCCTGCCTTTTGGAGCTAATTCTCAGTAATTCCACTAACTTATTTTCCTACTGCTAATCCTCCAGCCAATCTACTTTCACCTATCTGCTACATCAACAGATGGTGAGATAAGATTGGGGAAAGAGAAAAGGTGGTAGGGGTGGTTAGAAACCCGTCTTAGGGATTTTGATCTCTGGGAAGGGTGTGGTGTTTCTGTATTACCTTTTCATTGTATATATCTGTAAATATCTGTTATACATTTTAAATATCTGCTTGCATATTGAGCATTGCTGTAAATATAAAACTTCATTTACCAACTTCCAGCTGTTCTGAGTCCTAGCCTGGGTTATATCAAAGTGGGGGTGGGGGGGGTAGGCAGGTAACTGTTAAAACACCACATGCATACAAGGACAAAAGCATCATTTTGTGTGAACAAGAATTTAGACGTGTTAGGGAAAAAATAGAAGTGATACATGATAGATTCTGCTTTACCTTTTCTGTTAATCCTGTTAGCCTGGTTTTATTCACCAGTTGTAACTGAACTGGAAACAAACCTCTTCACATAATGAATTCCAACAAGTTAAAAAAATCTGTAGAGGAGTAAATAATTAACATTGTGAGAAAAAACGAAGCTGCAAAAACAACAAGATGAAGGATCTGTAAAAGCTAATAATCCAAATATTTTTGCATTTCAACCTGTGAGAACAGTCAGTCATTTGAATTACCTTTTTCTATTTTTTGAAGTTAAAGTCTTACAGCTAGTACCTAAAGGAAACTTTTTAATATTTCATGGATTGCACATCTAATCTGTTCTTTATTTCATTTTTATGAAAATTACCCTTCAAATTAGTTTTCTTCCTCCCAGGAAGATTCATATATTATGCAATATAATTTTTTAATTATCTTGATTTGTGTACATCTGAGTAGAGAAAATTCCATCTTGAATTTTCAAAGTAAGTAATGCAGCATACATAGTATCAAAATGGTGTTCCATACCCCTCACAGAAGAGCAAATTGGAGAATATTTTGGAATGTTTTAATTCAGCCACTTGAAATTATTATTTCAGTTTTGTGTTGTTTACTCCAAATTAAATTAATTCCATAGGAATACTGGACGCAAGGAGTTCAGATATTAATTATGATTCTCCCTGCCTACAGCCTTTTCTAGTATCTTCCTTAAGAGATAATATTCTACCCAGGAAAGAAGTAGAAAGGTTTCATTCCACAGGGAAATGGAGTGTTGAGGCACATAGCACTGACGCATGGTAGAAAGTGATGGAAACTAAAATACCTTTGCTAGTAATGTTTAATTAGTTATAACTGCCTGTTTCATCCTTACAATTTTTGATATGCAGTGATGTGATCAGGCTAGGAGGACTCCAGACCTCCCAGCGTATTCCTACCATTTTTGCAAACTCTGTTCTTCAATGACAAGTGATGAGAAAGGAGGTAAAGCTTCCCTGATATTATAGTGTCATGAATGTTATTATAAGGGAACTAGAAGGGAGCCATAATGTCTGAGATATTCTGATAAAG
Organism: Psilopogon haemacephalus; assembly: GCA_013396835.1. Lineage (NCBI taxonomy): Eukaryota > Metazoa > Chordata > Aves > Piciformes > Megalaimidae > Psilopogon > Psilopogon haemacephalus. Next base: position 28,057 of record VWZI01013614.1, on the reverse strand, counting down.
TGACAAACCATGCAAACCACTGAACTTCAAGAAGGTACTTGTCTGACAAGTAGTTTTTGTGAATCTAGCAGTTTATGATAATCTTGAATTGCTGGAGCAGGTCTAGAGGAGGGGCATGAAGATAATCAGATGGCTGGAGCACCTCTGCTATGGGGTCAGGCTAGGACCAGTGAGCCTGGCGAAGAGAAGGTTCCAGGGAGACCTTAGAACAGCCTTCCAGTACCTGAAGGGCGCCTACAAGAAAGCTGGGGAATGACTTTTTACAAGGGCTTGTAGTGATAAGGTGAGTGGGAATGACTTTGTCTGGAAGAAGGTAGATTTAGATTGGAGATTAGGAAGAAATTCTTTACAGTAAGAGTGGCAAAACACTGGAACAGGTTACCCTGGAAAGTTGTAGATGTCCCCTCTCTGGAAGTGTCCAGCACCAGGTTGTACAGGGCCTTGAGCACCCTGGGCTAGTGGAAGGTGTCCCTGCTCATGGCAGGGAGGTTGGAAATAGATGATCTTTAAAGTCCCTTCCAACCCAAACCATTCTATGATTAAGTTGAAAAAGCAAGAACTAACCACCAAGTGACGATATGCTGTACTCCTGTCTCCAGTGTCTCCGGTCTTCAATGTTTCTTATCTCCAAGACCAAGACAGCTTTATTTGAAAAAAATCCGGGAGTCCAGGGTAGAGTCTTCAGTCTTCCCCAGGCTATGCTGTTACTAGTTATTATATACTATTTTTTGTTGGAAAAAGCCAAAAAAATCTGTTATGAACGCTCATAGCCTCCTTTCATAGGTCAGGATCTGTCAGCTTCAGCTGATCCAAATGTGTGTTACCCTTGGCACAGGTCCAGTCTGGCATGTTCAGGTGATCGTGACCTGCTGGACCCTTCTAATAGGGCCAAACTAGAATAATCAGCAGAATTAAATGCCTTTTTAATTTTTCACAATTCTTCCAAATGAGTGCATGTTACAAAGGATTTCACTTTCTATCTTGAACTAAGTGATTTTGTGGTATATTTGGGATGCAAGGCAGGCGAGGTGCACTTCACAGGAACTGCAGTGGTCATCCAGCTGCTCTGCTAGTTGGGACTCTCAAAGGAACCTCCCATTTCTAGTCTTGATTAAGTCTACCAGACTGAAAATATCATATAGAAAGAGTTTTCAAATTAAATTACCCAAAGGGATGAAGTCTCAAGCAAGTGTGTACCCTTGTTACAGACTCAAGGACATCTATGGTAAGGATAGGTGTCTTCTCATCCCAAAAGAATGATAACCAGAAGCATGAGACAAAACGAGAAGGTGAAGTTAGGCACCCAAACACCATAGGCTGAGGCATGGACTCACTAACAGCATTGGCTGCAGCCGATTTCAGCAGCTTTTGGCATGTTTTGTACTGTACCTTCTGTCCAAATACATTTTATTTTCAGGAAAAGCTTTTTCTACCTCTTCTAGTAGGCATGCAGTATGTGTTTTATTAGTCTTCAGGTGATTTAGATGGTGCTTTCCACTGACTGGTATTTCTACTGCTGATTGACTTAGACGGTTCATCTCCATGTAGTGGCAGTAAATTATTTGGCTTTTTGAGTGTGCCCTGGAAACCTTACTAAATCTGAATCTTTCACATTGGACATAATTCAAATATTTGGAAATATCTAAAAAATGTCAGTGTTTTATATGGGTTTATTTCTTTGAGTTTTTTCTATCAGGAACTCAGAATACAGAATCCTGTGAAAATGAGTGAAAAGACCTGGTTATGCAAAGCTGGTGGAGCTTTGCTGCACATTCAGATTGCATTTGAAGCAAAGATCAACATCCAGATGAGGTTTTAGTATTCTTCATCCCTCCTGTTCTTTCTTATTGTCCTGTAACAGATTTTGATTTATTTAATGATGGGATCAGAGTTCTCTGCACTGTATCATCAGGAACCTCCACACGTTTTCCACTAAGAAAGGCGAGGAGTTAGATTTGCATTATGTTTATTTGTGTTTTTTCTTCCACTACAACTGGGATTTAAGAATCCCTGGCAAGAATTACTTTTTTTCTAGAAATCAACAGGAATATAAATGAGATATAAATATGTATATATGTAGAGATAAATAAGAATTATGTAATAAATTGTTAGTAGATGGATCAAAAGTATTTGGAGGTAAAGCAAATTATTTTCTGTGAAAGAATATGAGTGTTAGACAGATTTTCCCAGATAAGGAAGTTTCCACTGTATTTTCTTCATTGTGTCATTCTTGTCAGAGAAAATTTGCCAAGAATTTTAATGTACCCTGAATCTATGATTCTGCCTGTGAAACAGCCATGATTTCCGGTATACATTTGTCTATTTTAATAGCCTTCCTATAGCTATCCTAGGTGAAACACTTATTCATCATACTTTTGTCATTACTTGCTGGCAACCTAAGTAATATATGTGTTAGTCTGTGCTGTGCTAAAGTTCAGATTTGTGCAAGGTTGTACATGTGTTTCCTGTTAAAAAGGGAAAAACTCTTTAAGCTTAAAATAGATGTCTTTCTATTAGTTTAGTTATTTTTTTCTGTATTTATTTAATAATTATTAACAACCTTTTATCAATGTTACCATAAAAATGGAGATTGCAGCTTCCTAGAATCATGCAAAAAAATTCAGTTTTGAGCCTGCTGACTCAGTTGCTTTATTGCATCTTACCAGGTATCTGTGAATAATTCAGAGTAGATATATTGTTTAGACAGTTTATTTCATTGTGTGTGTGCAATATCCTTGCATTTAAGCAATACGTTTCACATATTGATTCATTCTGGGAAAGAAAGTGGGAGTGGGAAGAGATCTATATGTCCATAACATTAAAGGAAGGACAAGGGATTAAACTTATCTTCACACACTGAGTAGTTCTTTTCTCTCTGAAAGCCATTTTGTACTAATTCATAAGCTACACGTCTTCAAACTGGTACATATATGTTTTAATGGAACTCAGTGAGCCTTTGGCACGAAGCACATACTAAGATGCTTTTTAATGTTTCTCCTGAGAGCTCAGACTGTCAGTAGAACTTAAGGCACTGCAGCTGTAACAGCTACAGCCATCTAGAACCTAGCAGAGCCATTTTGCCATAACATCAAAATTTAATTCTGAAACACCAACTAACTGAGGGTAAATAAAAAGAATTCTAGAACCATCTAATAACCACATTTGTAATGCAGTGGTTACTTAGAAAATTAACTGTCCTAAAATAACATCTCAGTATTCCATAATTAATATAGCTAGAACATTCTACTACGAATCTTAAGAGTTTGGAAATAATAATTTTAAAATATTCCTACTGTAACAATTGGATTCAGTTAAATATCAACACATTCTTTCTGCTTCATGCATCGTCATCAGCTATGGTAAATTGCAAATATCCTAGAATCAGAACTTACCAGGCATTTTTAAAACTGTAACAAAATAATATAATTTAGTCTTCCACATCAATATCAACTTTGTTGTGCTGACAGCCTTGCTCATACTTCGTGGTACTGTATAATTGGAAAGAGACAAAAAAATCAAAGATGCATAACAGAAAAAGGTAAGTATTTTTATGTAGCCATGCTCTTGATTATTCTCCCCCCAGCACATACATTATGGCCATGAATAAAAAGAGAGGAGAAGGAACAAATACTTACTTAAGTGCAGGATTCTGGGTCTACCCTCAGGCACTGTGCACAAGAGTATTAATTTTATGATGTATGTTGCACTTGCTGATTTGTCTAGTCTATGTCTCTATATTTGCTCCTCTATATTCTGCTATTTGCCTATTTCCTTAAAGACCATTTAACTCAGAAGTGATATCTCTAGTCTTCTGGCAATTGATGGTCCTTTTGTTTCCTTGTGTTTTCTGTGCTGTAAACAGCAAAAGCATCTAGGATTTGAGCATTAGAATAGTATATATAGGTAATTAAAAAGTGGTTTGGTTTTTATAATGAATTTCACAACTGCCAAGTTCCTCCAAGAGATAACTAAAATTTTCATCGTCACATAAACAGAATGTAAAATTCAGTTTGTTACATTACCATCTGGAGATGTAATGCTACAACCTCTAAGGCTGCACCTACATGTCTGAGCATATAATAGGTGCATTTCATTATTCAACCATGGATATGTACTGGTTATCCACCAGATATTGTTATGTCCAGATATTTGCACAGAAATTGCATATGCAAAACTATTCCTAATTTGCTTAATAATTTCTTGGAACTCCACATGCATCATTCAGTGTATTAACCTTTGCAAAAACTATCCACCCACAGGAAATTTTACGACAATAGGTAATCTTTAGACAGTGTGACATGGAGTTTTCATATGCTTTCAGTTTTTCAAACTGTTTATGCTGTGTAAGATGTGGGTGTTTGTCTCTGTAAGCTAACTAATTTCTTCAATCAGCCCTGGTATAGGTGCTTCTGACCCTTCTCTCACTACAAACAGAAAGATTTCACGTAAGGACAGTGACTGAAGCCAGCAGTTTGCATAGAAAGAGAACTTCAACTGCAGTACACAGGTACTGCTTTTATAGGCAAGATTTTTCAACTGTAGTTTCTCTCTCCATTTGGAAGGATTTTGATCAAGAATGCCTGTTGGTTTTGGTTTTGTTTTTTAAATCCTGCTATTCAGTACATGTATTATTAAATCATAGAACCAAAGAATTAGTCAGGGTTGGAAGGGACCACAAGAATCATCTAGTTCCAATGCCCATACCATGGGTAGGGACACTATATCCTAGATCGGGCTGGCCAAAGCCTCATCCAGCCTGGATCATCAAGTCTATTAATTCTGTTTCTTCATATTCTTTTAAAAAAATTAGGCAAGTCAACCTAATGTCTCAATCAAACCAAAATTATGGATCTTTGTAAAATTGCAGTTAGATTCTTTTAAAGTGTATCACGAATATTTTCCATATCTAGAAATATTTTTGATATTTATTAAATTGCATATTTAGAATATGTATACAGTCTAGCATATTTAGATATTTTATATTTATTTATATATTTATATATTCTAGAATTTAATCTGGCTAGGGGAACAAGAAGAATTTCTTCAGGTATATCAGTGAGAAAAAGAGGACTAGGGAGGATGTGTGACCCTTCCAGAAGAGGTGGTGAAAAGGATATGAATAGGGCTGAGGTGTTCAACTATTTCTTTGCCTCAGTCTTCAACAGCAAGGGCTCCAACGACAATGTCCAAGCCCCAGAGGGCAAAATAAGAACTGGGAGAAGGAAGATCTTCCCACTATAATTGAAGATTTTGTTCATGAGCACCTAAAGGATTCTGAACAATCACAAGTCCATGGGGCATGACAAGATCCACCCACAGATCCTGAAAGAACAGGCAGATGAAGTTGCTAAACCACTGTCTATCATATTTGAAAGGTCATGGCAAACTGGTGAAGTTCCTGCTGACTGTAAAAGGGCAAATATAACACCCATCTTTGAGAAGAGAAAAAAGGATGACCCCAGGAACTACAGACCAGTCACTCTCACCTCTGTGCCTGGCAAGATCATGGAGCAGATCCTCCTGAAGGCTCTGCTAAGGCAAATGGAAAACCAAGCAGAGGTGACTGGTGGTAATCAGCATGGCTTCACAAAGGACAAATCATGCCTGAGTAAACCTGAGTTAAGCGTTTGAATCTGTCCCACATGACATCCTGGTCACCAAACTGGAAAAACACAGACTTGATGGGTGGAGCACTCACTGGATAAGGAATTGGCTGAGAGGTGATCAACAGCACAATGTCCACCTGGAGACCAGTGACAAGTGGCCTCAGTGGCGTCAGTGGTGGGCCCAGAGCTGTTTAACATCTTTGTCAGCGACATGGACAGAGGAATTGAGTTCACCCTCTGCAAGTTTGCAGATGACACCAAGCTGTGTGGCACAGTCTACTTGCATAGAAGGCAGGGATGCCATCCAGAGAGACCTGGACAGGCTGGAGAGGTTGGCCCAGGCCAACCTCATGAAATTCAACAAGGCCAAGTGTAAGGTCCTGCACCTGGCTTGGTGCAATCCCAAGCACAAATCCAGACTGGGTGAGGAATGCCTGGAGAGCAGCCCTGAGGAAAAGGGGGGCTTGGTTGATGAAAAGCTCACCATGAGCCAGCAGTGTGCATGTGCATCCCAGAAAGCAACCATGTCCTGGGCTGAATCAAGAGAAGTGTGGCCAGCAGGCCAAGGAAGGTGATTCTGCCCCTTTACTCTGCTCTCGTCAGACCCTACCTGGAGTACTGCGTGCAGTTCTGGAGCCCCCAGCACAGGAAGGATGTGGAACTGTTGGAGTGAGTCCAGAGGAGGGCCACAAAGATGATCAGAGGGCTGGAGCACCTCTGCAATGAGGACAGGCTACAAGAGTTGGGGTTCTTCAGCCTGGAGAAGAGAAAGCTTCGAGGAGACCTTATAGTAGCCTTCCAGTATCTGAAAGGGAAGGATGGGGAGGGACTATTTACATGGTCTCGTGATGACAGGACGAGGGGTAACGGGTTTAAACTGGAAGAAGGGAGATTTAAAATGGATATTAGGAGGAAGTTCATTACAGTAATGGTGGTAAGATACTAGAACAAGTTGCCCAGGGAGGTTGTGGCTGCTCCCTTGTCCTGGTATGGGCGTGAGTACTGCCCAGAGTTGGTTCAGTTCCTGGGGTCCCCCTCCCCCATTCCGTTGCAAGGTCCAGAATGGAGTGCAGGAGAGGCACACCACATGGCCCTGGAACCAGGAGACTTTGGGCTGCACGTACAAATCACGTGCCCGAGTCAGGTGATCTGTTCTGTGTCTTAAGGTGTTGAGAAACCCACCCCTGGGTGCAGGATTATTTTGAACCAATTGGCCATTCAGTGGACGCTAAGTGCCTATTGGTCAGTTCCACGCTCTCCTAATGGGGTATTTAAGGAGGGTACAGCAGCCGTTAGTTCTATTCTTCATCTCTCTCTCGTGCCACGAGGAACTCCAGCCTCACCCCTGTCCAGCATCAGCCATGTGCTCAGCAGCAGCAGCAACAGCAGCAGGCATCACAGCTTATAGCAAAGCGGCAAGGCAAAACCCTCTCTTTTCCTTTCTATTCGGGATAAATCCATCCTTCTCTCCCCTCTCTCGGGAAGAAACATTGTACCTACCGCACGTTTTGTGGCCTTTTATAGGCACAGTTGGAATTGCTTTGTATTTAGACTCTCTGTTCTCTAAGTTCTGACTGTTTAAACTGTTAATTCTGTGTTTCAAGCGATTTCATGCATTTATTCCTGCTAATCGCGCATCCAAAGAACCCAGGGGGAACTATTCCGGACCCCCTCCGCGATTATCAATAATAATTAAAATTGATATTCGTGGCATCCCTCCCTGGAGGTGTTCAAGGCTACGTTGGATGAGGCCTTGAGCAACCTGTTCTAGTGGGAGGTGTTGTTGCCTCTGGTGGGGGGTTGGAACTGGATGATCTTTGAGGTCCTTTCAACCTAAACCATTCTATGACTCTATATAAATATATTTTACTGCCTTTATAGTGTTGATTATAACATTTTCAGCAGTGTGCACTGTAGTAATAGCACTGTTCAGTAAGAACATATTTGCACATGGTACAGCTTTAAGAAGGAATCTGCTTTACTCTAGCAGGTTCTTTGGAAGATAACAGCAGAAAGGTGGAAGATTTAGCACTCTTTGCCATGTTTATCCATGCAGTGACAGCTGTTGTCCGATGCTTGTCTTTGAACTCCATTTCTAAGAAGAATGAGGGCAGCTAAAGATCTCTGTATTGCTGACTCTTTTTTGATTAATCTCGTTGCACTCTGCCCCATCTCTGTCAATGCTAGATAGCAGTTCTCTCCTTAATGCATCACCATCTTCAGATTTTTCATTCCTGTGTAATTTGTAGCAAGTAACCCTGCCTCTCCTTCCTCAAACCGTATATATTTATTGTAATTTCTCTTTCTGTGTATCCACAGAGCAATGTATCCTCTTATTTAAATGACCTCCTATCAGACTTCGATGCACATGGCCAGAGCGGTCTTCGCAGCTCTGTTCTTGCAGAATAATACAATGCCTCTGCTGGAAGAACACTCAGGCATTCATCCAAGAAGCAACAGGAACACAAAGAGTGGGGTCTATAAAGCAATGATAAATTCTGATTCAGCTAGGGAGAGGGGAAGTGTTAACTGCTTTGTCTGAAAAAATGGACCATGGGGATTAAGGACATGTCAATGTTTTATTTTTTCAACATTTATTCCAATTCTTAATCCCTATCTTTAGGGATGTCTGTGAAGTGTTATCCTCTTGGAAGAATGTGCATTTACTGGAATAATCACACTTTCTCTTCCTCTCTGTCAGCTATTAATAGTGATCAATTTTAATTCCATATGTAAATAAAAACATTGTGTACTCATTAGTTTAAATATGTTTTTCATTAGGCAAATGAAATGCTTGTTATATATGATGCAAAGCTAAAAGGAGAATATTAACAGCACTGAACAGTTTGGGAAGTATATTGACTTGATTTTTAAAATTTACTTTTTGGTTAAAAATAAACCATGTTTCAAGGGATTATTATGAGCAAGTTTTGCAGTACAGACATCTTGGGTTTGGAAATGGAAAAAAACAAAGTGAAGTGATAGAAGCATGGGTGTAGTGTCAAGGCCAATGTATTTAAAAGTTATAAAAGGGAGACAGCACATGAGCTCATATTGCTATTTGTAGCACTGGCTATTTTGGAGATGGTAACTGCAAGGTGGGTAGCATTCTTTGGTTTCTATTTAGAAAAATCCTGACATGTCTCACATTTTGACAACTTGAAACATATTGCCCCTAAATTACATCACTTCTTCATCATTAATTTTCATGCTCTTGGAACCCAACACTCTAAATACACTTTTTTTTTTATTTTTAGGGGCTATGCAATTATAGTCAAGAAGATACAGTTTTTCAGTTCAGTAATCCATGCTTTCAAGCTTGGAGTAAATTTAACTACCTACTAAGTTTTCTTTCTATTAACAGAATACCCAGAATTTCATAACCTATTTACTCACAAACTGTCTTCACCACCTCCTTCCACTCTTCTTCTCACTGCAAAATGATAAAAATCTTATCACAGAGACATTTAGTAAATCAGTATAATTGTATGCAAAAGCCTGGCCTCTTAACACTTCAATCTTGGTGAAAAGATGCTCTGTGGGTGTGACTTTCTAAAGTGGTTATGGCTCAGAATAGATTAACGATCTCTCTTTTGGCTCAGGAAAAGATCACACTGCTTGTGTGATTATCCATTGAGGTAAGTATTTTTCATTATAAAGTAGATATATATTGTACTAGCCAAAGATGCTTCCTGATTAATTGGAGAATATAAAATATCTTTTCCTCTAAAACTTAGAGCAACGTATGTACTTTCTTCTCAATTGCATTTGTAAGAAAACTAATATTAAAAAAAATATATTTTTTAACATAAGCATGACTATTCTTGTCTCATCTACACTTCCTTAGTTCAAATTCTTTCAAATTTTTATATGGAGCACAGTAAAATATTTATATGCAAGATGTAGTGAAAAAAATGCAAAGGTTGGCTAGAGAGCAGTCTCTTGGAATTAACACAGAACCAAAGCCTCAGCAGGCAGCCTGGAAAAGAGTAATGTGCCAGTCTTCTAAATTCTTCATTTGTGTAACTTACTTGTATCTAGTGGGTTCCACTGCCATGAGAATAAAGGCAGATTCCATCTTTTAATGAAGAGTGCTCAATATGACTGAGATCCAATTTTGCTCAATATGATTGAGAACCAATTCATAAATTTGAAGACTAAAAGAGACTGCTATGATATCAAGTCAGGCTTTTAGATGCAAGTGCCCTGATGAACTTTATGAACTCTGGCTGAGTTTGGAAGAAAGTTTTGAGGATAATATTCAATCTGGTCTTAGTTGAAAAAGTTCCAGAATCAAAGAATCTCTTTCTTGCAGCAAACAGTTATCTGCTCTCAAATTCAAAAAGTAATGCTGTGTTCATTTTCCTCGTTTATCTGAAGAAATCTTTCAGTAATTACCTCATGGTTTGTTTTATCCTGCCTGTGGGCCATCTGAGAAGAAATGGGTATTATGGAACTGGGGGAGAAAACATACAGAATACGTCCACCACAACAGTTTACTTTTGATTCTCTGTTTTAAGATAGTAAAGGTGGCTGTGATTTACTATGTTATAATATCATATAACAGGTGATAAACTCATTTTGCCTAAGATGCCCTCAAAATTCCTCTTTTTTATAGTCTGCTATATTAAAACTACTAGGAAGTGTAATGTTCATTGGATGTTCATGCATACATAGAGTAAGAGAGGCCTACCAAAACACCAGCTCACTCTAGACCTATGGCCTAATGAATCCATGGGTTCACTTTCAAAGAATTTGAGTGCAACAGTCCTGCATGCCCATTGGTTACAGGCTAAAGTGAATTAGAAAGCAAGCATGTCCTGACCTTCACTGTTGCTCTAAATATTGTCTTTACTATTCAGAGCAGCAGTTCTCATTCATCTATAATCTATGCAGTGTTTCTCCAAAGTTGTCAGTATTCACAGAAAGGGGTTAGCTTTTAAAATGAATGCACCAAACTCCAGGCTGACTCCTTTAATTCTCATCTGTCATCTGATCGTCTTCACTGATTTCTCATGAAGTTCCCCTCCCTCTTGCTATAGAGTTTCTCTAGTCAGAAGAAGACATAGTTCAAAGATGCATTAAATTTTGTACATAGATATCTGCACATACTGACACAACTTTCTGTAACATTAGACAGCTCCTTCTTCAGATTTCTCAATCTTATGGCAGGGGTGAGAAATCTGAGGCTATATGGTGCTTTAATCTGTAGTAAGATCTCAAATATTAAAAGTGCAGATACATCTTGAAGGAGTGTTTCTAATAGTACAGTGAAACATTGCAAAGGTAGATGAGGAAATATATTTTTTGTATATCTCATCTAAACCTCGGTTATCACATTTTATCCACATTCAAATTTCTTAACTGAAACTGGAGTTGGTATGAAATGGTAACATATCACGGAGTCAATTCATGTTTTCTTGTTTCCCTTTTACTTTAATTTCTACGCTTTCAGGGAAGCTATTTCTAGTTCAGCTGCTATGTGAAAGTACCAATTGACTTCTGGGACAGTTCTGGTTTGCTGATATCTTGAACACGGCTGGGATCTCTGAATTTGGATGAGCTATGAACCTCACCACAATGGAAATCTTGTTCACCACTGTGTGATAAGGATTTGACACCTGCTTCTTTGCCCAGTTAGATTGCTTTATGCAAAATGAATCCTTCTAAACCAAAATGCAATTTTGACCAATGAATAGTCCATTTTGTCAGTGTACAGCATTGACAGAAATGTGATTTTTGAAGTAGGGTCAGCTTCCCAAAATCAAATTTACGAGGCAGCTGGAGTGCTTTATGATAGGGAGAGTTAGAAACATAATTGTAAGCTGCAGTAGATACTAAAGTATACAAATAGGAGAGGTGAGACATTTTTATGATCCATGTATTTGCATATTGAGATAACTGTCAGTTATAAAAGAAGAGCCCCTGTCAAATGGTCATACAATAAACACAGGAGTTTTAGCTTACTTCTTCCAGTAGCAACCACAATATCCTTGCAAAGCAATACCGGAAAGGAGTGCCTATAAAGTGGTAAACTGTATATGAATTTAAAAATTTAATTGCATTTCAGCAAAAACAGCAGTGACTCTCTGCTTAGGATTTTGTTTTATCCTGTTCTGGATTCCCAGTTACAATTTAATTGTCTCACAAGTGTGCTGAGCTGGAAAAGATTTTCACCTTCGTTGTTCCAAGGCAAACAAAAAAAAAAAAATCAGGACAATTTGCTAACCTACATTTTCTCTTCAAATAAGTGAGTATCTATCACACATCTGTTAGTACAAATTTCAAGTTATGAGGGCTCATTCACCAATAAAAACAGAGTTGTGGGAGGTAGAACAGGAAAAGAGACTAAGCTTCTGCCTTCAAAGTCTTCCCTTAATGCAGTCCAAGACAAGAAACTAAAGATCATATGTGATTTAGAATCTGGTTTGGGTTATATATTTGAAACAGTATCTTGCCACTGTATTTGTTCTGCTGACTTGCATAACTTGTATTAATTTATTTCAGTATTCTGCAGCAGCAATTGTAGTTCAAGTCATTATATGCTCAATTGACTCAATGTGAAGCATGTGGGGCATGTTAGAATAATGAACTAACTTGATAATGGTAGCATTCATTGCAAAGACTAACCATTAAAAAACCCAACAAACACCCAAAACAAACAAGAAAACAAAAAAACCCCCAACAAACCTACAAACAAAACCAAGAACACCAAAAAGGAAAAAAAAACCCATCAATCAACCAGCCACAAAAGAAACCCACACAACAACAAACAAAAGACAACAAAGAAAACACCCAAAGAAAACCCAACAGACCACCCTCTGAAAACTTTGAAGTCCATCACCGATCAGTTTTCTCTGTTCTTCTTGTGCTCCTTTTCTGCTTGTAACAGACAGAGGGTTTATCATGTCAAGCTATGTAGAAGAAAGGATTCCCCAGAAAGAGGAGTAACATTGTTTTGGAGGTAAAGATCCTTAATGTTTTGGGAGCTGCTGTTCCTTTGGAAGAAGGCTATCTGTGTGGACATAAAACATGTTCTACCAGGTGAGTCTGGTAAACTGTCTAGCCTGAACGTACATAAATGTAGTTACTAAGGATGTGAATATAAACCTGTATCAATGAAAATATGCATAGTGATCCAATGTCAGTTTTATGAACTCAGTCTTTTGAACCCTACCTTGGAATGAGCTCAGCAGATGATCCAACATATGATTCAAAATATATGGAAGATGGCATGCAGATCAAAATAACTAATTTTTAAAGAAACTCTGTTTGTTCCTAACTGGAAGTGCACTGTGGCACAGGTGAGATCTTCCAAACCACTTAAGTGCTCTCTCACGGTCTTGTGTTTAGGCTTTTGAAGGCCAAGCAGAGCAATGGCATTGAAATCGTTCTCTACTGCTGTTGAATGCAGATTCTCACAAAATGAAGTACACTGCAAGTAATTTCCTGTAACTCCTGAAGGGTTGCACTTCAATTTATAAACCTCTTGTTACATGTAGGTATTTTATCTTTGGAGGTGAAGTTGCTCTCTAAAGTACCTATGGATTGTGTTATGCACCCCTGCCTCCCGATTCCTCCCCTCCCACTGTAATAATGAAAAAAAAAACAAACACAAAAACTCTTACTACAGCTGCAGAGTACAAGTAAGACAACAGTTGGTATGGAGTTAAGTATCAAAAGGAGAAAGGCTCACTTGACTTCTTGATATTTAGCTCTGGTATAAACTTGTGAGCACAACATCACAATGTACTTAGTTGGTAATGCCCTTGGAAATGAAGGTAAGTTATGAAAGCATGCACATATGCAGCATGTTATCTCCATTCAGTGTATTAATCTGCAAGCTCTGATGTAAGGCAATGCATGTCAATTTGCAGAATGGCTGTTCAAATACTGAAATTCCTGGGTACTTGTGATGGTTTGGGAATTACCCACTCCCCTACTCTTATGAATTCACCCAGACTAGACTCAGCAAGCTGGAAGTTAAGAAATTATATTCACAGCTTATCACAATATACAAACATATATTTACAATATATTACAAATATTTACATCTATATACAGAAATATACAAGTTAAAAGTAATTCAGAAACACAGTATCCCTCCCAGAAATCAGAGTCCCCAGGAGGCACTCTCAACTACTCTTCCACTTTCTTTCCAAGCCCCTCTCTTATCCCAGAATCTGCCTTATGTGCAAGGTGAGCTGGAAGGATCAGCAAGGTGGTTTAGAAGCAGAATGATTAGTTGCATTACACAGATCCAGCTAGAAGCCAGGGAGAAACACAGACACCAACAGACTCCAACAGACTGACTGTCTTGTCTATGTTTGTATCCTTGTTTTTATACATCTCAGCAAACCTATGAAGGAAGTAGACATTACCATTGTTTTCATAGCCTATAATCTAATTTTGCACATTAAAATATTCCAATTCACCTCAAATCAGCATACTACTCAAAGGCAAATTGTAAAGTGACCACTTGAGATACACATTTTTAGGTACAAAACCAAATATTTACCATATCAGCCAAGAAACTCTATTTAAACGACCACCTCTAAGCAAATTAAATGCTGTGGGAACAACCTTCCTCTGCATTGCCCTATTAGTGCCACATACTCAGCAAAGATCTTAAGCAATCCTTAGTTGCCAATTTTAAATATTTTCTGATGCTTTGATTTCTGTGAGACCCATTGTTAACAAAAAAAAAAAAGTTCTTAAGCACTTGATTACTAAATTACTGCTGCAAAACATATGAAACTTAAAAATAAGTACTGAATTTTTGTTAAGGTGATCCTAATTTACAGATACCACACTAAATCACAGCCAGGCTTGCTTTTTTTTTTTTTTTTTTCCCTCCTAATTATTAGTATTTTGAGAAGTTACAGTTTGCAGCCTAATACTTCCAAAGCATGCTTTCCTACTTAGGAGGTTTAAACGTGTTTTTAATTTCTATTGGTTTTTATGATTATGTAGCATACATCTCAACTGATGCATTTTGAGTAGGGAGGGATATATAGCACATACCTGATAAGTGTCATTCTGAGTCTGTGCTCACAGCATTTCATGAATTATAAATGCTACTATTCCCTCTGAAATTCATTTTCTAAATAGGTTGCAAGATGACATAGAAGAGAAACTTGATGGCAAGTCTCATATATATTAGCCATTCATAATTAGATTTAAAAAGAGGAAAAATTTTTGTAGTGCAGATACAGGACATTTGCTGACGGACAGGGAGTACTGCAACTGTCCCAGTTGTTTTCTTAACTTGTTTTGAGGGTGAGGCTCAAATTACATTGTGTATGTAGACTAAAACCTCTCTGTTTTGAAAACTATGCACCCAGTTGCCTTTAAGCTTATCACATTAAATGGTCAAGAGCTACTTTTACAGACATTAAATTTAACAGCAGTTTTGGGGAAAAATTGGTTCTGTTTATCTTTGTGTTTTCTTGAACTGGCTTGCTTGAGTTTTGTTAAACTGCTACCTTCAACTTTCCTACATCTAGTTTTCTCTGGTGATATACTTGAGGAATTGTTCTTGATTCTACAGAATAAGAATTCAACATGAGCTTTTATCCCAACCAATGGTGATTTATGACATAATCTACATAAATTGCTTAATGTCTCTAGATAAATTCTGTTCTTAAAAGTCCTCTGAAATCATGAGCTTTAACAATGACTTTACTAATTAATGCACAACAAACCTGTCTTCAATTCTTCTTTATTAATCAGAGGACATAATCTGTGTTGCATGATTTTAGCAACTATTACAGCTGTTCAAAAAATATCTTTGGAGAACAGCTGCAATTGAAAATGATATAATTTCATTTTCTCAGGTTCTCACTAGCACCATTCTGTTGACAGACACTTATAATAGATTTTGTTTCCTTGAACATCTGTATGCTCAAACCCAAAAGTTAGGATTTTAAAAATGCAGTACCAACTTAATGGAGCATAACTTAGGATTGTTGTCCTTTGTGTATAACTTGACTGGCTTTTTTTTTTTTTCTTCTATATCACTAGAGTATGTAAGACAAATCGCCTGTGATGACACTTACTGACACAATAAGATTATTTTTTAAAGTAATTTGTTGAGATAATATTATTAATTTGTAAATTATCTGCAGAGAATTTGGCCAAAGTCTTGAGTCTGGATCCAACATGAAGGATAATTGACGTGCACTTGGATGAAGGTCTAGATGGAAATGCAAATAAACCAACCAAAGGTAAAAAAATCTAAAACCCATGTTGATATCAGAGGACCTATGCTTTGACCTTGCTAAAAGAATGAGATTCTTCAATGAGTACTGACCAGAGGAAAACTGGTCAATAAATACAGGTGAAGTATTTTAGCAACAAGAATAATGTACACCATTTTAATGGGTAAAATAATTTACTAGATTTCTAAGGTAAAGCTGATCTGAATTTTTATTTAAAAATATTTCTACTATTAATAAGGAAGAATTGATTAGTGTATTGAAGGGTACAGAATGCACATATTTTTTATTTATCTAGTAAATTGTTTAGATTTTTTTTTTCTTTATTCCAAATATACTGAGGATTATTAAAATGCTGGTTTCCCTTTGCATACGACAGAGTTGGGGAGTTTGTTATTGTTTGGATGTCTATTTTTTACTTCTATAACACCTTTCTAATATATCTATCTGAAGTTCTTGTGGTGATAACCTCTGAGAATTTGACTTCTCGATCATCGTTGAAGTAGTGACAGGGCTCAGGACAGCCTGCTTTAGCATCAGTCTTCACAGTTCTGTTTTTCAAGGACTTTGTAAGAAGAGGTCTCTGTTTGTGCAAACATGGTATTCAGGAACATACGCTTTTTTAAAAGTGTGCTTCTCTGTTCCTGTGATTGGAACAGAAAATACAGAAAGGTAAACATCCTCTTGAATCATCATGAAGTATAAAATGAAGTTAGGCAGAGTGCTTTGGGGCATTTGCTTACCTTGTCTGCACAGTTTGTCTTTCCTTGGCTATTTCTCTTTAAACTACCACCTGACCCTGTCTAAAGAGTTCATCAGATTTAGTGGAGCAATAATATCTTCTATTAGATCAATTCACACAGATGGAAGACCGAACAATTTATGACTTTGCCACACTTGCTGATTTTATTTTCATTATATTCTTAGACTGTGCCGCTGCTGTGAAAACAAAACAACAACTACTAGAAGATGGATTTTTTAAAGTAGATAATGAGATACATTATCAAATTAGAAGACAAATCCAGGCTTCTCAAATTGTGTGAACAACTCCGCAGACTGAGAGATTGATTTATTTTTCCAACAGCAGATATGCAAAACAGCTTTGCCAATCATGTAGCAATATGCAAGGTCATATATGTAGAGAAAACTTGAGCTTTACAATTAGTAAAACTATAACTCAAAATCATCAGTGAAGCTATCACAATGTAAAGAAATTATTGTTTATAACTAATTATGGACATTAGTCAAGGGAAAATAGTAAACAATTTTAAATGCCAAGCTAATAGGCTATGAATAATAACAACAACAAAAAAGTTTCTGTCAGCTATCAGTTCCTACAATATAAACTTTCATTCTGAAGAAATTAATAAAAAGTTAGCATGTTTCTGGGGGCTTTTTTTTTTTGTTGTTGTTGTTTTTACCATTTAGGGCATGGAGATTGGAATTAGCTACTCATAATACTAATGTGCTTAAAGTGGGTTTAGTTTTAATGATGGATCTTAGTTCCTGAATAAAAGTATAATTATGTAGATATAAGATATATGACAACAGTAAGCACTGCAATTTTCCAGTAAATCTTTCAGTGTTCAATACAGGGTGAAGGACAAATCCCTAACAAATATTTAATGTAAGGCAATAAAAGAAAACAATTACGTCTTTCTCACTGAAAGTATCAAGAACTTTACAAAGGCAATCATGATACTTATAGATTCTGTCATTTTGTGAATGTGATGCAAAAACTAAAGCACACAAGTTACACTACACATGGCAAAATAAGACACCATTAAAGTAATGAAGAAAAATCAGCCAACTTTATAAGTTATATTGGCCATTATTATTTTGGGATAATGAGAAGTAAATTAACAGTCCAGCCTAAAAATTATTACAAAGCTTTGTTAATTATAAAATATTATTTGAGGATTTGACTGGTGAACTACAGTGAGAAAGTGAACAAAAAGAGAGAAACCCCATACTATGCTGATCACAACCACTACTTGAGATTTTAAACATCTTTCAAGTCTAAAAAATGGCATCTTATGGCATCTTTCAAGTCTAAGAAATATGAATAATTTCTTTGGTAGAATGAATATGTGCTTTCACAAATATAAAAAGAAAATTTCTGTATCTTTGTTTAAAATTGATTATTTTGATTGAAGATACAAAGTAGAGTTTAACCTGACTTTTTGTCTTTCAGCATGAAGCTCAGCCTGAGGACATGCTAACAGCAGCTTTTATTTCACAACTTCCTCCAGTTACCACTTTTGAAAGCACACTAATCTTTTTTTTTTTTTCTTTCTGCTCAATACAGGAAAAGCCACAGTACACTTTTGCTAGAAATAAAAGGCATAGCTCTTTCTCCTTATGTTCAAAGTTTATTTCATAGTCTTAAGATGACTCCTCTCAAGAAAAAAATTAATGTACAAAATTGTTTTGTTCCCAGACATACACCTAAGGTTTACAATCCCTCCTTCTTTCTCCTCTGTATCTCTACCTCTGATGTAACCCAAGAAACAGAGATGTGTGCAATGTAGACATTATAAGTATCTTTGCTAACATCTGTTACCGGTCTATTTCAATGCTGTAGCTACTTCCCTTCTCATTCTGTATGTATGAGCTGGTATCAGCATTTCCAAGGAAAGTAAATGCATGAATCTATGTGAATTAATTAAATAGGGTTGAGCAAATAAAGCATATTTATGGAAGAGCATGTGTTGTGTTTGTACATTCAAGTACTGTGTTGAGAATCGCAGGTGGTATGGGACATGGTGTGGAGGCTGTGTTCAGCTTGACAGAGAAAGGCAGAGTAGCCAGGGGAAGAACAGAGGAGATCCTCTTTGTGAGGTGTCATAGCCTTCTCTGAAAATAATAAATAAAGGGGGAATACTGTGGCTGTGATGTTTGTCTGCTCTGCTACCACACAGAGGTAAGGACTGGCAAAAAGCCACCCCATCAAGACAGAAGCCTGTAGGAGCAAAGCTAAAGGAGTGAGAAAACAGAGGACAAGAGCATCAGGTGGTATCAGGAACTGAAAGCAAAAGAGCTGACAATGTGGTTGTGAGGGCATAAGAACCTGCTTCCAGAGTGAGTTATTGCAAAATGCAGCATGTCCCTACTGGAAAGAGAACTGGGTAGAAGGGCTAGGTACTTTTGGATATAGTTTCTTAAAACTGATGCTGAATAGACACAGCATATCTTACACCTGCTTTTCTAGCTGTTCACATTTACCATGCAAGTAGCCCTTGCCAAAGCTATGAGTATCACATATGGAAGTGATGTTTCTTTCAGTACTGCTGAGAGTGGGCAGCCAGTTACTTGCCTACTGGCTGTGTGGCCAGCTTGCTCAGAGCAGCTTCCAGCCTTGCATTTGCTCAAGCATGCTTGCACCCAGAGGTGACGGTGCTTTTACTCTGTAACCTTCTCAGACCACTCCATCCCTTTGTCAATAAGGCAGCTTGTTGTTGATCTGTGACTAACAGCCAGAGCCAGCACAGCACTGACACTGTCACCAGCCTCTGTGGCTCTCCCTCCTCTGTTCATCTATCTTCCCTATAATGCAAATCAGACATTTTACAGTCAGCCACCTGCAACTGTACCATCCTAACAGCCTCAGTCTATAAGGATAATTTTAGCAAAATAATAAGAGAAGACAATAGTAGCTGACTTGTAAGGAAGAGGGTAGTTTTGCTGGAATGAGTGCAGGTGATAGCTACCTCTTGATACTGCCCAGCTTGGCACCTTGTACTGCAGACTAAGAAGTGGCTGAAAACTACTTGTTCTTCTATGTATATGACTATCCTGTTCTATTCTCAGTGTGAACAGTGTATGTCCCAGAATCTGAGTTTACTTCATGCTACATGATGTTCTGAAGGCTGACATCACTGCTGCTTTGCTTTATGTGACAGTAGTAGACATCTTTGTAAGAGAAAAATACATATAGGATGCTCTCCAAGGTCAATTATAACAGTGTAAATATCCAGATGCTATTTCCCTGTGAATTACAAAGTTGAGCAGCCAAACACCTCTTAGTCATGCAAATTATGAAAAATCTGAGAACTGCAGTGCAAACAAGAAATCTACAGCTGCTGAATCATTATCTCTAGTTAAAAAATGACCACATCTTATCCTTTTGTTCCAGATTTTATTTGCATTGAGTTATTATGTTTCTTCCTGTAAGATATAGGTATGGAGCTAAAATAGTTGTTTCAGGATGTTGTTCTCCTGTTGTTTTTTTTTTTTTTTTAAAAAAAAGGCATTCAGCAGACTTGCAGAGATTCTTTTCAAGATGTGAGAAAATAACATGAAACCAATACTGAGCTATTTCTCTTAAGCTATTTGCAGTTAAAGTGATTATTAAACCCCAGGACAGGTTTAAGGGTAATCCAGATGAATATTGTTTTCATCAAAGCAATAGTGAATTCATCTGCTTTTTCCCTGTTGCCTCAGGACCAACTTTAGAAAAGGCATGCCATCAAATGAAATTGGAATTAATTTGCTCCAATTCCTTTAAAGTTCCTTTTCTATCAGTTACTGCTTGTAGTTATCTGATATAAAAAAGAAAGTACTTGCTTTCTGAGTAGTGCCACTGATAGGTGGCTTTTTTTCCTGCTTTCATCTAGGAAAATGTACTGTCTTTGTAGCAAAAAAAACCTAAACCAAAACAAGACCATAAAAAAACCCAAAAACCACCAAACAAAACAAACCACCACAAACAAACAAACAAACAAAAAAATTAAACCAACAAAACAAAAAACCCAAACAGCCAAACCACAAGGTGAAAATGCACTTATTTTTCTAGTACAATAATTAAACAAGAACAATCCACAAAAGAAGTGGAATTTATCTGAAAGATGAGTGACTAAAATACTGTGAATGCAGAGCAAATGAGAACATCAATGTTAATGCTACAGACTTCAGTGCTGTCTAAGAAATATGGGTAGATGCTTGTGCTTGTGGCTATTTCTGGCCATTACTTACTACTGAATGCAATGATCCAGGTGCTAACTCTGACCGCAGAAGACCTTAGAAGTTGGCAGAAGAATGGCAATTGCTGCAAAACAAGAGTGAGCTGTGGGGACTGTTCCTTAAACTCCTTCTCAAAGATGGTGGCTGCTATTTGAAGCATGATTCAATCCCTGAATAGCCTCCTCTGGAGGTCTGCAGTAAAAGCTGATGGTAGAAGTCTGTGAAAGAACTGGGAGATTGAACATCCTGGAGAGTCAGATTAAGTTTTGGAGCTGTTACAATTGCCAACTCATATCAGTTGTCCCTGTTTGTCTTGGCAAGAAGAAAAAGCAGCCATGTTCCTAGGAGGGGCTAGTCTTTACTCTTCATAAGGCCCTGAAGCTCTCTTTGATAATCAAGCCATGCCAAGGAAGGGTAACTTAGAAACTCTGAGGACCTAGTAGCTGTGAGCAATCCTTCTAAAGAGTTCACAGAAATAATTAATAGGATAAGCAGAAAAGTGACAGTGCACAGAGCATACCATCTAGCACCAGTTCGTAGACATAGGATCAGGGTATTTTGCATGACATTGTTTTCCTACAGTTCACCCTCAGCAACACTTCAGTCTCTAGGGGAAAAGAAACACTGGTATGATCCTGTCAGAGATTTTTTCAGTCCAAGGACAATCCCCAAGCATTAGATTAGATGCAACTTCCAGAGCTCAGATTTATGCATCTGAAGATTAAAGCTAGTTGGTAGGAAAACTAGCAGGAATTGGTGCCTGGGTACAAGTCAAGCTCTGAGAATGAGAATATGACAGTTCTTTTTAATTGCACTAGGAGTGCTATCACTTCAACAGCTCTGCTTCATCAAAGATAAAGTCAAATGACAACAGGTAAGTGGCAGAGGGCACATTTAATGAAACAACTTATAATATCAAGATTGTTCATGTCAGGACAAAGTGAGTGGAAAATGCACTTAAGTTAGAATAATTACGGTTAATATGCCATTTGCATTGGCATGAATAATTATTTAATTTGCAGGTCAGAATTTGTCCCTTTGGGTTTTTCTGATATTTTTATGGTTTAAAAGAGTCTAAGAGGGTAAAAGCAGAAACAAAGAGCACTGCATCTGGTCGAGTTTTGTAGTCTACATAAATTTAATTATTTAAGCTAATTCTACTTCATTCACTGTTTCTTCATCTTGATGAGTCTATCTGCTTCCCTTGTGGAAACAGTATTTTTCCCCCACTTTTCTTGTAATAATCTTTTTTTGCTTTAACTTCACTTCTCTCAGAGATGCTGTCAGCAAGATGATGCCTCGTTCCAATTAGAAATTCAATCAATACTCACATAATAAAGGTTCTAGCAAAACCATGTCATTTAGTTCAAAGACATGGATGTATTACTGTAGCTATTCAGGATTCAAGTAATTTAGGGCACCTCAGTGAAAAAAGATAGAATAAAGCTGAAAGGCTTAGAGGTAGTTAATTGTTACTATGGCAACTTCCAAAATAAGCTTTAGATTCTAGTCATTATTCAGTTTATTTGGAAGCAGAATAGAATCATTAAAGATGGAACTTGGTTAAAGCTCAGAGTGCTGGAATCTTACAGTGTCCTGCTAATTCTTATAGAGTTCAGCTTTGAACTGTGTTCAAGAGCACGACACAGCTTGTGTAGATTTAAAAAAATGCAGAACATTACACAGCCACAATCTAATTTTAATAACTTTGTCAATTGCATTTTTACATTTTTATATCCCAATAGAACTCTTCTAAATGTATTGTGTGCGAAAGAAGTGGTCCTCAGTGAATAGTGCTCTCATCTGTCCATGAAATGAAGTGATATCTCTTTTTAAAAAATGAGCTCCGGCTGAGTGTACCTTTGTCCTCTTCCAAAATAAGGAGCAGACCCTTCAAACCTTTTGGGAACTCAACCTCCATGAAATTCTGGCTCTCAATATTACTGTCCTATGATAAAAATCATAAATGGATCTGCTATAAAGCTATAGAGTTCTTTCTGTGAAACCCCACATGCAAAAGGGTTCTTAGGTAGTATTGTAAGAAATCTGATCATCAGGAGCCAGGAGAAAGGTTGCCATATCAAAATCTTACCATGCTGATCACATTTATTTCATGTTCCTAATGTGAATATCTTTGGCCTCCATGGAGCTGCATTACTGATGTAGATTTAAAGACTTTTGCAGGCAGCAATGGAGACAGCAATAGCAGACAACAGAACTGGGTAACTATGTCTTAGCCACTATACCTTAATTTGCTGAAGATTCATATCAGCTTAAACTTTTTATTTTCTTAGCAGCTACAGTTCCCTCCCTTAACTGCTCCATAGCACAGAACAAACCAGTGGAATCCATGAAAGAAAGTCATGGTTCAGTATGAGATACTGGTTTCTCACAGAAGTAAATTCATAGCTCAGGCTGGCTTTCTCTCTTTTGTAACCTGGAAATCTCTGAAGACACCAAGTCGTAACTGCTAGGGAATGATCCCTAATGATACCCCAGAGGTGAATGTATAAGTGGTGGAGACTGAAGTAATGAGTTCTGGAAAAAAAAAAATCCCTAAATTACCTGTGATCTTGGTGTTCCTAAGGGTGAACGGCAGCTGGTGTGAAGGCATATTTAAAATACCACTAGACCAGAAGAATGATAGTATTTTGTGTATGCTTAGGAGTCAATATGAAGTTGTCATAAAATATTTCCCTTTCCCACCACCTGCAAGCTCCCAAATTAGTGGTGCTGAAGATGAGAAGTCATCCAGCCCAGGACATACCTTGCTCTGTTTGACAGCCTTGGAGTGACTCTAGAATTCCTTCATGGTCAGTGTAGGGAAACATGCATGGTTCATTCAGACCTAGGTACTAAACATTAAGCAATCAGGGAACTGGCCCAGATCTTGAATTATGAGACAGGGAAATATTAAAATAATGAGTCTTCATTCTTTTTCCAAATGAAATTGTTCTGTTCAGTCTCTTTAAAAAATGCCTTTTTGTCAAAATAAGTTGAACATCAAAACTTCATCATATAAAAAAGTCAAATAGAAGTAAACTGGTTCAGATTGGTTCCAAGATAATTTCAGTAGACTTAATTCTGTTGATCTTCCTCCCTTTTATATCCTCAGAGAACTCTTCCAGACTCTGCCTCTTTTCCCCACTGCCACCGACTGATTTAGGACAGGAAATATGCTCTTTTAGATTCCACATGATGAAAAGGGAATGTGCAAATATGCATTCACCTGCAACAGAAACAGTTTTTCTCTCCTGTCTGAAAAAGGGTGTACACTATGTAGGAATTCTGAATTATCTGTTGCTTGCACAACTCACTTTCTGTAGAAATCCAGTCTTCAGAGTTAAACTACAGTGAGGACTAAATTTGCTTAGTTTTATGAGGTCAAAAACCCCAACCTACTGAGGGGAAAAGAAAGGGTATGATCCCAAACAGTGCTGCTAAATCAGTCTGAGCATTATTTATTGTATTATTTTTTTCACTGTTACGCTACCACAGCACCTACCTGTTTGCTGTGATGCAAGGTTAGTATTTTCAAGGTTAGCACAGAAATAATCAAACACTCAATGGTAGTATGAATATTCATATCAAGGCACATTGAGAAAGTAGATAGTGGTAAATATGCCATTTTAAATATAGTCTACGGAAGAAAATGGGGCATGAAACTGTAATTAGTGAAAATTACATGTTATTTACATAGGTAAATACATTGCAGGAGTGTTGCATGTGATCTTTTGTGTTAGCATTTGTTTGTTTATGATTTAACCTGATGAAAAAGTTAGATTTCAAAAGCATGCAAGTGGGGAGAAAGGAACATTTTCTTTGTACTAGAAAACCTGCATGACTTGCAAGATAACTGATTTGGTCTGCAAACCTGGTTTCACAGATAATGTGGATAAAGATAGGTCTGTACTGCAGGAACTAGTGGTGTAAGTTCTCAAGAAGCCCGGATTTGTCCTCAGCCTTCTTTATGAAGCTCACTTCTCCTTGGGTTATTTGAAACAGTCAACAAATGGCCAAGCTCCAACTGACCAGACTAGATAGGAATCATATCACAGTACTGAATTTCTAACGGAAGAGCAACTTGAAGTGGACAAGACTGCCTAGACTTTTCCTTTTGAAAACAAATATATGGCTTTACCTTAGCTAGCTCAATGCTAGCTTGTATTCTGAGTCTCCACAGACATCATACCAAAGGCAGCAATACTCAGTTTTACTCTGATTTCATCTGCCTGGATTCCCTTCCCACATCTGCTCTTTTTTTCTTTGTCATTCCTTTCTCCTTAGCCAAGGGGAAGGTGTGAGAAAAAGGCTTGAATTATTTATCTCCTTTCCTCTTTTCAGCCACCAGCATTCTTCCCTTACCATGACCAGCTGCCCTGAGAATGGATTTAGTTGATAGTTTGGGCTTCCTAGAGAGAATTGACAGTGGGGAATCAATGAGGAGAAGAGAGATAGAAACAGATGCTCCTCTTGCAGAGGCTCATTTATACATTTGCCTTTCAGGTGCTTTTTGTTGGTACCTCTATTATGCTTGTGTCTGGAAGCAAGAGAAACAACTCCAGAGTCTATAATTTATTCATTGGTGAATAAGTGCAGTGAATAGCTAGGACTACCATGCTACAGGGCCATGCAAATGTTCTTGTGACTTTGGATGAATATTCGCTGAACAGGCAGTCATCAGTCAGTTGAGGAAAGGTCTGTCTCTTGCTCCTTGGTGTAGGTTAATCTTTGATGTTAGTGATTTGCTTTCTTCCTACTCTTCACTTTTCTTTCTCTAGGTTTTTACAGCTTTTCATGTCATTATTTTCCTCTTGAATCCCTGAGCTTTAAGTAACACCATCTCAGCAAATTCTGTTGAGTCTTTTGTTTTGCTTTTTTCATCCTGCATTGTTTTAGCTCATGGGCTTTCTCACCTTAACAGCATTTTTATATAAAACTTTGTCACAGTGACAATTATATTGTGCAAAACCAGGCTGGGGTGGTGGGAGGTGGGGGGGTGTTACAGACAGATGAAGCCCTTAGCCACAGGATACAAAGTGTTCTATCACTCAAGCCAATTCACACTAGCTGCCTCCAATGACATAAAGAATTTCAGTGTAAAACTCAAAGAAAAATTTATAAGACAAGTGCATGACACCACAGTGCAGCAACGTTTTCAGGATATTTCTGTGTGTAGGCTCCTGAGCTACCACTTAGTAAATGCTTGGCTTCTAAACAGGGCAACACCCTACTGGAGAACCTGTGCTCTTTAATACAGAGAAACTAAGAGAGGAAAAGGAAAGTTTCTCAATGGGCAAGTGTCTCAAACTTTGTTCCATGCTGGTCAGTCCCACTCTATTTTTTAAAGTTTACGTCTTTGTTTATTTAAAATTACCATTCAGACCTCATTCTAGAAGTCAGGATAATGCAGCCTTTGTCCTTTATTATCTTTCATTTTTCATTTACTTTTCAACAGCAGGCAATTGCTTGTGGACATAAGGAAAAACTCTTGATAACTTCTTGTGCCTTTTATACAGGCTTCAATATGTAAAGGCTCTGTGTATGTGTGTATGTCCTCTGCAAAGCAGCTCTTTATATCGAAGAACTTGCCACTTCTTATACAGATGGCAGCACATGGGTCCTTATTCTTGATAGAATGTTTGATACTATTTGTGAAGTACCTAGAGACTACGGAATAAGACTCTTTTGAAATAAGGACTATTTATTCATAATTTCAAATACATTTGTTCATACATTTTAAAGCTGGGAACAGTGTGTGATAAGAGACAGCTGCATAGCTAGGACTCTTGCTGCATGCATGCAAATTAATTTTCAGATTTGAAAGGAGGTGGTGGGCCCAAGTAAGCATTTTTTTGCCCAGCTGTATCAGATGGACTGATGAAAACTTACTTCTCCCCATAAAACATAACACACTGAGATCTTAAAAATTAACTAAATCTACTGATAACAATCACACCTTAGAAACAGAACAAACACACAGTATTAAAAAGCTGTAAAAATCACCTAGTGTCTGATTTGAATCTTCAATGTGAGGAAGGCAGCCTGCAAAAAAAAGCTACCTTGAGTATCCCTTTCCCTGTGCACCCAGCTTCTCCAAAAAGAAATTAGTTAAGACAGCAAGAGGCAATTAACCTGGAGAAACAAGAGCAAAACTAGTCTGCGTGCAGAAACCAGACATTTTGTAAAACCAAATGGAGCAGAGAGAAGGGTTGATATCTGTGACCAAAATGACCACAAGGCAATCTCTCTGTATGTCAGATGGAGAAAACAACAACTGACATCTCTGTGGAAAACTGATTGAAACTCACTCATATCAGCCCTATGTGTTTTCTCAGAAAATAGAAATCAGAAAATGAATTGTAGTAAATTTTCCTGTTCAAATGTGTTCCAGTTTTCCAGTTTGGAATTGCTCAACATTTTACAGGAAGTTATTCTGGAGAGGTTAATACCTCTATCTTGGGCAGAAATCAAGTGAACACCTGTGGCATTTCTGACACAAAGAAGACTGGAGTGCCACTCAACAAGCCGTATCTGTTGCAATCACTTCTGGAGTCATTGAATCAAAGGTATTTTATTCTACCTTAAAGTTTGGCAGTGAAGAGGAGCTCAGGGAAAGGCAGAACCTAATTTTGCTTTTTTCTATGACCAAATTAGTAGTCAGTTAGTTTTAGGATGAAACCCAAAGAATAACTTTCCTCCTTTTTATACCACTGAGCATACAAAAGTGTTACAATGGTCAAGTGGAAGGGCTTATTTTTATATTAATGTTAATGAGAAATTTCATCGGTAGTTTGTCTCTGAAGCCTGCAGGTGAGTTTTTGAATCACAGACATAAGACAAAGACCCTGTTCCATGCCTTGCTGTGCTTAGCAGTGTGCAGTAATTTGGCAAAGTCTATTTTAATTGAATGACTCTTAGGGAAAACCAAAACCTCAAAAGCCATGTGAAAAAAAACATTGCTAAATTTCAAGTTCTTTTGAATTAAGGAGCAGAAACTGTCATATACATTGTATTTTACTATGAAATGTTCCTCAGTTAATTACGATAAATGCTTCTAAGAGTAAATCGGTATAAAAACAAATATCCAGAGTCAAGGCAGAGTTGCTGAATCCTTCTTTGCTTCAGTCTTTACACCTAAGGTTGAACTCCCCTGTGTACTACAGACCTTGGATGAAGGATACGAAGCCTGAAGGAGGTCCACCTTGACCTTAGCAAGGCCTTTAACACCATCTCCCATGACATTCTAGTGAGCAACCTCAGGAAGAGAGG
>VWZI01013613.1:61119-75957 GCA_013396835.1 Psilopogon haemacephalus | reverse complement strand
CCGCCCCCGCCGATGATTTTTCAATTAAATGTCTTTTCAGTGAATCCAGTCAGTCAGTCTTCACCTTTGCTGTGATCTCATGAAGGGATTTGTAGGCTCTTAATTTATGTATCGGCAGAATGCTCTGCCTATTGTCTGTTATCTTCCTTGTTTTCTCTTTGGATTGTTTTGGTGAGAACACATTCCAGCCGCGGGCCACAAACACCCTTTCTTTCTGGCTTTTTCTTAGAGTTCATTAACATAGGTATTTTCCCATTCTTCATCCCAGTTCCAGCCCCTCTAATGGTCTTGACAGATTTATCTGAGACAAAGACCACAAGATGTCCCTGACAGGCCCCCTCTCAAGCCAGGATATCACCGCCTCTCACCATCTCCCCGCTTTGAGACCCCTGCAGGCCTGTGCTCTTATGAGAAGTCTGGCTCCTAATGACATTCTCAAAAATGTGTAACTCTTCAATTTTTCTTGTATCAAAGGCATAGCCTCCTCATCTTTTCAAGAATGTCACTTGTTCTAATCTTAACTTCAAAAAACCCATAGTGCTTTTATTTAGACAACTGGTGGTGCTAATACTCTGGATTTCAAAATTGCCAAGCCACTGGTACAAAAGTACTTTGATGCATCAATTAATATGTAAAGTATACTGAAGAATACCCAAATCTCACATACCATCCATTAACCAGAGATTTACTTATTAGGCTGAAATGGAACAGTAGTTTTTTATAGAGCATCACTCAAATTCCTGGTGTAGGGTAAGTTACTGTTTCATCATAGATCTTATTTCATTGCCTTGTCCATATCCATTCTCCTTAGAATTTCTGGGAAAAATAGTGTCATGGGTTGAGTTGAATCTGCTGATTCAGTGCCATGCTGTCATCACATCAGCTTCAAAATTAAAGTGCTGGCTGGAGCAAAGTACTATGGGGCTTAAAGTTTATATTTTAACATGACAGACTTCCTGTTCTGGTTGCTGCTTCTGGTTTCCAGGTTTGGGATGCTGGTCTTTTCTGTTGGGATGACTGCTGCATGCTTGGCTGTGGTGAACCATTTTATTGCTGGCTTCTGATGATGATTCTGCTTTCACTAAGTTAAGTGTATAGTGTATGATCTCAGCACCTCTTTATCTCAACCTAGAGGTATTTTTTGTCTTGCTTTCCCTCCTGTTTGTGTGGCGGAAGAGGGGTTTTGAGACCAGGCTGTGTTAACTCAGTGCAAAAAGTAAACATTAATATTAATGAGAATTTTTAGCTTAATTACCAATATTTGGTGCTTAAACTGGTTCTCACTTAAGAGGTGGGAAACAGAATAACACATTAAGACCAGCTTTACAGTAAGTCTTGCCAAAGGACTAATTTTTCTTCTTTTTCCACTTGTATGACCCAGGGATGGTATCTTATAAATGTGTGACTGGTTAATTTTTTGAGGAAGCTATTAAATAATTTGGTCTATTTCAATGAGGAATTTTTTTGCATACACTAAAAGAATAAATAGAAAAAGTTGCTACATGTATTACTATACTTAGTATTACTGATTTTTGGACACTCAATAGCAGTTAACACCACAATACATTTCAAACATTAATTTTCCATAGTGTTCTTTCTGTCATTCTAAAAACTATCAAAGCCTTCACAGAATTATGCACCTTCAGGCATGTGAACAGACATGCAGGCAGTGTTAACATGGTCATGCCTAAGTGTATTTTAAAAGTCTGCTAAGTGTAGGTCTTCAGCTTTTAGAAATTAATTCTGCCTTGGAGTGAGCATAAGTTTGACTTCGCTCCCACAATACCATGTAAAGATTTTAGGCATATGCTCAGATTAGACTTAAAAAAAAACTACACTGTACTTTCAAACAATATATTTTTAAGCAAGATATCAAGTGAATTATTCAAACTTTTAGTGGAATACAGGAATACAGGATGTTGAGCTGTGGAATACAGGACGCTATTGTTATTATGCTACAAAAGAAAAGCTTCAAATTCCAAATATTCTTATGTGAATACTGAGTGTTTGTGAGCATAATTCTTTCAGAAAGTTTTAAAATTAATCTTATCTTTCTCTTTTGTCCATGTAGTGCACATAGCTATGATAAATACTATCAAGATGACATGTATATAAAGATGTTGTGACAGATTCTGCATAGGAAAAGAATGTTATAAAGTCTCAAGACCCCATAGGAATGTTGCACACTTTCTTCCTCTATAGGCACTTCCTCTTAATATAAAGGGGTTTTATGCACAGTACATAATACCAAAAAAACCATAAACTCCCAAGAAAATTCCAGACAAATATTTGCAACCATCTAGACACTGTAAGCATAAACAGGGAAACACCAGCTGATTAGTTTTGACCCATCTCTGTATGCAGGTAAAGGGAACTACTGAAAAAGAGTAGCATTCCCTCAAGAATAAACAAGCATCACGCAACAGCTGAAAAACTACATAAGATTCAGTAAATGCGACTTCTGTTGTTGTACTACTGCTCCTTGTAATCTCCATCAGAAGGAGTACCATTTAAAATTTAAGTCTGATAACAGATTTAGATTGAGAATGAAGGATACATTACTCGGCAATATACTGGGTGGGTGCAGTTAATGGCTTTGTAAATGGATGTCTCAAAAGTAATTTTTAAACTTCATATAATGTGCTTCAATCAAAATGACCTCTATATTATTCCAATTACTTCTCAAAGTGTTGCTTTTGGGTTTTTTCATTCTACAGATATAGAAAGAATACTCTTGAGAAACAAAGAATTGGCTTGCAAGTATCGCAAAGCAAAACAAAAGGGAGAGGGGAGAAGAAAAGAAAAAGAACAGGAAAAGAGCTGGTTTTCACTTTCAAAAAAAGGAAACTGGAAGGATTCTAAATGCTGTAAACATCAGTGAATCACAGGGTGGGAGGAAGTATATAGTATAAAATATGAATACTGTCAATTCTTGCCCACAATTGTCAAAACATAACTTTGAAAATCAGAATTCTTACAGAAAGCATCATCTCTTATCTCATTATTAAAAATCAAGCTGAACACAATCTGTGAGATTTGGCTTTGACATTTATAAATGTAGAAAGCAAAAGCCTGTCCAATTTAAGGAAAACTGTGCAAGCAATCAACCTGAAATATANTTTTTTTTTTTTTTTTTTTTTAATCTGTTCCATAATAGCATACAGAAATGTACTAAACTAAGACTCCATTTATTCATGGAGTATCTAAGGAGATTTAGACAGTTCTGCAATTACGGGTTTCACAAAACAATTTTAATGTAGCAAGTGCATAAATATGAAGCTCACAGATCATTCTAACAGAGAATTAAATTAAAATGTAGTACACTCTCTGCATGAATTTCAGCCATACTTCAAGAAAAAAAATCTTCTTAGTTTACTACTAAAATACTCCTGTTACTTATGCATCACCAAAATTATTTCTAGAGAGCAGCATTTTAACTGAGTGGAGCACAAATCACTAACTCATATGCAGATTGAACTAGCATAAATAAAATGGGAAGAAAAGTATAATTTTTACTTTTTATCAGTTCTGCCTGTGCCCTTCACAATTGTAGAAACCCCAACAAATGAATAGAACATGAACTGGCTCATTTATAGTTTTACAAGTACTGGTCCTGACTTCATCCAAAATAGCATTTCCATTTTTCTTTACATTAAGAACAGGTTTTTAGACAACTAGAGAATGATAAACACTCAGAAAAAAACTGGATGTTTCAGTCTTTTAAATTGACTTCACTTTGAACTTTCATTCTCTTTAAGGTATCCTGCAATCCCCTTGATTGATTTCACGTAAAAGCTAGACGCTGTAACAGGCTTGTGCATTAGTTTGAGGGAAATTAAGTTCTGTAATACTTCTAAAATTCACTATGTGAACAGGCAGCATAGTTCTTAAGTGACCTACAGGTTCACAATGATTGTGTTACTTGCAACTGAAATCAGTGTAGAGGATTACAAGTATCCTCCTATCATGAATAAGAAAGTGCATTTAAATTATTACAAAATCACAAAGACCTGTTAAAGGCAGCTACTATTCAATTTATCAGAGTATAGTTTATGCACATTAGACAACCACCATTCAAAGGAGAATTTAAAAATCCATTTCAAATGCCTGAGCAAGTAACACCCACCAAGTCAGTCTAGCTGAATCAACAGGGTTGATCTAAATAAATTAGTAATTCACTCAGTAAATAAATTAGTAAATAAATTAGTAAGTCACTCAATAAACTCTGAGTGAAGTAGACAGAGGTGGATTGTGCTGGCTTGAACTAATTGGAGAATTTGAGTGAGAAATTAGACTACTGGCTGAGAGAGGAAAACACAGTATGTCACTTCACCCATAGCTTTACTGAGAAAGAAAAAAATGTTTCAAAAAAGTGTAACCAAAACACAGATCACATAGAAGGTTTCAGACCGCTTCTCTTGCATGGTTCCTTTGTCTCTCTGCCTTGGTAGCTAATTCTCAGTAATACTACTAACTTCTTCTCTACTACTAATCCCCCTGGCCGATCTACCTCCGCTTATCTGCAGCATCAACAGGTGGTGAGATAAGACTGGGGAAGGGGGGAAAGGTGGTAGGGGTGGTTGAAAACCCCTCTTGGAGATTTTGGTCTCTGGGAGGGGTGTGGTATTTCTATATTACCTTTCCATTGTATATATCTGTAAATATCTGTTATACCTTGTAAATATCTGCTTGTATATTGTGCAAAGCTGTAAATATAAAGCTTCATTTATCAACTTTCAGTGTTTCTGAGTCCTAGCCGGGGTTTATATCAAAAGGTGGGGGGCAGGTAACTGCAAAACCACTACAATATGTATCAAAACCAAGAAAAGCCCCATTAAACTCCCTTGAGCCCTCTGAAGTACTAATATGCTCATATGCTGCCGTGATAAATCTGTATGATAGTTGAAGATTGAAAAGTGTGAAGTGACAGTGATAAAATTGGTACCATAGTCAAAAAGGCCATGTAAATTCCCATGTGGCTGCAACACAATGCAGGTTGCAGTGCCACTGCACTTCAGATTGACTTAAGTCTAAGCTATTTCAGCCTGCCCATGAACATCCAATCCTTCCATGAGCAGCTGTGAAAGTTACTCCTGCTCTGGCTACTACATTGTCAGAAGCATCCCTTACTGATTTTGAGAAAAAGCTCAAATTATCAGAATCAGATAATCAGAAAATTACAAAGTCAGGCAACTATGAAGAGTTTGTTATGAAACCAAAAACCCCCAGGGTGCAGAGTCACTGAGAAAGAGACACAAAGTTAGTCTCTAAATTAAAACTACTGTTAGCATCAATTGTGGGCATTAAGGTTTGGGCACCTACTGTAACAGAATGAAAGAGTGGTCACAGGCATATTGACAGATGATAAACCCAAATATAACCCTTAGTTCCCTTAAGCTGATTATAATGTCATTATAACACGGAAAACCACACTTCCTAGCTAGAGAAGCCCCCTAAGCAACGGCTAACTAGTAGGTCACCTTGAGGCATAGCTAATACATGTTACTCCATAATTATCCACTGTAAATTCCAACCATTGTACTAGCTTTGTGGAGCTAATGCCTGTCGTTCTTTTCTGTGCAGCAGAGGTAAAGGAAAAAACAAATCTTGATTCTGTGTGTTGACTAATCTTTGCATACCTGGTAAAGAACCTGGATCTGGGACATTACTTCAAGCAGATGTTACGTATTTGCTGTTGAACCCAGGTGCACATTCAATTTCTGTGGTTACCTTTAAAGGTACATGTAGTTCTCCATTGATTTTTAACTTGCAAATTAGGCAATTTCAATTACATAAGAGACAATTTGTAATTCTTCTGAGAGTAGCCAAGTTGCAAAATAAACATATACCCTTAATTTTCTCTCTGAAAATATATCTGCATTTTGTTCAGTTTTTCTGCACATATGGAACAAATGGTATTTTGATTTTCACAAAACATTCCAACTTTGTAAAAATCAGGTATGTCTTTTAATGCTATAGTAGATACTACTAGCATGTGGCCCAGCCTCTGGCCAGCATACAGCCTACATCTATTTTGTGCCAGTTACATTAAGCAATAGTCAAAAGGTACACAGAATTTTAATGAACTGTTTCCTCAGAATGAAAATGCTTCAGTCTGCAAGGCTGTTCTCAATTTCAATTAAAGACTTTTTTTCTTTTTTTCCCCTGGACCTTATGTCTCCAGTAATGCAGACCTAATTCCATCATAACTGGATTATGTTTTTCAAATGCAGCCAAAAGTTATCCTCAGTGTCTTGTTAACACAATAGTAAGTGGGAAATAAGAAGGAAAAAAAACCATGCTTGGTTTATCTTTACTACAAGTATTTTCAAGTATGAAGGTGTACCTCTCCACTAGATACTCAATAGTAATCTCATTGCTCAAGCCATCTCCACCTCCTGCCTTAGGTAGGATTCTGCAGGAGGAGACCAAGTAAGGTAGAGGAGGCATTTTCTGCATTCTTTTCACAATTTTCTCAAATTAACATCCAATGTTTATACAGATACAAAATAAAACACACACAAAAACCCCAAGATCACTGCAGCAGACATTAATTACATTTTTTGCAAATAAAATTTAGCCTAGGTGCTAAATCTAGTGAAGAGCAGACAGTGTCATCCTGATCTGAAGAACGCAAAGTACTACTAGTACTACTACTAACATGAAAGACACACCTCTTGTATTAGGCAAAGTGGAGACAGTTGAGGTTGTTCAGCCTGGAGAAGAGAAGGATCCAGAAAAACCTACTGCAGTCTTTCAGCAAAATGACAATGGGAAATGGATTTATAAATTAAAAGAAAGGGTAGATTTAGACTAGATATAGTGAAGATTTTTTTTACAATCAGGGTGATGAGGTACTGAAAGAGATTGTCCATGTTAAAAAAACCACAACACTCTTACCTGAAGGAAGTGGTTTAGTGCTTACTTTAGTACTACCTCTTGAAGTTAAAGGCAGAGAAAGCTACTGCCAAGTCTGCAAACATTACTTAGTGTGTGTGGTAGTTTTGCACCACAGAGAACTTGGGATTTACCCTCAAAAGAGTAAATTATAATGCTTAACTCATAATTTGGAAGTTAAATGAAATATTATTTAATAATAAAAAAAAAACCAAACATATACAAATATTAGACAATAGCCCAGCTACTCCACTATACACAACAGCTCAGACCTCCTGTACACACCCCTCTACACTGCAGCCTGGAGGCCTCGTTGCCTTACCTATTCATGTGCCCCAGTATGGCCACTTGAGCTAGATTTCTAGCTCAGACATAGGAAAAAGTTGTAAAGAGGTGAACATTCTAGGGATAGGCTACATAACAGCAACAATGGATAAGTCAATATCATTTCATTGGAGCATCAAAAGCCTTATGTCTGGAAGCACAGCTTGTTCTACCCTTTTGCTGCTTTCTGCTGTGCCTGCCACTATCTCCCCTGCCAGTGTTTTGGCTGCTGCTGCTACTGCTGCTTCACGACTGCTTGACCCCTTCCCCATCCTCTTTCAGGTTTTTTACTTTTTCCTTGTAGTATTATATTCTTTTTATACCGTTACATTTAGTTTAAAATATAAGAAAATACAATTTCATTTTTCCTGACATTCCATAAGAATCTGTGTTGTAGTGAGTTTATTCTGCCAGGGGTGGGGAGGAGTGTGTATCCGCTCTAACCCAGTACACCCAGGGATCAGTGCTGGGTCCGATCCTGGTCAATATCTTTATTGATGAGCTGGAGGAAGGGATTGAATCAATCATCAGTAAGGTTGCAGATGACAAGAAGTTAGGAGCAGGTCTTGATCTCTTGGAGGGTAGGAGGGCCCTGCAGAGGGACTTGGACAGGCTGGATGGCTGGGCAGAGGGCAGAGATTTAACAAGGCTAAGTACAGGGTTCTACACTTTGGCCACAGCAAGCCCAGGCAGTGCTACAGGCTCGGGACAGCATGGCTGGAGAGCAGCCAGGCCGAGAGGAACCTAGGGGGTGCTGGTAGATAATAGGCTGAACATGAGCCAGCAGTGTGTCCAGGTGGCCAGGAGAGCCAACGGCATCCTGGCCTGGATCAGCCATAGTGTAGCCAGCAGGACAAGGGAGGTTATTCTTCCCCTGTACTTCACACTGGTCAGGCCACACCTTGAGTACTGTGTCCAGTTCTGGGCCACTCAATACAAGAGAAATGTTGAGGTACTGGAACGTGTCCAGAGAAGGGTGATGAAGCTGGTGCGTGGGCTGGAGCACAGTCCTATGAGGAGAGGCTGAGGCAGCTGGGGTTGTTTAGACAGGAGAAGAGGAGGTGACCTCATTGGGGTGATCTCATTGCTGTCTACAACTACCTGAAGGGAGGCTGTAGACAGACAGGGATTGGTCTCTTCTCCTAGGCAACAAGCAACAGTCTCAAGTTTTGTCTGGGGAGTTATAAGCTGGATATTAAGAATAAATTCTTCACAGAGAGAGTGATTTGCCATTGGAATGGGCTGGCCTGGGAGGTGGTGGAGTTGCCATCCCTGGAAATGTTCAAGAAAAGACTGGATGGGGCAGTTAGTGACATGGTCTAGTTGATTGGATAGGGCTGGGTGATAGGTTGGACTGGATGATCTTGGAGGTCTCTTCCAACCTGGCTGATTCTATAATTCTATCATTCTATGAATGGTCATCAAAGAGGATTAAAGCAAAGTTCAGAAGGTGTACAGAAGGAAAACGGAAGAGAGAGAACAAACTGTAACTTCGGATTATATAGAAATTTTGCAGACCAATGAAATGGGATAAAGATATCTCTTATGTTCCGTTCAGCACCTTTGGGGATGTACATCCTCCTGGACTCTCTCAAATTCTCTAGCAGTTTTATTTACAATTTAGCACTCTAGTTCTAAAACTCTAACAGTGAGGTAAAAGGTTTACGTAACTCACTGTCATAGGGAGCATGACAGACTGAGATTATTTCACTATACTATTTTCCTAAGGAAACAGTGCAGTAAAATAATAAGGCTTTCAGTGAATTGGAGAAGAAAATACAGAAAAGTTGTATTTAAAAATGTGTAGGAAAAGATATAGCATACATAAATCCTTAACACCTAATACAGATATGAGGTACATGAGAATTTCCCCAAAACCTTCCCCCCCACCAAGCAAACCAAAACCTACCAAAACGAACCCCAGTGCTCATCCCCCATTGTCTCCCACCAGGACCAAGTGGGCCAGATTCACTGCAACCTATGGCCTTGAAGGCCACTGCCTACAGGGTGCTGCTTACATAGTTACCAGATAAGAATCCTTCTGGGGAGGTGGAGATGCAGGGAGAAAAGAAAGCGAATTGACCTCACTGACTACTTTTATAGTGTTTGCAGGATTTATGGGACTGAGTAACATAATTACAATATCTGGGGGCAACTACTTTGACCCCTGGGATGGATCTTGGTCTTTGTAGTTAATTTTTAGGAAATCTTCGATAACGTGGAACCCCTCAAAGCATGACACTCCCAAACACAGCTGAGGGACCAGAATCACCAACAGGGTGCATCACAGGAAGCAACTCATACGACATTAACTGAAGCAGGGAGCACAGACAGGCAGTTGATCTTCTGAAAACCCTGCAGAGACCAACCAGAGATGTAAAGAAGGCCAGAAAAGCAGTAAAAGCTTTAATATTTTACCAGAGAGTGCCAGATGTTTTTGTCACTAGCTAATGTACATCCCATGCTGATGTGACATTCTCACAGCCTTTTGCACTGACTTTCAGAGGAAATATTTGGCAGATTATTCTCTGTTATCTTCAGCCTATATTTTATGCACATTGTTTTCCTTACAGAATGTTCATATTCAGCCCAATAGGAACTGCAACATTTCCACACAATTTTGTAAACACCCATCAAATTTACTAAAATTATCTATAGTTTGTAGGAATGGCTCAAGAGAAGCTACAGAAAATAACATTACTATTGTATTGTTTGATGCATTTGAGCTTCACAGGGTCATGTTAGCCTAACTTGTAAGGTCAGTTTCACAGTCAGCTCTTGGAATAGTCTTCAATATACCATTACAAACAACAATCTGTAGAGTTTTCAGTGCTAATGACCCTTTCTCATTGACATCCACTGAGTTTATGTGTGAAAGAATCACAGTATAGTCGAGGCTAAAAAGGACCTCTAGAAGTCACCTAGTCCAAACCTTTCTGCTCAAGCAGGATGACCTAAAGCCACAAGTTGCCCAAGAATGTATCCAGTTGGACTTTTCAAGCATGGAGGCTTCACAACTTCTCTAGGCAACCTCTTCAAGTATTTGATCATCCTGACAGTATACCACAAAAAAAAAAGTTTTCCTTTCATTTAAATGGAGCTTCTTGTACATTACTTTGTGCCTACTACTTTCTGTTCTTTCCCTATCTGCACCACTGAGAAGAACTCAATTTGCCTTCTTTAGACACTCCCAGCAGATATTTAGACCTATCAAATAGGACTACTTTGAGCTTCCTTTTTAAAATGTTGAAGCCTGAGATTTCACTTAATTGAACATAGGTTCTTGCTTTGATAATGTCATTCCATGTGCTTTTTCCACACCAGTAAATACTTGTCATTTCAATGATAAACATTTCATATCTAAGCATCACATTTTCACCTTCAAATGAAGTAAAGGTAAGAACTGAACATTTATTCCTTTCTCTTTTTCCTCCTTTAAACAATAAGCAAAAATGCAACACAGAATTCAAGAATCAGTTTTAAGATTCATGAGTTGGCTCAGATGTTTTATGAAAAACTGTTATATCTTTTCATTTATTACATGCATATACACAAATGTTCACAGAATATTATTAGAAGTTCTTTAGAGA
Organism: Psilopogon haemacephalus; assembly: GCA_013396835.1. NCBI lineage: Eukaryota > Metazoa > Chordata > Aves > Piciformes > Megalaimidae > Psilopogon > Psilopogon haemacephalus. The sequence goes on along the minus strand of VWZI01013613.1, from coordinate 65,146 downwards.
ACTCCATTTTGCTGCTTCTCTTATTACATTACTAACCATGAACCTGTATCTGAATCTTGAAAATCTCACTTTCTCTAAATGCAGCTTCAAATTTATTTTAGTAAGAGAATAAGGATATATGTGTACCTATAATGTATGGATTCCTCCCCATTGTCAAGTATCCTTTAGTTAGTGCTTATGTGACAAATCAGAAAAATGCGAAATCATGATTATACAACTGCAAGCATCATTTGAAGTTTTGCTCAAATCAAATTCTAACACTCAATTTCTACATTATGTCTGTATCTTTACAGTGAATCTAATCCAAGTACACAGCAGATCTAATTAAAATGAGTCATGGGTTGAGTTGAGTCTGCTGCAGGTGTTCATACCATGTTGCAGTCATGCCAGCTTCTAAACTGAAAATGCTGGCTGAAGCAAAGTACTATGGGGCTTGAAGTTCAGATTATAATACAGGAGGATTTCTGTTCTGGTTGCTGCTTCTGGTTTCTGGGTTTTTGGGTGCTGGTGGTGGGACAAGGAGGAATATAGGAGTAGTGTTCTGGCTTGGGCCTTTGGCTCACTTGCTACTGCTTGATACTGCTTTGCTTTGCTCTGCTCTTTTTCTGCAAATATGTTAAGGTAATTATGCATTTTGTATGATGAATTCTATTCCTATCTCACTTTATTTAGTCTCAATCCCAAGCATTTGTGTGTTACTTTCCTTCAATTCTGTATTGGGATAATAGACAGGTTAATCCACGGGTTCTGTTTGATTTAAACAATTATGAAATGGTAGATTCCCTCCTTTCATGACCTCAGTCATGAAACTCAATACCCCGGTTCCAACTCAAATGAACATGTGCTGTAGCTTCAGAGATCCTTACCCTTCTACCTGGAAAGTTGTTTCCCTATCCTAAGTATTTGCGTGGTAATCTATAACAAGAAGTCTCATTCTAGAAGCTGGTAAACTTAGCATACTTATATAAATACATATACAATACACATATCAATACTTTCCTTACAAAATAAAACCGCAATTCTTACCACAAATCAGAAAAAACACAATAGTAGCATCTCCAGAAATAAGAAGGAAAACACATTAACTTCTGGAGATAAATTTGAGAGAGTTTAAAGCATACTAAAAGACATATTAAGTCTTGCACAGCAGTTTTATGAATGGCTGTATTATGCACATGTTCAAAAAGTAAAACTAGTAAGTTAGGACGGAAAATATTTTGATTCTACATTCTGGTGTCAAGGGTTAGGGATGGGCCAGCCCATCTGACTAACAGAGGCTTTTTATTAACCCTCTCCCTTGCCATAAAGGAAGAGAACTTGACTAACAGAGAGAGAGACTTATGGGCTGGAAAACTACAACTATGTTAATGAAAATATATACAAAACCATTATCAAACTCATACCCACTCCGATGGCAATTTCATCACCCTCACACTGATGCAGTGCCACAAATCCCAGGCTGGACTCAACAGCAGAGGGGAACCAGACTCAGGAATTGGAGTCTGGAATTGAATCCAGGAACTGAAGGATTGGGACCAAAGGCAGAATCATACTCCAGCCACTGAAGAAGACCGATTGACCCTCACAACCCCTGAATTTGACCCTCACAATCCCTGAGCTTGATACCAAAAGTGAGATATATCACAGTACGACAGAAACATTCAGGTTGGAAAAGATCCTCAGGATCACCAAGTCCAACTGATAACCTCACTTTACAAGGTTCTCCTTCAAACATAGCCCCAAGCACCACATCCAGACGACCTTTAAACACATCTAGGGTTGGTGACTCAACCACTTCCTTGGGCAGACCATTCAGTCTAAACCTACCCAATCACAGCATGAGGCCATTCCCTCTTGTTCTATCACTAATTACTTAGTGATATGAGACCAACCGCAACTTTTCCACAATGTCCTTTCAGGTCACTGTAGACAGTGATGAGGTCTCCCCTCAGTTTCCTTCAGTTGCTTTTCATAAGATTTATTCTCCAATATATGGAACGGAATACCTTGTTGGTCAGTTTAGGGTCACCTGAACTGTCTGCTTCTCCCTGAAGGTGTGGCCTTTTATCCTGCACCTCCAATAAAGTACACATGGTTTAATAGTGACCTAGGTCTGCATACCAATCTTAGAAACATTATGCATTATACTTGCTAGAAGCAGACACTGCCTGCAAAAATACGCTGTTCACTTCAGAAAGTGCAGTTATTTAGAGGAGACTGAGATGAAAAGCAAAATTACCTAACAGAATTAGACCTCTTCTAACCCATGCAGGACACCTAGAAAACTTAAATAGGAATTCTGTGAAATGAACACTAATAATATAATGCAGCCCTACTAAAACCTTCAAGTTTTACTGTTACCTTCTGCAACTTTCTGTCACATCTAAACGTGGACTCTGCCCTGGGATAAAAGACCTCACTTCTCAAGGGAACTTTACAAATTCCCTTGCTTTCTTTCACAGCTAACCGCTTTCTTGTGGGTTGAAGAAATTGGGATGTCTTAAAACACAGAGCACAGATCTCCAGAGGCTAGACAGGCCCCTGGGTGGACCAGAGAGTAATATTTTGTTATTTAATTCCTGGAATGCCTGTATCTCCCCTTTATAAATTAACAGCATGGGCTGATCAGTCCCCTTCTCTCCCTTTTTCCTTCCCAGCCCAGGCTTCCTTATCTTGGGTTTGCAAGGGAGTGGGGCCTGGAGCTGGCAAGCTGAATTTTTAGCTTCATCATTCGGGCCTGGGTAGGCAGGTGTAGCGGTGTATACGGGGAGAGGTGTGTGTGGGTGGGAATTGAGCTTGGGGTTTTGCACCTGGTTTGAGGGGAGGTTGTGGAAAGCTTTGGCTTAATGAGGTTCTGTGGTAGGCCCACAGTGGAGAACTGGGCAGGGGTTGAATATGGATTTGCATATTTTGGATGTTTTTGTACTGTTTTATGTAGTTGTGACTAATACTTCAATTTCAACTTCTAATTCTTTCCAAGCCTGTGTGAAGCATTTACTTTACTCCTCTTAGAAGGCATGAAGAGCATCTGTCTTCACTCCCTAAATCCCAGGCACTCTTCATAATTCTCTACATAGCAAAATCCTTACTGTCTTTTAGCTATCCCTCAACAAAGAGTGCAGTTGAAATCTGTATTTCCTAGTCTGGCTGTTGATAATTAAAACAAATTAGTTTTGTTCACTTTGCTGCTAACCAGAACTTCGATAATAAGAGGTTCTTTGGATTTCCTTGCTCCTACTGAGAAAACCACACTTTTAAAAATGTTCGCAGGCTAACAGATGCTGCCCTCCTTTTTTATAACCACCCACATGCACTGAAACTCAGATGCAGCCAGCAGTTCTGCAAAGCATCCCCATACACTAGAAACTAAACCTGTGGCTGCATAATTTTTGCTAACACCTAGAGAAGTCATTACTTCTTTCCATAGTTACTGTTAATTGTCTTCATAAAAATACACTTTTATGGACAAATATTCAGATGGATTCCTTGAAAGCAAAGAAAAAATAAAAAAAACACATAGATGCAAAAGAAGGACACTATTTAATCTTGGAACTTCTATTTATTTTTAAACAGGTCAACAAATGAAAGCTGAGGACATCTTGATAATCTTCACAAGCTTTCTTATAAATGAGTACTACCCAATATGGTAATCTAGGAATTGAACAAACCCTGGAAACCAGCGCTGTTGAGCATTTTGAATATATTTATAAAGCTAGAAACAAAATGTCCACGTTTCTCAGCTGGAAAACCTAAGAAGAGATTTGTCAAAGTTGCAAAAGTGAGCTGATCCCCAAATCCAAGTTTTGAAGAGAAGTAGACTAAAATTTCTAGATAATATTAATCAGAATTATGTGTATACACTTTTACTGTATTACTGTACTTTTTTCTTGTTGTTGTGAATTTGCTCTATAACACCTTTTGTGCAGGATAGATTGTCATTGGCAATCAGAAAATACTGAATCTGATTTTTTTACTCCAGTATTAAATCAGGAATAGTTGCTAAAAATTATATTTAGAAATATTTAAG
>VWZI01013613.1:26294-37335 GCA_013396835.1 Psilopogon haemacephalus | reverse complement strand
AGGGGAGACAGGAAAAAAAGGCAAAACTTAAAATACCCCTGCCCTCTCCTTGACTCAGTATAAGTCAGCCAAATTAAACACCAGAGAGAGGGATATGCCTGCAATCTTACTGTATCCTTGGATTTGTCACTGCAACACTGAGGAGATCACAGCTTCATGCTGTGATGGAGATACCTACTTGATTAGACAGAGACACTAGCTCTAAGTGTGCTTCTGTGATGGGTTTGGCATTAGCAGTAATGTAAAAAAAAAGGTGCATTTAAACACATCTTTAAATTCAAACAGCCTCATATATGAACAACATCTGATAAATTCTGCCAAAAGAAATGTTCCCAGGCATGAATCACAACAAAGCCCTTGATACAAAGTGCTTACGATGTTCTGCTAACCTAGGAGTATAGGTGAGAAGACACATCAGTCTTCAGCATCTACGTTCTGAATAACTGTTGTCAAACATGCCTTGCACGATTGGAGAAGACCAAGGATTTAAAAATAAAAACACTGTTTCATGTGTCCTGGGAAGAGATCATCAGAACAAAATGTCTACAACATATGTAGAGATTCTACTTGTTTCTATAAACAGCTGTGTTGTAATGAAGAATATACACAAGTTTTATACTGCATATACACAAGACAAGCGTAAAATTCACAGCTAACAAATAAATTGAGGAATATACATGTTCCCAAATTAACACCTGAAGAACAGCTATGATTTAACAAGATACCAAGTATCATATGACTAGCTGACTAGATACTTTCTTCTTACTTTGGTTCACACGTTTGCTTAAATCGGGACTAAATGTTTCAAAACACATGACTTGTGACCCCGTCTGACCAACATGGAACAGCATGTGTTAACTGAAACCTTGGATTAAGGTACAGTGACTTCAGATGTATTCATATGACCTGACTAACCCTGTGTTTTAAGATGCATATTGTCTTGAAGCTACAGAGTAACTCAATAAAATGAACCAATATATGACAGGTTTCCCAGAAGACTGATGGTGAAGCAGTACTTTACAAAGCTGTCTTTAACATCTCAAGTAGCCAACTGTCACAGTGTATCTACATTCAAATAATTACAAGTGCCATACGGATGAAACACACAATTAATACTGTGCTTTGCTCCGTGATTTGTGAACATTTCATTGATGCCTTTCCTCAATACACCCAAATTATGTAAGGGATTAGATAATTCTAATTCCCAGGTTACAACGGATTTGCAACTGATTTACAGACCAGTGATCATAGATTATTCCAGCTAAAAGCAAGAGAGGTTGTGGTTGATTTGCATTTGTGGAGGAAAGCCTCCAGGCTTTTAAGAGCAGAATGTAAGCTTGAAACTTAATCATACTAGGATCAATCAAACTTCAACAATGTACCAGCTTTCATCTCTTTCTGCATAGTCCTGAGATTTTATGACTCCTATCTCTGACAAGTGCTCTTTCTTTTCCTGTCAAACAGGAACTCACAAATTGGAGGTGTTTCATAGAAGCAACACTAGAACTAAGTTCAGAAGTGGTTTTCTAAAAGCATGAAAGCAATGATAAATCAGTGGGAGTAAAGTTAAGTGCTACTTCAGAGAAAAGGCAGTTGCTCATTTTTCCAGTAATTATTTGGCAGTTCATTTGTCACTTCAAGATTATCAGAACAGTAGTGTCACAAACACTTTTGGAAGTATGTTACTGCAGCAATTATTTTTTAGTATCTGGGTATTATTACTTTCATACTGTATGTCTACTCATTAAAGTGAGTAGATTAAAGACAGATTGCAAAAAAATAGATATAAATGACTATATTAAATGATCTTTGGCCATGGAGAAAGACCTTGAAATCCTCGTGGACAGCCAAGTTCTCCATAGGCCAGCAATATGCCCTTGTGGCCAAGAGGGTCAACTGCATCCTGGGGTGCATTAAGAAAAGTGTGTCCAGCAGGTCTATGGAGGTTCTCCCGTTCCTCTACTCTGCTCTAGGGAGACTATATCTGCAATACTATGTCCAGTTTTGAGCTCCCCAACTCAAGAGAGATGAGGACCTGCTGTAAAGAGTCCAGTGGAGAGCTGGAACATCTTTCCTATGAAGAGAGACTGAGAGACCTGAGGCTGTTGAGTCCTGAGAGGAGAAGGCTGAGAGGGGAGCTTATTAGCATCTCTAAGTGTCTGAGGGGTGAGCGTCAGTGTGAAGGTATTGAGTCTTTTTGTGGTGGTGCCCAGTGAAAAGACAAAGAGCAACAGGTACAGGCTAAAACAAAGGAGGTTCCATCTCCACACAAGCTGACACTTCTTTACAGAGAGGGTGACAGAATATTGGAGCACACTGCCCAGAGAGGCTGTGAAGCCTCCTTCTCTGGAGACTTACAAAACCCTCTTGGATGTATTCCTGTGCAGCCTGCCCTAGGTGATCCTGCTTTGGCAGGCGGGTTGGACTCAATTATCTCTGGAGGTCACTTTCAAACCCCTGACATACTGTGATTTTTTTGTTCTGTGTGATTCTTCAGAATCTTACAGGCATAACTGTTTTAATCTATCTTATTTTCATGTACAAAACCTGAATCTTTTCCTGCTATATCAAGAGAACTAGATCCTTTGGCATTAAACACTGACACACTGTCTTGAAAGATATCACTGCTACTTCCTCTGTCATCAGCCATTGGTTACAGTTAGTAAACCATAATTTACTGTTTTACCAACTCACCTTTTGTCATTTAAAGCAGACCAGACTCTAGTACTTTGGAATAAATTTCCATTAGTCAAATATATTAACATACTCATTCCCATCCTCTCCAGGAAAATTTCTCTTGTCATTAGCTTTAAAAACTCAATAGTTGTTACCGTTTTTTTTCTGCAAGTGACAAGGCATTGTCTGCCTTACAATGCAGCAATTAAAAAAAAAATTTAAAAAAAACCCAAACCAAAACAAAACCAAACTACCCATTCCTTCCTCAGTCACATTTTACTCACCCCTATAATGTTGGCACTGATAGAAGGGTAGTGTCTCCTGCTTTGTCAGCTTTTTGATAAGGAATAACGATTTCCATGGGATAAAACACATGTCGTTCTTAACCATCACACTTACTTCACTCTTAGGGAAAGGAAGCAAAGCCAAACTGGAGCAAAAGCCTTTCAGAGCTCAGGGGAATTAAAATAAACTCTAATATCTGAGGTTTCAGAGAACTAGTTTAGCTATCAAGAATAAGAAAAGTCAAACCAGCAAAAGGTACTTCCATCTTAACAAGAATACGTTCCTGTATTCTCCAAACTACACCAGTTCCCCAGTTACAACAGCAAAATAAGACTGAACAACTGAAACCAACTTTGAAAAAGTTCTTTATGTTCTTGCAAAGTTAAAAAAAATAAAGAAAAAAATTCACAGCCTCCTTTAACATATATTTCAACTGTCCAAATCAGTATCAGGAAAGCTTTAAAAATACTACTTTGTTTCACTGTGATATACAAAACACCAATTAGCTGCCTTGCATTTTATATTTATTTTGAGAATCTTATTTCTCCTTTTCACTTTGATATTGCTGAAAGAAACCACTGGATTCTCCAAATTATATCAAGGATAAAACATACTCTGCACTTTGCCATGGGAATGTCTGGATTTACTTCACAAGCCTGAAACGATTAATCAACATCTGTCAGTCAACAAACCAGACCCTGTAACATCTCTGTTAACAGCTGTGCAGACTACCACAAGTTAAACGTGTTATACACATACCATTGGAAGACATACCACACTGCTTCTATTTGTACTTTTCTACATTACAATAGGTTCACAGGCTAGTAGTTTTTCCCATGGGCAATGGAGAATATGACCATTATCGTAAATAAGGTATTTTATATCTCAGTAGAGTTCACACACAGCTGAATCCTGCGAGACACAACAGGACATATGTGAACATCAGCACTTCAGTGCTTTTCTTTATGACCTCAACAGAGGTATACTCTCTGTTTATTTGGTGTACCAATTTGGGATAGCAAACATATTTCATTATGGTTGGCTCTGGGGTTTTTTGGGGCTGTGTTTTAACTTTTCATCCTTCACAGCTTTAGATTATCTTCCTTTAGAGAATATGGGTTTTTGTCAGTCTGCAGAGCCCTGCTTTCATATGCTACATGCAAGTTAATATGACTATCATTAGTATCACATAACAGATTAAAAACTTCCACTCATTTATTAGAACCTAAGCAAAGCATGAAGTGTTCACAAAGGGAGAGTAAGAAAACAATGAAATCATCACAAAGGGAAAACAAGCATGTATTCCTACTTCAGAGAGCAGCTTTTGGGGAGCTTCAAAGAGTATTTGCACTTTTTTCCTGAAATATTTTCACTGAAACTTCTTTTTGTACATCTGTCTAACTTAAAATGGAAAACGCAAGGAAGGAGCAAAATCCAGAATTTGCATTTGCAGTTCTAACACAGTTTCACACAACTTCACTGAAGCAGGAAATTAGAAGCCAGCCTTGTGTCAGTACATATCCTTCAAAAAAACAGGGCCTTAAGTTTGGTATTCAGGTCTTGAAAGCCTGAGAACATCAAGCAAATCAGCAGGCAAGTTCAGCACAGGCAGCAAGAAGGGGAACTACACATCTGCTGTCTATGGCTACTCCAAGTTTTGCAAACATATGCAAGTGACTGTAAGCTGTGCAGTCATTGACGTTGAGGAAAACAAGTCAAGTATTTTGCATGCAGTTATAAAAATCACTGTCTATCTGCTACCCAGGCTTTTCTTAGCAAGTTCGGTTTGTTCCAATGTTAATTTTCTTAACTCAAGGTCAAATAAATTTTTTACATGTTTCTCTTGAAGGGTTTCCAGGTTGTCTTCTAAAATTTAAATTCATTCATTCCCTCTCTAGTACCTACTCGAGTACTAAAGCAGTACTTCATACCACATCTCCTTCATTCTCTCCTCAAGCACATCCAGGGGGTCAGCACTAGCACATCAAGGTCTCAAGTAAGCATTTCTTTTGTTAATGCTTCCAATCAGCAACAATACACCCTCTTTCACCTTTCACTTCTCTCTGGTTATATTGTACCACCTAAGGTTTTGAGCCTTCGAAGAGAGTTGTAGTATGGTGATCCCATCAAGGGGTGTTTTGGCACATAAAGGAAAAAACCTCTTTAATTCAGTTCCTTTAAATTTCAGTTTAATAACATTTTTTTCACTGATTTTATTATTAGATACTATTTATATAGATTATTAAAATTACACTTTGTTTCTGTATTAAAGCATTCAGTCATAACAAAATCTAACTATATAACCATGGCATGTATAAAATAGCAACATTCTCTTAAATAATGTGGTTAACAAGGCACAGCACACTAATTGACATGTCTTCATAAAACATGTCACTATACTGTGCACTGCATGCCTTTACAGCACAGTAACAGTGGCATGTTTTAACAGCCTGTCACTGTCATTTACATTTTGGGTAGGATTTCACATTAAAAGAGATATCTCTTTCAGTTATTATTTTATTAATTCTTAACTCTGTTGCTTTCCAGCTGTAAGAATCCTCCCACAAAGATTTTAGGATGAACTGACAACAGAATAAATTGAAAGGATTCCAAATAAAAATGACAACTTTGGGTGCAACCCTTTAGGCCACAGCAAAATCTAAGTATTCAATTTACTTAAGACTTGTCTGTCAAAAGGTGTAATGCCTAAGAACAAAACCAGCTGTGAAGACAGCTTGTCTTCAAATTATCCTTTATACTCAGCCAGTGTATAATTAATAGCTACTCCAGAAAACCTGTAAATGAGATGCAGATAAAAGTCTTAAATATCTCTGCTTTCATTCTGTCTCAGTGATAAACAACATCCTTTTGCTAAGGAACTCCAAATACATTTGAATTGTCCTTGTAAATAGAAGGAGTTTACACCAACTGAAGACTAGCAATGAGTTGCAGAAGGTAAGAATCATGAAATGTCATCAGTTAATAAATTCAAGAAGATGTCTTTCAAAAGACAGTTCATATCTAATTCAGTTATTATCAACCATATTCAAGAAATCGTTGGTACTTTTATAATATAAACAATGGTGATATACACAACAAAATGCTCCACCAGGAACCGCAGAAATGACCAAAAGACAGTTTAACATTGCTCACTGGGGTGAAGAGAGTCTGTCAATGAGGCATATGAAATATTTTTTAAACATACCACCAGACCATGTTTCATAACAGCAGCAAGTACCACAGCTGCAGACAAAGACTTTGTGTCAGTAAGGTGCTCAACCAGCATACACTCACCTTAGTTTTACTCACTCCATATTTTACTCATCCCAAATACAGAAATTGTCTTCAATCACATTGGGAAGAAGTTACAGGAGAAGGCTGGTTCATTAAATTTAGTAAGGGCCAAGGAGGGTTGCGAGGAGGAAGAAGAGGAAAGAAAAAGCAGGATTACATAAATACAGAGCATTCTCCTCAGTTTTCTCTTGACAAGTGCATTTTCCACATTCTTGAGACCCGGAGGGTGAACTTTCTGCCATTGTGTAAGGTAAGGTTTGAGGCCAACTCAGGAACCCAAATGCAGACAAGTCCATGGGAATGCACCTCAGAGTCCTGTGGACAATTGGCTGAAGTAGTTGCCAAGCTACTCACATAACTGAAAAGCCTGGGTAGTCAGATGATGTCTCTGGTGACTGGAAAAAAGGAAACATTATGCCCACTTTTAATAAGGATAAAAATGAGAACCCAGGGATCTTACTATGCCTAGCAAGATCCTCCTAGCATATCCTCCTGGAAGCTATGTTAAGGCACATGAAAGACAAGGAGGTAGTTAGAGACAGACAGCTTCACCAATGGAAAATCATGAGTGACTAAACTGGTAAATTTCTATGATGGAGAGTGACCTCAGTGCAAGTAAAGCCCTCGACTTTAAATTCCCAGAGCCTTTAGGAGCTTTCTTGGTGTTCTGATTCCTGGATCCCACTCTGCCAGACATATTTCAGTGTCAGGAATAAGGGAAGCACTTCTTCCAACTATCCCAGGGCCAGCCAATAACCCTGCCCTCTCTTCCATTTCTTTCATGATACTCACAGCTGTGGCACTGTTGAGAGGGAGAACCTTGACATCTCCAATTCCCCCACGTCCACTGCAGCACATGCTGACCATGGCCATGGAGGTGGACAACTGCTCTTCAATACACCTGCTCAGCTGTGGAGAAACTAGTTTTGTTATCCCATACCTCCACCAGTGCTGCTATTCATACATCCTTTGTGGATGGGCTGAGAGCAAACCTAAGTGCTCCATCTGTCAAACAAGCTTCAGCATTTTGCAAGTCTCTGTTATCAGGAGAGTGTCAGGTGCTGAAGAAGCTATGGGAGAGAGCAAATCTGCTGCAAAGGATGGCAACATGAACCAGCTAACCAGCTAGAGCTGGTGGAGGCAGCAGCAAACTTCCAGTACTCCATTCACCTAGGAAACCTCAAAAAACTCAGCCTTACATGGCCTTCTGCATGCACTGCTTTTGCTCTGCCTGCATCCAGCACTGGAACAAGAGGAGAAATGTTTGCACAGTTTGCAGGCAGCCTTTGGAAAAGCTGATGCATTCAATGTGAAACCCTGCTTGACCCTTTCCTCACCATTGATAAGCAACAGTTAAAACACTCCCTAATCTACAAGGCTACTCCACTGTTTCTCTTCCCTTGCTTATCCCTTCTGAAGATCTTACAGCCATCCATTCCAGAACTCCAGCTTTGTGAGCCATCCCACCATATTTCCGTGTTTTCCAACTGCACAAGGGTGCCCAGCTTCTGTTGCCCATGCCATATGCACAGGTGTAGACACATGTCAATTGAACTGTTGATCCTGCCTTCTTTTTTTTTTTTTTTTTTTTTTTTTTTGGAGGGGAAGCCAGAAGTCCTATGTCCTCAGGTGCTATTAGGGCTTCAAATGAATCAGCATTAATCTTCGCCCTTTAGCACTTGTTCTTGTGAGGAACTTCAACTTATCTGATATCTGCTGGAAATAAAATACAGCAGAGAAGGAGCAGTCCTGAAGATTCCTAGAGTGTGTGGAGGACAAATTCCTAGCACAGCTGGTGATGGGGTCAGCTATGAAAGAAACACTGTGGGACCTGCTGTTTACAAACAGAGTAGCACTTGTGTGTAACCTAATACCTGGAGGATGTCTTGAGCACAATGATCATGAAATTAGAGAGTTCTCAATTGTTGAACAAGAGGGGGATCACCAGAACTGTCACCTTGGATTTCCAGCAGGCAGACTTTGGCATGCTTCAGAGACTGATTGACCAAGTCACTTGGGAGGCAACTCGAAAGGACCAAGGAGTCTAAGAAGGCTAGACAGTCTTCACATAGGAAGACTTTAAGTCACAGAAACAGGCTGCTACCATGAGCTGAAAGCACAGTTGGTGGAGAAGAAGGTCAGTCTGGCTGAATAGAGATCCAGTTGCAACTCAGCATAAAAAGCAGAGTTAATGGTCTTTGGAAGAAGCAGCAGACCACTCAGAAGGACTAATAAATTGTGAAGCTGTGAAGGGAGAAAATCAGAAAGGCCAAAGTCCATCCAGAAAGTAATTTGCCTTCAATTGTCTAGGAGAACAAGACATGCTTCTACAAATGTACTAGCCACAACTAAGAGTACTACAACAGGAGTATTGAGAAGAATCTCTGTCCCTTGTTGGATGCAGGCAGGAACACAGCAGTCAGGGATGACAAAAAGTTTGAGGTACTCAGTACCTTCTTTGTCTCATCCTTTAGTAGTAGGACCAGTTGTTGGCTGGACATACAGCCCCCTGTGCTGGAAGATAGGTTTGGGGAACAGAATGAAGCCACATGATTCAAGAGAAGATGGAGAGCAAGCCATTGCACCACTCAGACATACACAAGTCTATGGGTTTGGAATGCATACACCCAAGGGTATTGAGAGAGCTGGCAGGTGTGTTGACCAAGCCACTTTTGATCATTTACCAGCAGTCGTGGCTAACTGGAGAGATCCCAGTTGGCTGGAGATTGGCAAATGTGGCACACAAGTACAAGAAGGGCCAGAAGGAGGACTGGGGAACTACAGACATATCAGTCTGACCTCAGTGCTAGAGAAGGTCTAGAGCATTATGTCAGTGACATGACATAATGCAGCACATGCAAAGCAACCAGGTGCTCAGGCTCAGCTTAACAAACCTATTTTCTTTTATGACAAGGTGACCAACTTAGTGGATGAGGGAAAGTCTAAGGATGTTGCTTATTTGGACTTTAGCAGAGTCTTTGACACTGTCTCACACAGCACCCTCCTGGAGAAACTGCCTGCTCAAGGCTTGAATGGGTGGATGCTTCCCTGGGGAAAAACTGTGTGGATGGCTGGGCTCAAATAGTGTTAAACAATGGACTTAACATCACAAGTAGTCTTCCCCAGGGCTCAGTACTGGGGCAAATTCTTTTTAATATTTTTATAAATTACCTTTACTATGGGATTGAGTGCACCCTCTGTAAGTTTGCAGATGACACTAGGCTGGGAGGGAGTGTTGATCTGCTTGAAGATAGGAAGACTCCACAGAGGAACATGGAGAGGCTGAATTGACGGGCCAAGGCCAACTGTGTGAGATTCAACAAGGTCAAGTGCTGGGTCCTGCACCTGAGTGACAACAAACTCATGCAACACTACAGGCTTGGGTGAGAGTAGTTTGATATTTGCCCAATACAGAAAAACCTGCAGGTGCTGATCAATGACCAGCTGAACATGAGCCAGCAGTGTGCTCAGGTGGCCAAGAAGGTGAAAAGCATCCTGGTCTGTATCAGAAATGTGACCAGCAAGATCAGTGAAGTGATTGTGTCCTTGTGCTGTGTATCCTGTTCAGTTTCGAGCCCCTCATTGCAAGAAAGACGTTGATGAGCTGGAGTGTGTACAGAGGAGGACCATAAAACTGGTGGAGGGTCTGATTCCTTGCTCTAAGGGATTTTTTTTTTCCCACCTCTCTGTCACACCTGTGTCCAAATGCTGAGAAAGGGGAATTAGCTGCTTGGATCAGCTGAAATCAGCAAGTATTTAAAAATTCATAGAATGTGACCAGGTGCCTTGACAGTATTAATGAAGAGGAAACTAAAAATATTTTCCTACAAATAACAATTTTCACCACTGGAAAATTCTGTCTTTTTCCAAAGTATACTTTTCAAAAGAAATTTCTCACAAAACCTGTTACTCCTTCTGCTCCAGATGACTGAAAAAAACCCTGAAGCATAACCTTTGCTGCTGGTGAATGTCTTCCAAATTTCCAACATGAGAACCATAAAAAATTAAGTGGTTCTCAGAATAGAGCATATTATGTCTCCATATAATTATTAAAAATTATGGTGGCAATTCTGCAAATTAATATTCAAACCATTGATGATGCATGTACCAAAAAAAGGATTTGCATACCAGAAAAGTACTAGGACTATGCTGAAATTGTATAACCTACACACTCAGATAATTTTGCTGATTTCCACAGTCCAAGCTACCAAGATCAATTCAGTTCAGAACCATCAACACTGACTCTGAATGTCTCTGCAGGTAGAGCCTCAACCACATCCTTGGGCAACCTGTTTCAGTATTTCACCAATCCCATTGTGAAGGACTTTCTCCTAATGTCCAACATAAATATACACTGCTCTCGTTTCAAACCCCTGCCTCTCGTCCTATCACTACAAGACTTTATAAACAGTCCATCCCCAAGCATCCTGAAGGTCCCCTTCAGATACTGAAATGCAGCTGTAAAGTTTCCCTGGAGCCTTCTCTTCTCCAAGCTGAACAAGCCCAACTATCTCAGCCTGTCCTCATAAAGGAGGTGGGAACCAGCAGAGATAGCCCTCAAAAGAATGGCTGGACTCATACCTTATTCTAGAGATTAGTAACTGGCTAGACACTTACAGGTATTTCATTTGCAGGGCACTGCACTGTACACAATGAAATTCCACAACTGAATTACCCTGCAGCCGCTGCGCCATTTTGTATTGATTGTGGGCTATTGAAGAGGCTGAAATTATAAATTATGTAGCTTTTATAATTTCCAAAAGCCCCACCCACAATCTGTGTGTAG
>VWZI01013613.1:1960-12783 GCA_013396835.1 Psilopogon haemacephalus | reverse complement strand
GATAACTCCCAAAACCATTAACCACAGCAGATGCATATGTAGAATTTCAGAAGCTAAGGAACACTTCCACCAGCAGAAGGAAGAAGCTGCAACACTTTATTGCAAGGATCAACAGAAGCAATGAAAAAGAAAAAGAAAAAAAAATTAAAAGAAAAAAAAAAGGTTTGAGGCAGGAGCAATGTCACCATTCCACTGTAGTGCAACTCATGAACTTTATAGCTGTGAGCTAGAGCAGGTACCACGTGCTGCTCGTCTTTGATGCAGAGTGTATTAGCTCAGTTTTTAGTAACAGGTTTAACAGTTCCTCTTTCTAGAAGCAGCAGATAACCACATATTAAAGTTTAGTCAACCAGCAAAAACTCTTGCTGAAATCAAGACACTACTTAGTAATGAACTCTTCAATATAGTCTGGCATCCACACACTTTTTTTTTATCTAAGTATCCCACTAGGCAAGGGTCAAAGTGTTGGACCATATCCTTTCAGGAAGAACAATTTGACATCTCATGGCATTTTTGAAGATAGATCTCTTAAAGGGAATTTCAGAAAATAAGGATGGATGCGGAAGTGACACAACAGGTATTGACACATGCAGTCATTGAATTATTTTTCTGTATATAGCAAATATCCACACATACACATACTTTTCTTTTTTTAGCTCCTGCTCCTGCCCCTGCACAAAATAAAACAGCTGCCATCCCTGCATGTTGTAAATGACATTGGCTTATTTGTCAGAGGAAATTAAGTATGACACTGACAGTTACAATCAGTATAGACTTTAAAGAGAAGATGAAAATAAAATATTGAATGAAACAGTCTTGATAATGTAATTATGAATCGGAAGAACGTTCTGAGTGTTAAATGTGCAATCACAACTCACAACTGACCGAAGAGTGGCATTTTAATTCCTTCTGTGCTTCCCAGGAAGATTCATAGTTTTTTTTTTTTTTTAATCCAGGAACATGCATGTTCTGCTTTAAAGAAAAGCCTCATTCCTTCAAACTCTGTGCCAGAAGAAGATGCGATGAATGTCTGTAAAAATATTCATCTGAAAGTCAGAAACAACAGTGCCATGTTGTGTCATACACATCCTAGATCTTCATAGAGATACAATTCACTAATAGTTTTTTTAAAAATAATAACAAAAAAAAACCCACCTGGAAAAAAAACAAACACCCAAAACAAAAAACATTACAGCAACTAATTCTTACAGACCTGGCAATTCACACAGCACACTCACATCTCAAACTCAACTCTTCTTTTGTAAGCAAATCTTTCAAGTGGCAAATATAGGAGAACAAAGGCTTTCAGAAAAGCCCAAATTCTATGATTCTCATCATTCCCTTCACACAAGCACACACTATTTTCCTCCTTCGTTGCAGCAATCGAAGGACTACTCAGAAACTGGGGACCCTCCCATCTATACAGAGGATCTCAAAGGATGCTGATAAGCAGGCTGAAGGGAAGAAAGACTATCTGTGCTGTATATCCTGCATACTAGGTCCTGGCTGATTGCACCTAGAAAGCCAAATGATGCGATTCCTGACCTCTCTAGCTGCCAAAAGAAGGCTCATGTTTTCCGTTTTGCATTCCTGTTCCAGATGATGATAGGAGTGTTTCACTATTCCCTCTCTGCATCTCCCACAAGTTCCTCACACTTACAAATGCACTGTTATAAGCATTTTCTCTCAATGTTTCCTCATAGAGCTTTCATTGACAGGTAACAGCGAATAGTGGAAGCATTGTGAACCATGGCAAAAGAGAATAGCATTGTGGATCATGGCAAAAGAGAAAATAATACTTCAGCCTTCAGCTTTTATTTTATGTGATGGTCATTTACTTTTGTATTCGATTCCTACTTCAAGTTTAACTCCCCTAAAATGCATTGGGAGGGAAAATGGACAACTAATGCAGACTGGCTAGCAAACATTTGAATGAAATCACTTTTTTTTCTTATCTTAAGCTGTGGTGTTCAGCAGTTACCTGCCCCCACACACTTTTGAAATAACCCAGACTAGAACTTAGTCAGCTGGAAGTTAATAAATGAAGCTTTATATTACAGCTTTGCACAATATACAAGCAGATATTTACAATGCATAACAGATATTTACAGATACATATAGTGAAAAAGTAATACAGAAACACCACGCCCCTTCCAGAGATCAGAGTCCCCAGTAGGGGTTCCCAACCACCCTACCACCTTCCCCCTACTACCCAACCTTATCCCACTATCTGTCCTATGTGCCAGGTAAGCAAGGAAGACTGGCCAGCAGGGTTAAGGAAGTAGGAAACTGGTTAGTGGAGTTACACAGATCCAGCTAGAAAGTAGGAAGAGAGAGATGCAGACCCAATGGCTCAGACATCTCTGAGTTATCTATGTTTTCATTCTAACTCTTATACTGTCTCAATAAACCTATGAGTGCATGAGAATCAAATTTTGCTTTCCTTTCTCAACCTATAATCTAATTTCTCATTAAAATCTCCTATTAGGTCAAAACAGCACATAAGCAAAGAATTGTTAAAACTGACTAGGATAAATCACTACACAATTCACAAAGTTTAAAGCTACTGTCTTTAGACAAGCTACTAAAACCCTTGCAACTCTCTGAACTGTGCTGTGATAGCAATTAATGACATTGTTATTAATGTATTTCCACATGATAGATGCTCTGAAGTTAGTTTCTTTTTGTACTTCTGTACCACACAGGACACAGTCTGCAAAAACTGATGACTTGTCAAGACAGAATTTTACCTTTTGCCTAATACTTGCAGAGGTTGCTTTACATATTAAAATCTGAATTGCTTTCCAGTAAGGTTGCTGAAGATAACTGTTGACATAAATGAAGTAAAATCGTGTATTTTCAACAGAAAAGTCAGACAAGAAGATTGTGTCTGGGGCATAAGACAGAATAAACAAGAACACTTTTACCAATTTGTTTAGTTTTCCTGTCTGTTCCACATGAAGAGAGTAAATCAGACAAAAGATTTATTTTATGTGAGAAAGGAAACAACCGATGAGTTGAGGGCAAAAACAATGCCATTAACTTGAAAATCCTGGGTTCAAAACCCGTGTTACTCCCATAGTCTAAGAAGCCTGTTTGAAATGGCAGGAACAAGACTTTCTGGACAGAAAAATGCTCTTGACTTGGATTCTGCACTTGGACTACACAATAAAAAAAGGTTTGCTTTTATACAATGCCTGAAACGCAACAGCTGAAGAAAATCATGATCTGATCAGGTATTAAATAGTGGTTACGCAGTATAAAGTCTAATTAGACATTTTTGCCATAAACTTGATTAGGAGTCACTCAAGCTGCTAGACTGGACCCACACCACAAACATTGACACAAGAAATAAATTGGTTCTGTGTGGTTCTGAGTGAATTGGAGAATTTGAGTGAGAAATTAGACTATTGGCTGAGAGAGAGTTAAACACAGTGTGTGTCACTTCACCAAGTTTTACTGAGAAAGAAAAAAAAAAAAACAAGTTGTTTTAAGAACTGTTCTCAAAACAACCAGATTAGCAGTTTGCTTCTGTCTGTGTCTGGCGGCAGCTGCTTCCCTGGCATGATCCCTTTTTGTCTTTGTCTTGGTAGCTAATTCAGAGTAAAATTACTAAAANNNNGATTTTAGTCTCTGGGAGGGCTGTGGTGTCTGTATTACCTTTTCACTGTATATATCTGTAAATATCTGTTCTATCTTGTAAATATTTGCTTGTATATTGTGCATTGCTATAAATAGAAAGCTTCATTTATTAAATTCCAGTGTTTTGCGAGTTTTAGCCAGGGTTTATAAAGGTGGGTGGGGCAGGTAACTGCTAACCCACTACAGGTTCCTAACAGAGGCCGACCTAGTAGGACAGACTTAACTGGTGAAGCAACAAGGTGCTACATATAGGTGTTTCAATTCAGCATTCAGCAAGTATAAAATATCTACACACACTTTTGCTGGTTTAAGGCTAATTGGAATACTTTAAAGAGAGAAAACAGGCCACTGGCTGTGAAAAGAATAGTGATGTCTATATCACTGGTAGGTTCTGCTGAGAGATATAAAAACAAGAAACATAAACAAAGTCAGTCAGTCTGTCTCTGGCTGCTGCATTAACTATCTCTGCCTGAATCTACCTAACCTTTTCCTTCTAAATCCTTCTCTGGCAATCTCACTTCCCACATTTAAGACTTTTGATACAAGGACAGGGGTGGAATGAAGGAGGGAGTTAGTTTGAAAGCCCTCCTGGGCAGTTCTTCAGTTCAGGGAGTGTGTCTGGGGGTGTTGTAGTTCTGTACTGATTTTAACTTGTATATAATTGCATATAGTTGTAAATACCTGTATACATTGTGTATATATGCTTGTAAATTTTGCCTTGCTGTAAATATCATAGATTCATAGATCATAGAATGGTTTAGGTTGTAAGGGACCTCAAACATCTCATTCTACAGAGACAACTCCCACTACAACAGATTGCTCAAAGCATCTAACCTGGCCTTGAACACCTCCAGAGAGAGAACATCCACAACCTCTCTGGGCAACCTGTGCCAGTGTCTCACCAACCTCACTGTAAAGAACTTCTTCCTAACATCTAGCTTAAATCTCCCCTCTGCCAGTTTAAACTGATTACCCCTTGTCCTATCATTACAAGACCTTGTAAATAGTCCCTCCCCAGCCTTCCTGTAGGTGCCTGGAAGGCTGAAGAGCCCCAACTCTCACAATCTGTCCTCATGCAGAGGTGGTCCAGCCCTCTCTTTGCGGCCCTCCTCTGGACTGTCTCCAGCAGTTCCATGTCCTTTTTGTGCTGGGGGCTCCAGAACTGCACACAGTACTCCAAGTAGGGTCTAACGAGAGCAGAGTAAAGGGGAGAATCCCCTCCCTTGCCCTGCTGGCCACGCTGCTCTTGATGCAGCCCAGCACGCAGTTGCTGTCATGGGCTACACACGCACACTGCTGGCTCATGTTGAGCTTCTCATCCACCCAGACCCCCAGGTCCTTTTCCTCAGAGCTGCTCTCCAGCCACTCACCATCAAGCCTGTATTTGTGCTTGGGATTGCAGCGCCCCAGGTGCAGGACCTTACACTTGGCCTTGTTGAATTTCATGAGCTTGGCCTGGGCCCACCTCTGCAGCCTGTCCAGGTCCCTCTGGATGCCATCCCTGCCCTCCAGCAAGTCGACTGTGCCACATAGCTTAGTGTCATCTGCAAACTNCCAATTCCTTATCCAGCGAGTTGTCCACCCATCAAGTCCATGTTTTTCTAGTTTGGTGACCACGATGCCATGTGGGACAGAGTCAAAGGCCTTACCCAGGTCTAAGTAGATGACATCAGTTGCCCTTCCCTTGTCCACTGCTGCTGTGACTTTATCATAGAAAGCCACCAAATTTGTTAGGCATGATTTGCCCTTGGTGAAGCCATGCTGGTTGTCATCAGACACCTCTACTTTGTTTTCCATTTGCCTTAGCAAAGCCTTCAGGAGGATCTGCTGCATGAACTTGCCAGGCACAGAGATGAGACTGACTGGTCTGTAGTTCCTGGGGTCATCCTTTTTTCCCTTCTTGAAGATAGGTGTTACGTTTGCCCTTTTCCAGTCAGCAGGAACTTCACCAGTCTGCCATGACCTTTCAAATATGATGGACAATGGTTTTGCAACTTCATCTGCCAGTTCCTTCAGGACCCATGGGTTGATCTCGTCAGGCCCCATGGAATTGTGCACATTCAGATTCCTTAGGTGCTCACAAAAATGATCTTCAATTACAGTGGGCAGGTCTTCCTTCTCCTAGTCCTTACTTTTGCTCTCTAAGACTTGGACATTGTGGTTGGAGCACTTGCTGCTGAAGACTGAGGTAAAGAAGTCATTGAGCACCTCAGCTTTATCCATGTCCCCTGTCGCCAGCTCTCCATTTCCATTCTGGAAGGGTCCCATCTTCTTCCTAGTCCTCCTTTTCTCACTGACATACATGAAGAAAATTCTTGATCCCCTTAATGTCCCTAGCCAGATTTAACTCCAGCTGTGCTTTAGCTTTTCTAACCTGATCTCTGGTTGCACAATTTATTTGTATTTGCTCCATGTTACCTGTCCTTGCTTCCACTCTCTGTAGGCTTTCTTCTTGCTTCTAAGTGTGTCCAGGAGCTCTCCATCCATCCACGCAGGCCTCTTGGTGTTATTACCTGCCTTCCTCTGTTTTGGGATGCATTGCTGCTGGGTCTGGAGAAGATGATCTCTGAACATTGACCAGCTTTCCTGCCCCCCTGCCTCTTTCCAGAGTTTTTTTCCCATGGAACCCTGCCAAGGAGATCTCTGAAGAGGTTGAAGTCTGCTCTTTTGAAGCCCAGCGCAGTGAGTTTGCTGTGCACCCTCTTTGATGCCTTGAGTATTTTAAACTCTACCATTTCATGTTCACTGCATCCTAGGGTACCCTTCAGCTTCACTTCACTCACCAGCCCCAGCCTGTTGTTGAGCACTAGGTCCAGCACAGCTGGGTTCCTCTACCACTTGGAGGAGAAAGTTATCATCAATGCACTCCAGCAGCCTCTTAGATTGATGGTGCTCTGCTGTGTTTTCCTTCCAACAGATGTCACAGTGGTTGAAGTCCCTCATGAGGACCAGGGCCTGTGAGCATGAATTTCTCCTATTTGTTTGTAAAGGGCCTCATCTGCTTCACCTTCCGGATCAGGAGATCTATAGCAGACTCCTACTATGATGTCCCCCTTCCCATGCCTTCCCTTTAACTTTTACCCATAAGCTCTCTGCTTTAGCATTGCACGTCCCCAGGTGGATCTCCGTGGATTCTTGCTTATCATTGATGCAGAGGACAACACCCCCTCCCCTTCCTCCCTGCCTGTTCCTCCTAAAGAGTCTGAACCATCTACCCCTATGCTCCAATCCTGAGATCCATCCCACCATGTTTCAGTGATGCCACTGACACCATAACCCTGTAGACTTGCACATATTTGCAATTCTTCCTGTTTGTTCCCCATGCATTAGTGAAGAGGCATTTCAGTTGTGCCTCTATTGGAGCTGACTTACTCACTGATTTTCCCTTACCCTGTTCTTTGGGCACTATTTTCTCAGCCTGTACTTTGACCCTAGGGTCAGATACCACCTGTCAACACCTCTGTAGCCATCAGCCTATCTCTACCCCTCATGTCATCCCTACAACATGAATTACCATGTGATGTTTCCCTATTGGCAGCTACTAATCCCCCATTGCTCCCACACTGGTCTATCCTCCCATACGCTGCCACATGGAAGCCTGATGACTTTGTTCCCCTCTCCATTCACAACCCATTTAACAGCTTAATTCCTTAATTTCCAGCCAGCTATGTTAGTCTGGTGAATAGAGGGAGAGGGGGAAACTCTGAAACCACCACAGAATTTTAAATGAAGTAGATGAACATCCTACCATACAGACTCTGATGGGACTTTTTGCTGCTAAGCATGAAACACTGGGGATTTACAGCCTAAGGAATTACACACCCAAAATGTGTGAGGTACAACACTAATTCATTAAAGTGGAGGAAAAAACAAAAAGGACAACCAAAAAGGAAAACAGCAAGAGTGGTAAACTGGTATGAAACACACTTTATACCTTTAAAATTACTTTTTCATACAAGGATCACTGGGGGATTTGTACAGATTTATTAATTTTGTGTGGATTTGCATACCTACCACCTCCACTGTAAAATTTTTTAATTTTCAAAAAAGGAAACTAAACTAACTTGGAGAGCTGTAAGGAAACTTCTGATTTGTTATAGCTGCTCAGGGAGAGGGGGTTTTGTTTGTAAAATTACAACTGACTAAACTTTCAATCTAATTTCATTTTAAGGTATAAACCTTTAATAAACTGGCTCTTCTAAAGAGTAAGATACTGCACCTTAGCTGCTCAGGCCAAACATATACCATGCCTTAACTAGTGAAGCTTCCATTTTGCTCAGAACATCGCACCACCATTACCATTATGTTTTAAACTGCTTCCTGACATTATTTGCATTTAGTAGTTCTTTCAATTTATCCCTTTTTTAACCACTTACAAAACCCTAAATGATTCTCCTTTGCTGGGAAAAAGAGTGATTCACTATCACAGAAAACCTCGCCCTGTTTCCAGCTGTAACAGCATTTGGTTACAAGTCCTCAGCATCGAGATCCTGCCCCAAAGCTACACGTCACTCTAGACTAAACATACATTTTTATCCCTTCCTGTATGACCATGTTTTTTTCCTTACTCTCCTTTCCTCTTTCAAGACCTCATTTTGTCACATCCTTCTCTCCCTGTATGGACAATGGTGAGACTATTGCACAGATTTCTCCTTTTCACCTCCCAAGAGCTGGCAGAAAACTTTTCAAGTGAGCATCTGCTCAGGTATTCTTACCATGTCACTGAAAATATCACACTATCTTGCCTTTCACCTTCCTGCCTTCTGTTTTCAGTGCTGGTCATGCAGTTGTACAAGCTGCACATGTGAATCTCCCACCCCTCCCAGCTCTTCGCTGATGCAGGGCTTTGCCAGCACTGAGTCATCCTCTGGGTCAGGGACTTGTCTTGTGAACTCTTTAGAAATGACAGCATTCCTCAGCTACAATACAATTTTTCACCAGAGAATAACCTCTATCAGGGGTAAAAAGACATTGAAAAGTAGGTTTTGGTCTGAAGACTTTAATTCCTGTGCAAGATTCTAAAGCATTCAAATGACAGTGCATGTCAGTTTAATGACTATTTCTGCACCTGTCAGTTTGGTAAAACAGATTATTGTTGAACTACATATTGTAAAACTTGTTTCAAGTTTACCTTACATGTTCTTTTTCTCAAGAAGCACAGATACACAGATTTGTATACACAGATCTGTGTATGCATACAAATATACATAATGCATAGGTATATATTAACTTATATGATCTGTATTCAAATGCAATTAATTGGGTTCGTTCATCCCTTGAGAGTGTAAATACTCTTAAATTGTCAGTCAAACTTTGAAAGTTTATAGAAAGTTATAGAAAGTTACAGTTTATGGAAGTTAAGAGTTTGCACAGTTACAGAACTCTGCAACTAACCCAATGACATGCACTAGGAGTTGACAAGTCAAGCAACTTGCTCTGCTTTGTGCACCACTGATTACCCAAACTGCTCACTGAGCCCACACCTATTGAAGAAAAGTCACCTGCGTCAATGTTGTAAATCACTGGAACACTGGAGTATTTCATAATGACTTGTATTGAGGTCCAAGGGGTTCAGCATCTCCTGAGAGCAAGAATTCCTCTATCTAAAAATGAACATTAATGAGATGTCTAGTAGCACACTGCAATACTGTAAAATTCTGCAAGAGATTAATGTTAGCTACACATAAGACAGAGGCTGTTGAACAGATTAATATGAGATCCCTTTGGATCATTAGCTTCCAGCACCACATCTTTTATAGAGACAGCATCTCAATAACCACTGACTCAGGAGCTCCACTCTTCACTACAGTGTGGAGTTAGTCAGTGTGAGAACTGCACCAGGTATTGCCAAGATAATTTCCTTCAAACACTTAAGATATCACATAAGTCTCCCATCCAAATAATGTTGAGAACTAACTACATTTAACTGATCTAATCTGAAAGATTTAGAACACAGAACATGGCTTCAGGCATTCAAGGAGAAAATCCCAGAAAACACTGCTGTGTTGAAAGCATTTTATTGCTGGGTGATTTCACCATCCAGAGAACATTACGGCATTAATGTGCATGAAATTATCAAACATTAAAAATGCTTTTTAAAAGCATTGATCAGAGCAAAGACAGAAGATGGACTGATTCGCACCTCAGCTCACACCACCTGTTATGGACAGCAGCTTTAATGCCTGTGTGTGCTATGGTCCCAAAGAGCCTCCTCAAGAGTTTTATGGCTCTTCTCATCATTTGAATGCCAAAAGGGCACCAGAACTAGACTTCCACATATGTGAGGGTGTAGCAGCATGTAACACAGGTTACTGCAGGACACCCCAGGGGTCAACAGCTGGCACCGACTGATTACTTAGGAAAAGGTGAGTTCTGCAAAGGTTGACATTTTTCTTCCAATAAAGCTCCCAAAGTTGGTAGGAGCATATTGCTTGCACACTGTTAAGACAGAGCTGTTTCTTCCATATTAGTTACAGAACCGGTGCTAACGTCAAGACACAGGTGTGACCTAAACTGCCTAAGGATAGGTAGACATGAGATTTAATAAACATACATTTACTACTTCATACTCAGGCTGAAAAGCTATAAAGAACTAATGCTGGAAATAATCCTTACATTTAGGCAAGCCTTGTTTTCATGGGAACATATTTTCCTACCCATTCAAAAACCTCTTTTAAAAGTCTGCATTTTGTTGTAGTTTTTCAAGGAAACTGCCTCAGCCTGTTACATTAAAAAGTACTGGCATGGTCTTCTAGCATTTTATTTATTTTTATAGACATACATATGCACACACATAAATATATACATGTGTGTGTGCACGCACAATTCTTCCAGCTTTAGTTCCTTAAACAATTGAATCTTCCACTTCAGTTTTTCATGAATTAAAGCATTCATGAAAGCAGGATTTTTATTTTTTCCAAATTACGTATGAAGTCATAGGATGAAATGATCTGCATGACATAGTCAACATACTTCAACCAGAAATATCAACTCTATCAACACATCCCATTCATTCAGTAATTGTCCTGGCTAAAATCAATGAAAGGCAAAAAAATGGAAACTGCCACAATTTTGTCTTTCACGGATATTCGGCTTTGGATTGAAGCAAGTGACTAAGAAAATTCAGTATTAAGAGATGGTCCTTAGAGCTCCTTCAGGATTTTCTGATAATACACGTGTTT
>VWZI01013610.1:26644-40960 GCA_013396835.1 Psilopogon haemacephalus | reverse complement strand
CATGGCAGGGGGTTGGAACTGGCTGATCCTTGTGGTCCCTTCAAACCCTCACTGATTCTATGATTCTAAGTTTCCACACTGCCCTTCACCCCGAGCTA
Organism: Psilopogon haemacephalus; assembly: GCA_013396835.1. Classification (NCBI taxonomy): domain Eukaryota; kingdom Metazoa; phylum Chordata; class Aves; order Piciformes; family Megalaimidae; genus Psilopogon; species Psilopogon haemacephalus. The sequence goes on along the minus strand of VWZI01013610.1, from coordinate 40,862 downwards.
TGTTGAAGATGTCTACAGTTGCAGCACCTAGAGTTTTGCCTTATTCTGCACTTTTTCCTATCTTTGATATTTTGCATTATGGGATGGATCATAGAATTGTTGCAGGTCGAAAAGTCCTCTAAGATCACTGACTTCATCTGGCGAGACCTGGACAGGCAGACCTGGGCACAAAGGAACCAAATGAGGCTCAACAAGGACAAGTGCAGAGTCCTGCACCTGGGGAGGAAGAATAAACTGCAGCAGGAGAGGCTGGGAGGTGACTGCTGGAGAGCAGCCCCAAGGAGAGGGACCTGGGAGTGCTGAGGGAGAACATCCATGGCACAGCAATGTGCCCTGGGGGACAAGAGGGCCAAGGGGATCCTGGGGTGTATTAAGAAGAGTGTGTCCAGCAGATCCAGGGAGGTTCTCATCCCACTCTACTGTGCCCTGGTGAGACCTCATCTTGAGTGCTGCCTTCAGTTTTGGGCTTTCCATTTAAAGAGGGACAGGGATCTGCTGGAGAAGGTCCAGTAGAGGGCTGTGAGGATGCTGAAGGGACTGGAGCACTGCCTGATGAGGACAAGCTGAAGGACCTGGGGCTGCTTAGGCTGGAGAAGAGAAGACTGAGAGGGCATTTAATAAATGTTTATAATGATCTGAGGGCTAGGGGTGAGGTGGTGGGGACAGGCTCTGCTCACTTGCTCCATGGGATGGGACAAGGAGCAAGGGATGGAAGCTGCAGCACAGGAGGTTGCAGCTCAACACAAGGTGCAACTTACTGACTGGAAGGGTCCTGACCAGTGGCACAGGCTGCCCAGAGTCTCCTTGTCTGAAGCCTTTCAAGGCCTGTCGATCTGTTGCTGTGTGACCTGAGCTCAATTGGATGGTCCTGCTCTGGCAGGGGGGGTTGGACTGGATGAGCTCTTTGGGTCCCTTCCAACCTCTGACCTCCTGTGAGCCTGTGATCAGTTGACATCAGTGTAGCCATTAAACCATGTCTCAAAGTGCCATGGAATTGGTTTTGGCAATGTCCAACCAAAGGTTTTTATAAAACTCACATAACTGTTTATTTTGTAAGTATCAGGGTAGCTTAAAAGTGATCATGGTTTAGCAAGATCTCGATTTCCAGTGTAGAGAAGCAGTGGTTAAAGAAAAATCAGGATGCAACAGTTGGATCTATGGTACTCCCCTGTACTCAACACTGGTTAAGCCATAGCTTGAGTGCTGTATCCAGTCCTGGGCCCCTCAATTCAAGAGAGATGTTGAAGTACTGAAAGGTGTTGAGAGAAGGGCAGCAAGGCTGGGGAGGGGCCTGGAGCACAGCCCCAAGAGGAGAGGCTGAGGGAGCTGGGAGTGTGCAGCCTGCAGAAGAGGAGGCTCAGGGCAGACCTCATTGCTATCTACAACAACCTGAAAGGAGGTTGTAGCCAGATGGGGTTGAGCTCTTCTCCCAGGCACCTGGCAACAGAAGGAGGGGACACAGCCTCAAGGTGTGCTGGGGCAGGCTCAGGCTGGATGTTAGGAGGAAGTTGTTGGCAGAGAGAGTGATTGGCATTGGAATGGGCTGCCCAAGGAGGTGGTGGAGTCCCCATCCCTGGAGATGTTGAAGCAAAGCCTGGATGGGCACTGAGTGCCATTGGCTAGGGCTGGGTGCTAGGTTGGGCAGGATGAGCTTGGAGGTCCCTTCCAACCTGGCTGATTCTATGATTCTATGATTAAACTGAAAGCAATTCTCAGTCCAGGAAAATGCTGCCAATGCCTGTTGAGATGTCAGAGATATTTTCTACTTTTGATGCAGCAGTGTGTCAAGGAAGTACTTAATAGTTAATGGTTAATAATAGTTAAGCAAAGCCTGGATGGGGCACTTAGTGCCATTGGCTAGGGCTGGGTACTAGGTTGGGCAGGATGAGTTTGGAGGTCCCTTCCAACCTGGCTGATTCTATGATTCTGTGATTATACTGAAAGCAATTCTCATTCCTGGGAAGTGCTGCCAATGCCTCTTGAGATGTCAGAGATATTTTCTACTTTTGATGCATCACTGTGAAGGAAATAGTTAATATTAATGGTTAAGAGTTAATAATAGTTAAGCAAAGCCTGGATGGGGCACTTAGTGTCTTTGGCTAGGGCTGAGCGATAGGTTAGACTGGATGAGCTTGCAGGTCCCTTCTAACCTGGCTGATTGATTGTATGGTTAAACTGAAAGGAGTTCTCAGTCCAGGAAAATGCTGCCAATATCTGTTGAGAAGTCAGAGATATTTTCTACTTTTGATGCAGCAGTCTGAAGGAAATAGTTAATATTAACAGTTAAGTGTTAATTATAGTTAAGGAAAGCCTGGATGGGGCATTGAGTGCCTTTGGCTAGGGCTGGGTGCTAGGTTAGGCTGGATGAGCTTGGAGGTCCCTTCCAGTCTGGCTGATTCTCTGAACAGCCACATTCCTCCCCAGGCCTCTGAAGGGTTAAAAAGAACCTGAGACACTTAGAAAAATAAAACCAGAGCTGCTGTTACAAACTGGGACAGATGTAGGAGGCCAGGTTTCCTGTGGCCCATTTTCCAGTTTCCTGGCTGCAACCTGCAAGAAATAAAGGAAGCCGAATGCTAACGTGAATGAGAAGCTAACAATGGACGTGCTGCTGGCCCAGAACGGGGGTGCAAAAGCAGCAAAAGGGCCTACAAAAGAGCAGGGCCACTTTTAAACAGGGCAGTGGAAGGGAAGGGAAGAGAGCAAAAGCAAAAGGCAATCTGCTAGGGGGAAAGGCTCTGTGCTGGCCTGCCAGGGGAGAGGCAGTGGAGGTGTGTGTCTGCTCCGGAGGGGCACTGCAAAAGCAGCTGGGATCTTTTGCAGCTGCTCTGGCTACAGAAGCAATATTGCTGTGCTGAGGGGAATTGGGTTCCCTGCCCTGACTCTGCCTCTTTAATCCTTTTCATCTACGTGTCTGATCACCACCTCTTTATAGAATCATAGAATGGTTTAGGTTGGAAGAGACCTCAAAGCTCAGCCAGTTCCAACCCCTCTGTGCCATAGGCAGGGATACCTCCCACTAGATCAGGTCATAGAATCATAGAATGGTTTAGGTTGGAAGGGACCTCGAAGATCAGCCAGTTCCAACCCCCCTGTGCCATAGGCAGGGACACGTCCGAGAAGATCAGGATGCTCAAGACCTCATCCAGCCTGGCCTTGAACACCTCCAGGGAGGGAGCAGCCACAACCTCCCTGGGCAACCTGTGCCAGTGTCTCACCACCCTCACTGTGAAGAACTTTCTCCTAACATCTAGTTTCAATCTCCCCTCTGCCAGTTTGAACCCATTCCCCCTTGTCCTGTCATTACAAGACCTTGTGAACAGTCCCTCCCCAGCCCTCCTGTAGCCCCCTTCAGATACTGGTAGGTTGCTATAAGGTCTCCTGGAAGCCTTCTCTTCTCCAGGCTGAAAAGTCCCAACTCCCTCAGCCTGTCCTCATAGCAGAGGTGCTCCAGCCCTCTGATCTTCTTTGTGGGCCTCCTCTGGACCCTCTCCAGAAGTTCCATGTCCTTCTTGTGCTAGGGGCTCCAGAACTGCACACAGTACTGCAGGTGGGTTGTGAGGAGAGCAGAGCAAAGGGGCAGAATCCCCTCCCTTGCCCTGCTGGTAATGCTGCAGCCCAGCACACAGTTGCTGTCTGGGCTGCCTGTGCACACTGCAGGCTCATGTTGAGCTTTATGACTGCCTAGGGTGTGGAACAGGCTCCCCAGAGAGGCTGTGGAGTCTCCTTCTCTGGAGACTTTCAGTGCCTGTCTGGATGTGATCCTCTGTGATCTGTGCTAGGTCCTGCTCTGGCAAGGGGGTTGGACTCAATGATCTCCTTGGGTCCCTTCCAACCCTTAACATCCTGTGATACTGTAATGCTGGCTCACACCTTTTACATCTTCCTGATTTAATTTCTTCTGGTCTCCCTAACTAGGCTGTCCCTCTCTTCTGCCCGAAGTTCCTCTTCTGTCCCTATCCCATGACCTGATTTGTACCAGACTCCTAGATGCTCCTTTGAGCACCTTCTAAAGCAACATGGGGCTGGTTTTGGTCCTAATGCCAGGGGGGGACCTGATTTGTATCAGAGAGTCCCAGATGTTGCTTTGATCACCTTCTCAGGACCTGATTTATACCATGGAGTCCCAGATGTTCCTTGGAGCACCTTCTCCCAAGCTGTTTTATACCATAGAATTCCAGATGTTTCTTGTAGCACCTTCTCAGGACCTGATTTATACCATAGATTCCCAGATGTTTCTTGGAGCACCTTCTCCCAACCTGATTTATACTACAGAGTCCCAGATGTTTCGTGCAGCACCTTCTCAGGACCTGATTTTTACCATAGAGTCCCAGATGTTCCTTGGAGCACCTTCTACAGCAACAAGGGACTAGTTTTGATCCTAATGCCAGGGGAGGATTCTCAAGTCCCACGACCTGCTTTGTACCATAGAGTCCCAGATGTTTCTTTGAGCACCTTCTCAGGTCCTGATTTATACCATAGAGTCCCAGATGTTCCTTGGAGCACCTTCTCAGGACCTGATTTGTACCACAGAGTCCCAGATGGTCCTTGGAGCACCTTCTACAGCAGCAACGAAGGGCTGGTTTTGATCCTACTGCCAGGGGAGGATTCTCAAGTCCCATGACCTGATTTGTACCATAGAGTCCCAGATGGTCCTTGGAGCACCAAGGTGATGGTTTTGATCCTAATGCCAGGGGGGATTCCTGCTTTTAGCCCTCAGAACTTATCCCTGTGGATTGTCCAGGATCAGCAGGATCTCTCTTTATTTTAGCAAGGCTCTGGAGAAACTGATATAGAGTGGGGAGAAAAGAATCCAGGTGTGAAACCTGCAGTCTGTGGCAGAGCAGGATGTAAGTAGAAAGCAATACCATAATAGTTAAGCACCACTGCAGAGGTCCTGGATGCCACAGAGCTGCTCTCCACCTTTCTGCCCTTTTCTTCTAGCTTTGCCTGTGCAAGAGTCTTACAAAACTTTCATGCCCCAGAGGGTCCTGCTTCAGCTCACAGCTGATGTCATCAGTCTGACACTCAGCTTTTGGCTTAGGTGGCTTTGTCTCTGAGCCTCTCCTGGTTTTCTCCTGCCTGGATTTTTTTAAGGTGGTTTGGTTATTATTAGTTTTGTTTTGTCCAGCAGGTTCATGACTTTATTTTGGACCTCAATGCCACATCCCCGTGTGGCTGAGGGGTCTGGGAGTGTTTAGCCTGGAGAAGAGGCTGAGGGAAGACCTCATTGCCCTCAATGACTCCCTGCAAAGAGCTTGCACTGAGGTGGGGGTCATAGAGTCATAGAATGGTTTAGGTTGGAAGAGACCTTAAAGATCATCCAGTTCCAACCCCCCTGTGCCATAGACAGGGACACCTCCCACTAGAACAGATTGCTCAAAGCCTCAGCCAGCCTGGCCTTGAACATCTCCAGGGATGGAGCAGCCACAACCTTCCTGGGCAACCTGTGCCAGTGTCTCACCACCCTCGCTGTGTAGAACTTTCTCCTAACATCCAGTTTAAATCTCCCCTCTGCCAGTTTGAACCCATTCCCCCTTGTCCTGTCATTACAAGACCTTGTGAACAGTCCCTCCCCGGCCCTCCTGTAGGCCCCTTCAGATACTGGAAGGTTGCTATAAGGTCTCCTGGAAGCCTTCTCTTCTCCAGGCTGAAAAGCCCCAACTCTCTCAGCCTGTCCTCACAGCGGAGCTGCTGCAGCCCTCTGAGCATCTTCGTGGCCCTCCTCTGGACTCTCTCCAGCAGTTCCATGTCCTTCCTGTGCGGGGGGCTGCAGAGCTGCAGACAGTGCTGCAGGTGGGGTGTGAGGAGAGCAGAGCAAAGGGGCAGAATCCCCTCCCTTGCCCTGCTGCCCACAGCTGCTCTTGCTGCAGCCCAGCACACAGTTGCTGTCTGGGCTGCACTCACACTGCAGCCTCATCTTCAGCTTTGCATCAGCCCAGACCCCCAGGTGCTGTTCCTCAGGGCTGCTCTCAGCCATTCCCCACCCAGCCTGGAGCTGTGGTTGGGATTGCTCCCACCCAGCTGCAGGACCTTCCACTTGGCCTTGTTGAATGCCCTGAGGTTGGGCTGGGCACAGCTCTGCAGCCTGTGCAGCTCCCTCTGGATGGATCCCTGCCCTCTAGCAAGTCTCCTGTGCCACACAGCTTGGTGCCAGCTGCACACTTGCTGAGAGTGCACTGATTCCTCTGCCCATGGCACTGACACTGGTTGGCCCAGTATCAGGTGCTAGAATGAGAGGAAACAGCCTGAAATTGTGCCAGGGGAGGATGAGGATGGAGATTAGGAGAAAAATTCTTTGCAGAAAACGTTCTCAAGAGGGTTGGAACAGTCTGCCCAGGGAGTTGGTGGTGGAGTCACCATCCCTAGAGGCATTTAAAAAGATGTGTGGAAGTGGTGCCTGGGGACATGGTTTAGCAGTAGTGGTGAGGTTGTGAGCTTCAGGCCAGCAGTTTTGACCATCTCAAAGGTCACAGCAGTTGTGTGATCCTAATAACTGTGATGTTACAGATAAAACATCTGCTAGAGTCTCTGGTCCTGCTCTGGCAGGGGGAGGGGATTAGACTGGATGTTTTCTGGAGGTCCCCTTCCAACCCCTAACGTCTTCTGATTGTGTTTGCAGAGCTGCTGCAGTTTAAAGGGGCTTTGCCAGCCTGCAAAGCCAAATAGAGAACTTCTAAGCATATTTAATGTTAGTGGTGCCCTCTTTTCATGCCTTGCTTGCCCTGGCTGGAGAAGGATTTGTAGCAAGTGATGAAAAATGAGGTGAAGCAGCCTTGGAAGAGCACAAATGCAGGCTGGGCAGGGAATGGCTGGAGAGTAGCCCTGAGGAGAGGGAATTGGGGGTGCTGGTGGAGGAGAAGCTGAAGATGAGGCAGCAGTGTGCACTTGCAGGGCAGAAAGGCAAGCAGAGGCTGGGCTGCAGCAGGAGCAGTGTGGGCAGCAGGGCCAGGGAGGTGATTCTGCCCCTCTGCTGTGCTCTGCTGAGAGCCCACCTGGAGTAGTGCATCCAGTGCTGGAGCCCCTGGGACAAGAGGGATGTGGAGATGCTGGAGGTGTGCAGAGAAGGGCCCCGAGGATGCTGAGAGGGCTGCAGCAGCTCTGCTGTGAGCACAGCCTGAAAGAGTTGGGGCTGTGCAGGCTGGAGAAGAGGAGGCTTCAAGGTGGCTTTCTGATGGCCTTCCAGGATCTGAAGGAGGCCTACAAAAAATCTGGGGAGGGACTTTTGAGGCTCTCAGGGAGAGACAGGACTGGAGGGAATGGAGCAAAGCTGGAGGTGGGGAGATTCATTTTGGATGTGAGGAGGAAGTTGTTGAGCATGAGAATGGTGAGAGGCTGGAATGGGTTGCCCCTGCAGGGAGGTGTTTGGGGCCAGATCCCTGGAGGTGTTTTTGGCCAGGCTGGCAGAGGCTGTGGGCAGCCTGCTCTAGGGTAGGGTGTCCCAGGGCATGGCAGGGGGTTGGAACTGGCTGATCCTTCCAACCCTGACTGATTCTAAGCTTCTACAAACCCATCCATCAGCTGCAGCTCCCTGCTGTGCTGTCCCCATGTGGTGGCTGCCTGGGAGACTTCTGCCCTCTTGTGGTCACCGCAGCAATGGAGACGTCAGGACACAAAGGAGAATCTGTTAGGTAACGAAATGAGCTAAGGGGTTTAAAAACCATGAACCTGTGTAGATAAAGACAGAAAAAACAACATCAGACCACCATCACCACCACCAAAAAAACCCAGACAAACTTCCCCCAACAAACTATCCTTTGTTACATGCACAGAGGATAAGGCAGGTTAATAATTAGCCCCATTAGCAGCACAGTGTCTTAACCCAGGAATGCCAACATCTTGGAATCTGGATTGGTTAGGCTTAGCAAGTCACCATTAAGTATCAGAAGAGGGGGAGATAAAAAATAAGTATTAGATACAGTGGTAACATGCTGGGGATGGAAATGTTGTCTAAAGGAGGAGGGAAAAAAAAATAAATCTCCTTTTGTAGTTCTGTGGTTTGAAAGGTCAATTTTAGTTGCATGAAATCATAGAATGGGCTGGCACTGGCTCTTCAGGCTGGAGAAGAGGAGGCTCCCAGGTGACCCTCTTGTGGCCTTCCAGGATCTGAAGGGGGCCAACGAAAGAGCTGGGAAGGGACTTTTTAGGCTCTCAAGGAGGGACAGGACTGGGGGGAATGGAGCAAAGCTGGAGGTGGGGAGATTCATTTTGGAGGTGAGGAGGAAGTTTTTGAGCATGAGAGTGGTGAGAGGCTGGAATGGGTTGCTCCTGCAGGGAGGTGTTTGTGGCCAGATCCCTGGAGGTGTTTTTGGCCAGGCTGGCAGAGGCTGTGGGCAGCTTGATCTAGGGTAGGGTGTCCCTGGGCTGTGCATGCACTGAACTGAAGACACCAAGTGGAGATGACTCTGTGCCAAGTGAACTGTGCAGGCCATGCTTTCTGAATCCTTACTGTGTTCTCTGTGTCCCTTCAGAAGACAGCAGAAATACTATAAAGGGAGTGGGCATCCTGTAGGCATTGTTAACGACGTATTAGCTTTGCTCAGTTCTGCAGGGTGAGTCCTATGCAGAGCTTAAGAGTGGAATGAGGCAACGAGGATGCTGAGAGGGCTGCAGCACCTCTGCTGTGAGCACAAACTGAAAGAGTTGGGGCTGTGCAGGCTGGAGAAGAGGAGGCTCCCAGGTGACCTTCTTGTGGCCTTCCAGGATCTGAAGGAAGCTACAAAAAGGCTGGGGAGGGACTCTCTAGGCTCTCAGGTAGTGACAGGACTAGGGGGAATGGAGCAAAGCTGGAGGTGGGGAGATTCAGCCTGGAGGTGAGGAGGAAGTTGTTGAGCATGAGAGTGGTGAGAGGCTGGAATGGGTTGCCCCTGCAGGGAGGTGTTTGGGGCCAGATTCCTGGAGGTGTTTTCAGCCAGGCTGGCAGAGGCGGTGTGCAGCCTGCTCTAGGGTAGGGTGTCCCTGGGCATGGCAGGGAGGTTGGATCTGGCTGATCCTTGTGGTCCCTTCCTACCCTGACTGATTCTAGGATTCTATAATGAGGGCTGGGCAGGTCACCTGCTCCTAGATGTTTTTCACACCGTTTGCTCTCCTTTGTCCCTTGTAGGTATGGAGAGTGCAATCACACTGTGGCAGTTCCTTTTGCAGTTGCTGCTAGACCAGAAACATGAGCACCTGATTTGCTGGACGTCGAATGATGGCGAATTCAAGCTACTCAAGGCAGAAGAAGTGGCTAAACTGTGGGGCCTCAGGAAAAACAAAACTAATATGAATTATGACAAGCTGAGCCGAGCGCTCAGATACTATTATGACAAGGTAAATTTTGTTATTCTCGTGCAGACTCTGACAGTTGTAGCACTGCCATTTAATATCTCACCTCTCCTGTGGAAGCTGCTCCAAAATCCCTCTAACCTGGAGCTGAGCAAAGCCTTTGACACCGTCCCACACCACATCCTGGTCTCCCAAGCTGGTGACACATGGGTGTGATGGGTGGAGCACCAGATGGATACAGAACTGGTTTGATAGCTGCACCCAAAGAGTGGCTGTCAGTGGCTCCATGGCCCAGTGCAGGCAGTGCCAAGCAGAGTCCCTCATGGATCAGTCCTGGGCCCAGTCTTGTTCAACATCTTTGTGGGTGTCAAGGACATAGGCATTGAGTGCAGCCTCAGCAAATTTGCTGAGCACCCCAAGCTGTGTGGTGCAGCAGCCAGGCTGGAGGGCAGGGATGGCATCCAGAGGGACCTGGGCAGGCTGCAGAGGTGGGCACAAGCCAACCTCAGGAGGTTCAACAAGGCCAAGGGCAAGGTCCTGCAGCTGAGTGGAGGCAATGCCAAGCACAAATGCAGGCTGGGCAGGCAGTGGCTGGAGAGCAGCCCTGAGGAGAGGGACTTGGGGGTGCTGGGGGAGGAGAAGCTGAAGATGAGGCAGCAGTGTGCACTTGCAGGGCAGAAAGGCAAGCAGAGGCTGGGCTGCAGCAGGAGCAGTGTGGGCAGCAGGGCCAGGGAGGTGATTGTGCCCCTCTGCTGTGCTCTGCTGAGAGCCCACCTGGAGTAGTGCATCCAGTGCTGGAGCCCCTGGGACAAGAGGGATGTGGAGATGCTGGAGGTGTGCAGAGAAGGGCCCCGAGGATGCTGAGAGGGCTGCAGCAGCTCTGCTGTGAGGACAGCCTGAAAGAGTTGGGGCTGTGTAGGCCGGAGAAGAGGAGGCTCTCAGGTGACCTTCTGATGGCCTTCCAGGATCTGAAGGAGGCCTACAAAAATCTGGGGAGGGACTTTTTAGGCTCCCAGGGAGTGACAGGAACAGGGGGAATGGAGCAAAGCTGGAGGTGGGGAGATTCAGAGTGGAGGTGAGGAGGAAGTTGTTGAGCATGCGAGTTGTGAGAGGCTGGAATGGGTTGCCCTTGCAGGGAGGTGTTTGGGGCCAGATCCCTGGAGGTGTTTTTGGCCAGGCTGGCAGAGGCTGTGGGCAACCTGATCTAGGGTAGGGTGTCCCTGGGCATGGCAGGGGGGTTGGAACTGGCTGATCCTTGTGGTCCCTTCCAACTCTGAGTGGATTCTGTGATTCTAACCTGTTTCTAGCAATTGCAGACCACAGCAGTGCTGAAGGCCATGGACATGGTGGAGGTAAGAGGGGAGCTGAAAGATGCACAGCAAAAAAAACCCCAAACCCTCACTTGCAGATCTCATTGCCCGAGGAGGGGAGGCTTTGACCCAGGTTTAAACTTGTGATGCTTTCATCTGTTTTGTGCATTTGGCTCCCCAATATTTTCTGTAGCTTCTGACACCAATAAACCAACTGTTGATAAGGGAGAACTCTTTGATTATTGCAGCCTGCTTAGGAGTTTTTTTTTGGAAGGCAGGGAGCTGGTAGCAAGCAGTGGTGCTACAGTGCAGCAGGCAGAGTGGCCAACAGGGCATCACCTGTGTCAGAAGGAGTTAGAGACAAGCAAATGACCCAAGAGAATCAATCACAGAATGGGCTGGGCTGGAAGGGACCTCCAGAGGTCATCCAGGCCAACCTGCTCCATGTAGTGAGCAGGGAAGGAGCAGGGAATCAGAATCATAGAATCATAGAATGGTTTAGGCTGGAAGGGACTCTCAAAGCCCATCCAGTTCCAACACCCCTGTGCCATAGGCAGGGACACCTCCCACTACAACAGGTCACTCAAGGCCTCAGGGAAGAGCATAGAGGATGGGGCTGAACTTCCACAGTTCACAGGGCAGATCTTTGGGAGCATAGATCCTTTTGGCCAGTTTTATCTGGTCCAGCCTGAGCTTTATATGGTAAATCTTTTCTCCCTGGAGGTGTCCAAGGCCAGGTTGGATGAGGCCTGGAGAAAGCTGGGCTAGTGGAAAGTGTCCCCTGCCATAGTAACTGGATGATCTTTAAGGTCCCTTCCAGACCAAAGCTTTCTGTGATTCTGCAGTTGTAGCTGCTGCTAAATTATCAGCTGGAAAGAGAACACTGTGACAGTGCAGTGTTACCTCAGCAGGGTCTCACTGCAGCTATTCCTTTGTTAATTCTCAGTGTTCCTAAGGCTTTAGAAATGTTCTGCTGTGTATTTTTGGAACAAAATCTGTGTTAGCTTGGAGATTAGTCTAGATCATATTGTGTTATTGTTTGGCATGTATGAGAGAGCACTAAACTGAATAGAACAGAATAGAATCGAATCATAGAATTGTAGAATCATAGAATCCTAGAATCAGTCAGGGTTGGAAGGGACCACAAGGATCAGCCAGTTCCAACCCCCCTGCCATACCCAGGGGCACCCTACCCTAGAGCAGGCTGCTCACAGCCTCTGCCAGCCTGGCTGCAAACACCTCCAGGGATCTGGCCCCAAACACCTCCCTGCAGGGGCAACCCATTCCAGCCTCTCACTACTCTCATGCTCAACAACTTCCTTCTCACCTCCACTCTGAATCTCCCCACCTCCATCTTTGCTCCATTCCCCCTATTCCTGTCACTCCCTGAGAGCCTCAAAAGTCCCTCCCCAGTTTTTTTGTAGCCCCCTTCAGATCCTGGAAGGCCACAAGAAGGTCACCTGGGAGCCTCCTCTTCTCTAAACTGCACAGCCCCAACTCTTTCAGTCTGTCCTCATAGAAGAGGTGCTGCAGCCCTCTGAGCATCCTCATGTATGAACTTCTGTGCAGGTATGTCCCTGCTTGGGGAAGAAGGACCAGAGGTGTAGCTGCTGCAGTTAACTCCCATTCCAATGGCTTACAAGTTCCCTGGCTCTGGAGGAGTACCAAGGGATGCAACCTGTAGGACACTTAGGCTATTCCTTCCACAGAGGGCTCTTGGGGAGTGATCCAGGCTGATCTCCAGTTGTTGGGAACCCTGCACAGAGAGAGAGCTGCTGGCAGGAGGTATCTGTGGTGCATGGTTTGCTCCAAAAAAACAGGATGTGTGTCCACACCAGCATGTCCACATCCCTCTTGGAATAGGGGCTCCAGAACTGGATGCACTGGATCCTTGCCCCCTCCTTTGCTGTTGGCAGCTGGATGTGGTGGGGAGCAAATGGGATGCAGAGAGAGCAAATGGGATCAACATTATGCTGCAGGCTGGAGAGTGGCAGCAGGAAGGGCAAGAGGCAGAGCTCTGGACAGGACTTCCTTTGGTTTGTGGAATTAGTGATGGAGATTTCTCTTACTCAGAGCCCAAGAGGTCTGGCAGCCTGCTGTGTGTTTGAGGGCGAGGGCAGTGATTGCTTTTGGAACTGATGGTGGCAGGGGCTCAGCCTCTCTTTCTTGGGCTGCCATCTGCTGCTGCTGCATGCAGCTGACACTAACCGAGCTGCTGCTTCCTGCTTTGCCTTGGGAATTGCTCACCGTGGAGAAATGAAAACTGATCTCTGGATAAATGGAGCTTTATGACCTCCGTTTTTCTTTGGTGGGGGGGAAAGAAACACTGGCTCATTAAAAAAATGATCATTTGATTCATATGAACTGCAAAGTAAATTAAATCCAGTACTGGGGAGGGGGGAAAAAACAAACAAACAAACAAACAAAAAACAAACCACAATTAGGGTAAGTTCCTCAGCCAGGCTTTGGAAGCAGGCATGAAATGCTTGTGGAGGCTGATGGCAGGAGTTGTGTTAAATTCACACAGGGAGCACCCCAGGAAATGCAAGAGTGTGGCATGGCCTGGTTGTCATTGACTGCCAGAATTCTGGGCTTTGAAGGTTTGCAGGTAAACTAAAAGATTTTCCATTTCCTCTCTCAATTGTTACCCAATTTCCTCTCTCTCTCTCTCTCTCTCTCTCTTATTTTCTTCTTTTGCTGAGTGCATTTCCCCTGTTGCCTGAGCAGAGCAGCAGAACAGATGACAGACAGCACCGAGGAGAGGTTCCTGCATTCAGTCCACCTACAGCTGCAGCAACGTGCCCAGCATGTCACACACTTCTGCTGCTCTGAAACCTCTTGCAGTTGCTTTCAGCCAAGGAAACCCTCCACAGCACTTCAGCTTGATGTCTGGAGTCAAAATGCCTCTCTTAAGTAGGATTAGGAGGTTTCTTTGTGTGGAAGTTGCTCAGTTACTTTGTGTTTTTCTGATAGCTCTAATGACAGATCTCATTTGGAAGCCTCTGCAGGCTTCCAGGACTACTGAAGGGAGACCTTAGAGGAGCCTTCCAGTGCCTGAAGGAGTCCTAACTATAAAGCTGGGGAGGGACTTTTTTTTTCAAGGGCTTATAGTGATAGGATGAGGGGCAGTGATTTGGAGCTGGAAGAAGGGAAATGTTCAGCCTGGAGAACAGAAGGCTCCAGGGAGACCCTTAGAGCAGCCTTCCAGTGCCTGAAGAAGTCCTAACTATAAAGCTGGGGAGGGACTTTTTTTTTTCAAGGGCTTATAGTGATAGGATGAGGGGCAGTGGATTGGAGCTGGAAGAAGGGAAATGTTCAGCCTGGAGAACAGAAGGCTCCAGGGAGATCTTAGAGCAGCCTTTCAGTACCTGGAGACAGCTACAAGAAAGCTGGGGAGGGACTTCTTTTTCAAGGGCTTGTGGTGATAGGATGAGGAGGTCTCTTCTCACAGGTCACCAGCAAGAGAACAAGGGGGCAGTCTCAAGCTGTGCCAGGGCAGGTTCAGGCTGGATGTTAGGAGGAAGTTCTTGCCAGAGAGTGATTGGCATTGGAATGGGCTGCCCAGGGAGGTGGTGGAGTCCCCACCCCTGGAAGTGTTGAAGCAAAGCCTGGATGGGCACTGAGTGCCATTGGCTAGGGCT
>VWZI01013610.1:8336-20205 GCA_013396835.1 Psilopogon haemacephalus | reverse complement strand
ATCATAGAATCATAGAATGGTTTAGGTTGGAAGAGACCTCAAAGCTCATCCAGTTCCAACCCCACTGGTGCCATAGGCAGGGACACCTCCCACTAGATAAGGATGCTCAAGACCTCATCCAACCTGGCCTTGAACACATCCTTGGGTCCCTTCCAACCCCTAAAATCCTGTGGTCGTGTGACAGTGTCCTTCCCTTTTGTATCTCTCCATGAGCCCCACTTTGAGGTTCCTTAAGAGGAAGCATCCCCTGGAGGAGCAGCCAAGCTGCCTGCCCTGAGCAGCCTCTCAGACACCCTGGGGCAGAAGCACCAGGAGGACCTTAACGTTTGCTGGCCCTTGTCTCTCCCCATCTCTTCTGCTGCTGTTATCACTCCTTGTTTGGCCTGGGTGGCAGCTCCAGTGCAAGCCTGTCAGAGCAGGACTCAGACACCACAGCCAAGCCCTCAGGCCCTGCTTTGCCAGTACCACATCCATCATATTTGTACCTCCACCTGACCTGTGGTGCCTACTCACTGCAGTCCTGGCAGCAGGATGTGGCAGCCTGTGGTGCAAACAGATGTGAAGGGAGGTCCCTGCCACGTGGTGGGAAGCCAGCAGGTACCAGAATGCTTAACCTGCTTGTTACTGGGGGCAGGCACTAGCAGAATCCTGTCCTGCCTCAGGGGAGAAGAGGCTCTCAAAGGTCATCTTGTCCAACCCCCACCTGCAGTCAGCAGGGACACCTCCAACTAGAGCAGGCTGCTCAGTGTCCTATCAAGCCTGACCTTGAGTGTCTCCAGGGATGGGATCTCAACCACCTCTCTGGGCAGCCTGTTCCAGTGTCTCACCACTCTCTTCGTGCAGAACTTCCTCCTGATGTCCAACCTAGATCTCCCCTGCCCCAGTTTCAAACCATTGTCCAGACACAGTCTGAACTTCAAATGGTTTGAGGGCAGGGTCCTACACCTCCACAGGTGACCAGAGAAGTTTGCAGTCTCTCCAAAGTGCTGTGAGTATTCCTCAGCTCTGAGGCTGTGGGCAAGGTCTGGAAGCAAGGAGGAGGGAACAGCAGCAGTGAAATCATAGAATCATAGAATGGTTTAGGTTGGAAGAGACCTCAAAGCTCATCCAGTTCCAACCCCCCTGTGCCATAGGCAGGGACATCTCCCCCTAGATCAGGTTGCTCAAGACCTCATCCAGCCTGGCCTTGAACACATCCAGGGAGAGAGCAGCCATAACCTCCCTGGGCAACCTGTGCCAGTGTCTCACCACCCTCACTGCAAACAGCTTCCTCCTAACATCCAGTTTAAATCTCCCCTCTGCCAGTTTGAATCCATTTCCCCTCATCCTGTCATTACAAGACCTAGGTTTAGGTTGGACATTAGGAGGAAGTTCTTTACAGTAAGGGTAGAGAACTATTGGAAGTGGTTGTCCAGAGATGTGGGTGAGGCCTCATGCCTGGAGGGCCACAAGGATGATCAGAGGACTGGAGCACCTTTGCTATGAGGACAGGCTGACAGAGTTGGGGCTGTTCAGCCTGGAGAAGAGAAGACTTTGGGGAGACCTTATAGCAGCCTACCAGTATCTGAAGGGGCCTACAGGAGGGCTGGGGAGGGACTGTTCACAAGGTCTTGTAACGACAGGATGAGGGGGNTCCCTGCCTATGGCACAGGGGGGTTGGAACTGGCTGAGCTTTGAGGTCTCTTCTAACCTAAACCAGTCTATGATTAGCAGCAGGAAAGAAGTTAGTGGAATTACTCAGATTCAGCTACAAAAGGCAGGGAGAAAAGAGCCATGAAGGGCAGCCACAGCCCCAGAGAGGTCTGAAGCAGCCTGACTTACCTATATGTGGGTTAGAACTCTTAAAACAATTTTTTTTTCCTTTCTCAGTAAAGCTATGAGTGAAGTTTCACCATCAGTGCTTTCCTCTCTCAGCCTATGGCCTAATTTCTCATTCAAATCCTCCCAATTAGTTCAAACCAGCACAACCAAACAATATCTGTGCTTCTCCTCAAGCCAAGGCCAGCAGAAAATGAAGTCAGTTTGCATTGTGGAGCAAGAGCCAGTGTGAAGGTTTGCAGCACTGAGCACTGTGGAGGCAGGATGGGGCTGGCTGGGGCACTTGACATGCTGGAGGTGCACTAGGAGAAGGAGCCAGCAGGTGAAGTTGGAGACTGTAGTGGTTGTGAGCTCTGCACGGAGCTGTAACTCCTAAAGCATGCATCACAGGGTTGGGTTTGGTGTTTTTCTGTCTTGCAGACCCCAAATGGATTATTGCTGACCCCAAGCCCACTGCTCTCTAGCATTCACTTCTGGAGCAGCCTCAGTCCTGTTGCTCCTCTGAGTCCTGCCAGGCTGCAGGGACCAAACACTCTGTTCCAGGTAGGTCTTTTCCAATGTGTAGATTTCATTTCTGGAAGCACATACAGGTGGGAAGAGAGATCAAGGGAGCACCTCCTCACCTCACTCTAGAGCTTTGCAAGTAAGAAAACACTGCAGTGAGCAAGCAGTTTGAAAGCTTGCTTACTTGGGCCCTCTTTAAACCCTTGGCAGCACTGCCAGACCCTACAGGGCAATGCCTGCTGCAGCAAGCACACACCTGCTGTGTGAAGGAACCTAAAATAAACACTGGAACCTGCTGAAAGGAGGCAACTGAGCCCTCAGAGCTCCAGGAAGAGAGTGCAGGGTAGGGAGAGTGGTGACACATAGACTCTGGGCAGACCAAGAGCAGTCTGGGTCACACACAGGAGGTGAGCAGAGGTTCCACACCAGCCTGGGTGTCACACAGGAGGTGAGCAGAGGTTCCACACAGCCTGGGTGTCACACAGGAGGTGAGCAGAGGTTCCACACCAGCCTGGGTGTCACACAGGAGGTGAGCAGAGGTTCCACACAGCCTGGGTGTCACACAGGAGGTGAGCAGAGGTTCCACACCAGCCTGGGTCTCACACAGGAGGTGAGCAGAGGTTTCTCCTCTGCACCCACACCAGCCTGGGTCTCACACAGGAGGTGAGCAGAGGTTCCATACAGCCTGGGTCTCACACAGGAGGTGAGCAGAGGTTCCACACCAGCCTGGGTCTCACACAGGAGGTGAGCAGAGGTTTCTCCTCTGCACCCACACCAGCCTGGGTCTCACACAGGAGGTGAGCAGAGGTTCCATACAGCCTGGGTCTCACACAGGAGGTGAGCAGAGGTTCCACACCAGCCTGGGTCTCACACAGGAGGTGAGCAGAGGTTTCTCCTCTGCACCCACACCAGCCTGGGTCTCACACAGGAGGTGAGCAGAAGTTCCACACCAGCCTGGGTCTCACACAGGAGGTGAGCAGAGGTTCCACCCAGCCTGGGTGTCACACATGAGGTGAGCAGAGGTTCCACACAGCCTGGGTGTCACACAGGAGGTGAGCAGAGGTTCCACACAGCCTGGGTGTCACACAGGAGGTGAGCAGAGGTTCCACACCAGCCTGGGTCTCACACAGGAGGTGAGCAGAGGTTTCTCCTCTGCACCCACACCAGCCTGGGTCTCACACAGGAGGTGAGCAGAGGTTCCATACAGCCTGGGTCTCACACAGGAGGTGAGCAGAGGTTCCACACCAGCCTGGGTCTCACACAGGAGGTGAGCAGAGGTTTCTCCTCTGCATCCACAATAAGGGCACTCTGAACCTGAAGGCTCCATGTCCTGTTCTGGAGATGAACCACCTCACATTGTACCTCTGGGCATGACCTCTGCCTGTGTAACAGCATAAAGGTGGCACTGTCCCCTCTCTCTCATGGGTTCTGGGAGGGTTAAAAAAAAAACAGACCAAAACCTCAGAGCTTTATAGAGCTGTGGTAAACACAAAAGTTCTTACTAAGTGAGCTGTGATGGCCACAAGCACCCAGCTGCAGCTGAGGAGCATGGTGGGGATTGGTATTAACAGCTCCAGCTATAGCTGCTGCCAAACAGCTGATTCAGTGAGTCACAGAAGAAATTGTGCTGCTCAGCTGCTTGGCAAGAAGCAGAAGGAGCTGGGGGCCAGCTGAGCAGCTGAAGAATGCAGGAACACCCCTGGAATAAACTCCCTGACTGCTGCAGAAGGGCCAACACTGACAGGGTTTAAGTCTCTGAGCTTCCCTGGAGACTGCCCAGCTCCAAGGCTGGGCTTTAGCTGGAGTGCTGTACTCAGCTATGGCCTTCACTGGGGCAGTAAGGCCTTGTACCTGCAGTGGGGACAGGTGGGTATGGAGCCCTACAGCTCCTCCTTTGGGTTCCAGATACACTCAATCTAGCACAGAATCACTGAACCACCTGGCTGGAAAAGACCTTAAGATCATGAAGTGCAGCCATAAGCTGGGCTGTGTGCCCAGGGAGGTGGTGGAAGCTCCATCCCTGGGGGTGTTTGCAGCCAGGCTGGATGATGCTGTGGGCAGCCTGATCTAGTGTGAGGTGTCCCTGCCCATATCAGGGGGGGGTTGGAACTGGCTGATCCTTGTGGTCCCTTCCAACCCTGACTGATTCTGTGATCAACCTGTGCTTAACTGCTGGGCCACATCCCTAAGCTCCTCACCCAGATGTCTTCTAAACAGCTCCAGGGATGGGGACTCCACTCCCCTGGGCAGCCTGTTCCAGTGCCAAACAATCCTTCTGGTGAAGAAATTTCTCCTGATATGCAAACTAAACCTCCCCTGGTTTAGCAATGTGAGGCCATTTGCTCCTGTCCTATCACTTGTTACCTGGGAGAAGAGGCCACCCCCACCCCACTCTAGCCTCTTCTCAGGGAGCTGTAGAGAGCAATGAGGTTCTCCCCACAGCCTCCTCTTCCCAACAGGCTAAACAATCTCAGCTATCCCTTGGGATAGAGTTGTCCACTAGGCTGAACAATCCCAGCTTCCTCAGCCCCTCCTCACAGGACTCATGTTCAAGAGCCTAAGCTGAACAATCTCAGCTTCCTCAGCCCCTCCTTACAGGACTTGTGGTCCTCATTGGCTTTCTGGGGACATGCTCCAGAGTTATCCCTTGGGATAGAGTTAACACTAGGCTGAACAATCTCAGCTTCCTCAGCCCCTCCTCACAGGTCTTGTGGTCAGGAGCCTTCACCAGCCTCATTGGCTTTCTGGGGGACATGCTCCAGAGTTATCCACTAGGCTGAACAATCTCAGCTTCCTCAGCCCCTCCTCACAGGTCTTGTGGTCAGGAGCCCTCACCAGCCTCATTGGCTTTCTGGGGACACCCTCATGGGACCTTGGGTTTGCACAGGTGGTTAAAAGCAGCCAGAGACTGCACTGGAGAGGGAAGTGTCCACATCATGGCCAGGGATGAGCTTGTACAGACCCAGGCTGGCCACTCCATGGGGCAGCTGAGAGTCCCACACAATGTTTGATTCAGGCAGAGGCCACAATGAGGAGTCTGTAGAGCATGAAGCTTTAATAGCAAAGAGGAAGCAACCAACACAGCTGAGGCCTCCTCAGCCCCACCAAGAACTGCTGGGCCAGCCTATGTAGGCATCAGGGCAGAGCTGTCCCTGGGCTGCCTGCACAAGCCAGCCTGTGCTCCATGGTGGGAGATGGAGGAAGGAGCTGGAGCTGATTCACAAGCTGCTCTTGCTCTCCCTCCATGGGCTGAAGGTGGCTCTCTGCTCCACTCTTCATCTCCACGGGCTGCAGAGGGTCAGCTTGCTGCCTCACCACAGGCTGCAGGAGGATCTCTGCTCCACTGTACCTCCTCCTCCCCTTCTCCACAGACTTTGGTGTCCACATAGCTCTCCCTCCATGGGCTGAAAGTGGCTGTCTGCTCCATGGACTGCAGAGAGTCAGCTTGCTGCCTCACCATGGGCTGCAGGAGGATCTCTGCTCCTCCCCTTCTCCACTGACTTTTGGTGTCCACATAGTTCTCCCTCCAAGGGCTGAAGGTGGTATTCTGCTCCACAGGCTACAGAGGGTCAGCTTGCTGCCTCACCACAGGCTGCAGGAGGATCTCTGCTCCACTGTACCTCCTCCCCTTCTTCACAGACTTTGGTGTCCACATAGTTCTCCCTCCAAGGGCTGAAGGTGGCTTTCTGCTCCACAGGCTGCAGAAGGTCAGCTTGCTGCCTCACCACAGGCTGCAGGAGGATCTCTGCTCCTCCCCTTCTTCACTGACTTTTGGTGTCCACATAGTTCTCCATTTTGCATCCCACTGCAGGTTTTCCAGCAAATTATTTTTCTACCCCCCTCCCCAAATGGTTAATCAACCACTGTAGTTGATTAGCTTTGCTTTAACCAGCATCAAGGCCAACTTGGAGCTGAGGAAACTTCTAGCAGCTTCTCAAAGGAGTCACCCCTGTAGCAGCTCCCCTGCCACACAAACTCAACACACAACTTTGAATGCTTGAAGAACTGCAAGAAATTCCCCTGGGAGGGCAAAGGCAGCAACACAGCTTGGTGGTTATGTTCTGTTCCCTAAGAAGAGCAGAGAAAGAGCACAAATGAGAGGGTAGAGGTTAAGCTCACCACCACACCTTCACAGCAGGCTGTGGGAGGGGTATGTCCTCCTCATCCCAAAGCAGACATCCCCTGTCCTCACACACTGAATTAAAATCTCATACCTGAGAAAGAAGCAGCTGCTCCTCAATGCTGGAGAAGGGGAGACCAACAGAGGTTGCATTCCCTGAGGACCAGGAACAGCCTCATTGCATTTTCTCCTCCTTGTCAGCCTCTCCAACCCACCTGCATGACTGATCAAGGAATGCATGGCCATGGCATTTTGGGACATGGTTTAATGGCCATGGTGGTGTTGGGTTGAAGGTTGAGCTTGATGACCTTAAAGAGCTTTTCCAACCAAAGCAACTTTGTGACAGCACAATACTGCTCCCCCGTGAGCTCCCTGGTCCACAAAATACTTAGGTTTATTATGAGTGAGCAGAGAGAAGCAGCTAAATGTAGGGGAGCTCCACCTAAGAGAGCAGAGAGAAGCAGCTAAACGTAGAGGAACTCCACCTAAGAGAGCAGGGAGAAGCAACTAAATGTAGAGGAGCTCAACCTAAGGGAGCAGGG
Organism: Psilopogon haemacephalus; assembly: GCA_013396835.1. NCBI lineage: Eukaryota > Metazoa > Chordata > Aves > Piciformes > Megalaimidae > Psilopogon > Psilopogon haemacephalus. The sequence goes on along the minus strand of VWZI01013610.1, from coordinate 13,221 downwards.
AGAGGCAACTAAATGTAGAGGAGCTCAACCTAAGGGAGCAGGGAGAGGCAACTAAATGTAGAGGAGCTCAACCTAAGGGAGCAGGGAGAGGCAACTAAATGCAGAGGAGCTCAACCTAAGGGAGCAGGGAGAGGCAACTAAATGCAGAGGAGCTCAACCTAAGGGAGCAGGGAGGTGCAGTTAAGCATAGAGGAACTCAACCTAAGGGAGCAGGGAGGTGCAGTTAAGCATAGAGGAACTCAATGTAAGAGAGCAGAGGGAAGCAACTAAACGTAGAAGAGCTCAACCTAAGGGAGCAGAGAGAAGCAGCTAAAAGTAGAGAAGCTCAACCTAAGTAAGGAGACTCAACCAGCACCCATGAGTGATGTTAAAATGGTCTTCAAGCTTCTACCCTACCTAACCGGGGGGCCAGCAGGCCCCCCAGCCTTTAGATCCCCTTCACCAATCACCCAGTGTGCGCCACAGGCACTCACCTCGGATGGTGGGAGGAGGATCCCTCTGCCCAGTTGGGCAACCTTGGGGCTCCTGCCCCTCCTAGGACTGATTATAAAGGGGAGTGCAAAGTGGCCACACCTGGGGTGGGAGGAGACTGCAACAGAACCCAGATGCTGTGGGTTTGGGAAACAAAAGGGGAAAATGAGGGGTGGGGTGGGAAAGGGCAGGTGGTGTTGAAAGGAGAGAGGTGAAGGAGGAATATGGGGGAAAATAGGAGTTGGAGAAGAAAGTAAAAGAGAGAGATGGGAGACAAGGGGGGGTTAAAAGAAAAGTGGACTGTGTGGAAAAATAACAAAGGTGCTCCTGCTCTGACAGGGGGATGGACCAGATGATCATTCAAGGTCCCTTCCAGCTCCTAACATTCTGTGTGATTCACAGTGAGGGTTAAAAGAACATTTGGTCAGTGAAGGAATCAGAAGCCTGCCAGCAACCAGAGGCCAGAGCAGCTCTGCAGCTGCCTCTGCACCCTTGCCTACTGGTGTGGGTGGAGCAGCAGGCAGGCTCCACAGTTCTCTGTCAGGTGTGTGCTGCTTTTCACTATGCTTGGCACTGCCTGCAGAGCTGTTGTACTAAGGACCAGGGTGGGAGTCATGGTCCCACTAAGCCCAGACCAAGCTAACAGTGAAGTCCAGTTCCTCTTTGAATGGACCAGCAGTAGCTTGTTCTGGCAGTGCTGGACACAGCTGCATGCAGTAGCTTTGGCCCCTGCTGGACAGAAAAAGATGCAGACAGGCTGGAAAGTGTCCAGAGAAGGGCCTTGAAAATTATCAGAGGATTGGCAGCCCCCATGTGAGGAAAGGCTGAGAGCTGGGCTTGTTCAGCCTGGAGAACAGAAGCCTTAGGGGAGACCTCTTTACTGTGGACCAGGACATAAAGGGTGGCTACCAGGAGGATGGAGACTCCCTTTTTACAAGGAGGCCCATGGAGAAGACAAGAGGTGATGGGGACAAGTTGATGCTGGGGAGCCTCCCTTTGTACAAAGCCTCATGGAGGAGACAAGAGGTGATGGGGACAGGTTACTGCTGAGGAGACTCTCTTTTTACAAGGAGCCCCATGGAGAAGACAGGAGGTGATGGGGACAAGTTGATGCTAGGGAGACTCCCTTTTTACAGGGAGTCCCATGGAGAAGACAAGAGGTGATGGGGACAAGTTGATGCTGGGGAGACTCCCTTTTTACAAGGAGCCTCATGGAGAAGACAAGAGGTGATGGGGACAAGTTGATGCTGGGGAGCCTCCCTTTGTACAAAGAGTCTCATGGAGAAGACAAGAGGTGATGGGGACAAGTTGATGCTGTGGAGCCTCCCTTTGTACAAAGAGTCTCATGGAGAAGACAAAAGGTGATGGGGATGCCAGAAGAAAAGTTTTCACAAGGAGAACACTTAAGAGAGTGGTGGATTCCCCTACACTGGGAAGCTTTAAGACTCAGCTCAGCAGGGTGCTGGAGCAGCTCATTTCAGCTGCACTGCCAGCTGGAAAGGCTGGAGCAGACCCTCCTTGGGGGTCTCTTCCAACCTGGCATATTTTATGTCAGAGTTTACCTAATACCTCTCTCATCACCCTGGGAAAGTGAACGCTACAGAGCAATCTTTGCCATCCACTCTGCTTCCAACAACGTTTTTTCACTCCACAAACAGTAATTAAACTCCTGGCTCTTGCTCTGCCCTTTGTAACAGCTAAGCAGGAAGGAGCTCTGCAGAAGGGAAAGTGTTGATGCAGGCTTGGGTCAGCCCTGCCTTCCTGGGGCTCTGCAGCAGCCTGGCTGCAGCTTGCCTGCAGTGGCATGTCTTGATGAGCTCCTCACAGCTGAGCTAAAGAAAAAGCCAAGCAAGTGGGTGGAAGGAGCTTGCTGCAGCATGGGGTGGGAATTATCCCAATGGGAGATCCTGATCTGGCCTCCAGGCCTGGCTCCCTGAGCCACGCTGGGTTTCTGTTGGCTTGAGAGAGGCTGAGCTGAGGCACAGAGCTCCTGGCTTCATGTCCCTCATCAGATCAGGCTTTCCCCAGGCAGCTGTGCTGGCAGCAACCTCAGCACCTGCATGTAAGCTCCCTCTAACAGGCTTCCTTTTCCACTGGGATGTGAGTTAATGATCCCTGCTGTCCAGAGCTGAGGAGCAGCACAGCCCAGCAGAGGGCTGGCACCAACAGCCAGGAGCAGACTTGAGGCATCCCTGAGATCTGAGAGCCCTGGGGCTGGTCAGCCTGGAGAAGAGAAGGTTAAGAGGGGATCTGAGCAATGTGAGTGGCTGCCAGCAGGAAGGTGCCAGGCTCTTTGTGGAGGTGCCCAGTGATGGGACAAGGAACAGTGGGTACAAGCTGGAACCCAGGAGGTTCCACCTTAACACGTTGGTGTGAGTGTGCTGTAAGCAGGCTGCCCAGAGAAGCTGTGGAGTCTCCTCTGCAGAGTTTTAAAACTCACCTGGGTGCATTCCTGTGTGACCTGCCCTAGGTGACCCTGCCTTGGCACAGGGGTTGGGCTGGATGATCTCCAGAAGTCTCTTCCAACCCCCTACTATTCTGTGACTCAGTGAAATTCAGACTCAGAGAATGTCAGGGGCTGGAAGGGACCTCCAGAGCTCATCCAGTCCAACCTCCCTGCCAGAGCAGCATCACACAGGAACACATCCAAGCTGGTTTGGAATATCTCCAGAGAGGGAGACTCCACAGCCCTTCTGGGCAGCCTGTTCCAGTGCCCTGTCACCCTCACAGGGTAACAAATTCCTCCTCATTCCTCTGGAGAGTTTTAAAACCCAACTGGGTGCATTCCTGTGTGACCTTGGCACAGGGGTTGGACTGGATGATCTCCAGAGGTCTCTTCCAACCCCTACCATTCTGTGACTCAGTGAAATTCACAGACTCACAGAATGTCAGGGGCTGGAAGGGACCTCCAGAGCTCATCCAGTCCAACTCCCCTGCCAGAGCAGCATCACACAGGAACACATCCAAGCTGGTTTGGAAAATCTCCAGAGAGGGAGACTCCACAGCCCTTCTGGGCAGCCTGTTCCAGGATTCTGTCACCCTCACAGGGGAAAAAAAAAAATCCTCCTGTGTTTCCATGAAACTTCCTGTGCCTCAGCTTCCACCCAGTGCCCCTTGTCCTGGCACTGGGCATCACCCAGCAGAGCCTGGCTCTAGCCTCCTGCCACTCACCCCTGCTAGAGCAGCATCACCTAGAGCAGATCACACAGGAACATATCCAAGCTGGTTTGGAATATCTCCAGAGAGGGAGACTTTACAGCCCTTCTGGGCAGCCTGTTCCAGTGCTCTGTCACCCTCACAGGGGAACCAATTAGTCCTCAGGTTCACATGGAACCTCCTCTGCCTCAGCTTGCACCCAGTGCTCCTTGTCCTGGCATTGGGCATCACCCAGCAGAGCCTGGCTCCAGCCTCCTGCCACTCACCCCTGCCAGAGCAGCATCACCTAGAGCAGATCACACAGGAACATATCCAAGCTGGTTTGGAATATCTCCAGAGAGGGAGACTTTACAGCCCTTCTGGGCAGCCTGTTCCAGTGCTCTGTCACCCTCACAGGGGAACCAATTCCTATGTTTCCATGAAGCTTCCTGTGCCTCAGCTTGCACCCAGTGCCCCTTGTCCTGGCAGAGCCTGGCTCCAGCCTCCTGCCACTCACCCCTGCCAGAGCAGCATCACCTAGAGATCACACAGGAACATATCCAAGCAGAGAGGGAGACTCCACAACCCTTCTGGGCAGCCTGTTCCAGTGCTCTGTCACCCTCACAGGGGAACAAATTCCTCCTCAGGTTCACATGGAATCTCCTCTGCCTCAGCTTGCACCCAGTGCCCCTTGTCCTGGCAGAACCTGGCTCCAGCCTCCTGCCACTCACCCTGCAGATATTGCTGAGGTCACCTCCTCAGGCTCCTCTTCTCCAGGTTTCACCCTCCAGTTGCCACCCCTGGTGGCTGCTGCAGGCGTTTTGCATGCATCTTACCGCAGAGAAAGAACAACTCTCAGAAGCACCCGGAGTGAGTTGCCAGTGCTGAATGCTTCTGGGCTTGGATGCTCCTGAAAGATTAACCTTGTCACCCTTTTGGCCTCTTCCAGTTTCCAACTCTGCTGAACGGCCACATACCAGTACCACTCCCCAGTCTGGATGGAGCCTCTTCTCCAGTACTGCTTTCTCCCAACGCTCAGAAATCCTGATGGTGCCTCCTCACGCCAAGGACTTTATATGGGTGGATTTAACACTTTTTTTTTGGTTTGTTTTTATTTTAATTTTTATTTCCTGTGTCACGAGAAGGACATTGTGAAACCATTGTGAAACCCTCTCTTATTTCTTTTTTTTTTTTTTTTGGTTTGCACTTTTTTCATTACCTGGATAACCTCCTTTGTGGTTTTTTTTCCCTATTAATTGCCTTCACCTTTTATTATGAT
>VWZI01013608.1:51849-84542 GCA_013396835.1 Psilopogon haemacephalus | reverse complement strand
GACCTCCTGATCAGGAAGGCAAAGCAGATGAGGCCTTTTACAAACCAATAGGAGAAGCTTCATGCTCACAGGCCCTGGTACACATGGAGGATTTCAACCACCCTGACATCTGTTGGGAGGACAACACAGCACAGCACCAGCAATCAAAGAGGTTCCTGGAATGTATTGATGATGAGTTCCTGTTTCAAATGGTAGAGGAACCCACAAGAAAAGGTCCTGTGCTCAACCTAGTAGTTCTCACCAACAAGGAGGGGCTGGTGAGTGAAGTGAAGCTGAAGGGTAGCCTAGGATGCGGCAACCATGAAACAGTAGCATTTAAGATCCTCAAGGCATCAAGAAGCATGCACAGCAAACTCACAGCTCTGGACTTCAGAAGAGCAGACTTCAATCTCTTCAGGAATCTGCTCAGCAGGGTGCCATGGGAAAAAAACTCTGGAAGGAAGGGGGGCCCAGGAAAGCTGGTCATTGCTCAAGGATCACCTCCAGGCCCAGGAACAATGTATTTCAAAAAAGAGAAAGGCAGGTAAGAATTCAAGGAGGCCTGCATGGATGAATGGAGAGCTCCTGGACATGCTTAGATGCAAGAAGAAATTCTACAGAGGGTGGAAGAAAGGACAGGTAACCTGAGACAAATACAAAGACATTGTGCAACTAGAGATGAGGTTAGGAAAGCTAAAGGACAGCTAGAGTTGAATCTGTCTAGGGACATCAAGGGGAACAAGAAGAATTTCTTTAGGTGTATTACTGAGAAAAGGAGGACTAGGGAGAATGTGAGACCCCTTAAGAAGGGAAATGGAGAGCTAGTGACAGGGGACATGGATAAGTCTGAGGTGCTCAATGAATTCTTTGCCTCAGTCTTCAGCAGCAAGTGTTCCAAACATAATGTCCAAATTCCAGAGGGCCAAAGTAGGGACTGGGGGAGTGAAGGTCTGTCCACGATATCTGAAGGTCATGTTCATGAGCACCCAAGGAATCTGAACATGCACAAGTCCATGGGGCCTGATGATATCCACCCACAGGTCCTGAGGGAACTGGCAGATGAAGTCGCCGAACCACTGTCCATTTTATTTGAATGGTCATGGCAGACTGGTGAAGTTCCTCATGACTGGAAAAGGGCAAATATAACACCTATGTTCAAGAAGGGTAAAAAGGATGACCCTGGGAACTACAGACTGGTCAGTGTCACCTCTGTGCCCGGCAAGATCATGGAGCAGATCCTCTTGAAGGCTCTGTTGTGGCAGATGGAAAACAAAGGAGAGGTGTCTAATGGTAACCAGCAAACCATGCCTGACAAATTTGGTGGCTTTCTAACATGAAGTCACAGCAACAGTGGACAAGGGAAGGGCAACTGCTGTCATCTGCCTGGATCTGAGTAAAGTATTTGACTCTGTCCCAGATGACATCCTGGTCACCAAACTGGAAAAACACAGACTTGATGGGTGGACAACTTGCTGGATAAGGAATTGGCTGGATGGTTGCATGCAGAGAGTGGTGATCAACAGCACAATGTCCACCTGGAGACCAGTGACAAGTGGTCGTCCCTCAGGGGTCAATACTGGCACCAGTGCTGTTTAACATCTTTGTCAGTGACATGGACAGAGGAATCGAGTGCACTGTCAGCAGGTTTGCAGATGACACCAAGCTGTGTGGCACAGTCGACTTGCTTGAGGGCAGGGATGCCATCCAGAGGGACCTGGACAGGCTGGAGAGATGAGCCTAGGCCAAACTCGTGAAATTCAACAAGGCTAAGTCTAAGGTCCTACACCTAGATTGATGCAATCCCAAGCACAAATCCAGGCTGGGTGGTGAGTGGCTGGAGAGCAGCTCTGAGGAAAAGGACCTGGGGTCTCAGTTGATGAGAAGTTCAAAATGAGCCAACAGTGTGCACATGTGGCTCAGGCAGCCAACTGTGTCCTGGGCTGCATTAAGAGAAGCCTAGCCAGCAGAGCAAGGGAGGTGATTCTCCCCCTTTACTCTGCTCTCGTCAGATCCCACCTGGAGTACTGTGTGCAGTTCTGGAGCCTCCAACACAAGAAGGACATGGAACTGTTGGAGAGAGTCCAGAGGAGGGCCATGAAGATGATCAGAGGGCTGGAGCACCTCTGCTATGAGGACAGGCTGAAAGAGTTGGGGCTTTTCAGCCTGGAGAAGAGAACGCTTACAGGAGATCTTATAGTAGCCTTCCAATATCTGAAGGGGGCCTACAGGAGGGCTAGGGAGGGACTATTCACAAGGTCTTGTAGTGACAGAATGAGGTGTAATGGGTTTAAACTGGCAGAGGGGAGATTTAAAAGGGATGTTAGCAGGAAGTTCTTCATAGTAAGGGTGGCAAGACACTGGAATATGTTTCCCAGGGTGGTTGTGGCTGCTCTCTCCCTGGAGGTGTTCAAGGGCAGTCTGGGTGAGGTCTTGAGCATCCTGTTCTAGTGGGAGGTGTCCCTGCCTGTGGCAGGGGGTTGGAACTGGATGATCTTTGAGGTCTCTTCCAACCTAAACTATTCTATGATTCTGTAATTCTATAGCTGTGACTCTTTGTTGCCCATTCATCAGCTGATTCATCAACTGGAAAATGAGGTTGTCATCAAAAAAGCTCATTCACTTTTCAACAGTCTGATTTGGCCGATGTGCAAGCCTATTGGAGACTGACTGTAGGCTTTTGTGCCCTCCACGAGGTGACTCCACCTATGAGAGCAGCTTTACCAGACATGCTGGACCTCTAGTATGAGCTGGAATCAAAGGAGGCAAAATGGTATGCTACGATAGACATTGCTAATGCTTTCTCCTCTATTCCTGTAGCAAAGTTTGCATTCACCTGGAAAGGTATCCAGTACCAGTTCAACAATTTTCCTCAGGGATGGAAACATATTTCAATGATTTGTCACTCAGTGATCCACAATGCATGGGAGAAAGTTAAATCTCCAGGACATATACAATGCATCAATGATATCCCTTTGTGGGGCCAAACTACTGATGGAATCTTCAAGAAACAGAAAAATAATTGACATTCTATTGCAAGCAGGTTTAGCCATTAATAGAGACAATGTCAAAGGACTTTCCAAAGAAGTAAAATTTCTGGGAGTGCATTTACAAACAAAGTCTCCACCATGGCAGTTCCCACAAATAAAATGGACGCTCTATCATTCTTGGGCGCAGTGGGATTCTGGAGACTACACATTCCTGGATTCAATTGTCAAACCTCTGCATGACGTGATTTGTAAGAGAAAAAATTTGGAGTGGGGACCTGAACAACAAGCAGCCTTTAATCACATAAATTGAGAATGCAGTGGGTCCTTGACCTGTTCAAACTGGTTTAGGACATTAAAAACATTCTGTATACAGCTGTGAGTGACAATGCTTCAACTTGGATTCTCTGGCAGAGAGCTTCAAATGAGAAATGTAGTCATCCACTTGGTTTCTAGCATCATAGCTGCAGAGGTTCAGAAGCAAATCCCAACCCAACAGAGGAAAAAATACTAGCAGCCTATGAAGGAGTTAAAGCAGGTTCTGAAGTGGTTGGAACTGAGTCACAATCACTTTTAGCTCCTAGATTGCCAGTTCTACATTGGATGTTCAAAGGCAAAGGTTCATCACTGCATCATGTCATAGATGCAACCTGGTCTAAATGGATGTCTTTCATACCGCAACATGCACAAATGGGTAATCTTGGTTGACCTGATCTGGTGGAAGTGAACACCAAGTGGCCAAAAAACACAGATTGTACAAGACCTCCAGAGGAAGGAGTAACCCATGCTGAGGAAACTCCCTATCATGATTTCTGTGACCAGGAAAAGAACAACTGAGAAACAATGTATGCACTGGGGCACAAACACAGCTCACAATGTAATTCAGATCATGTCCCTCACTTTTCTGACTGGGACTACACCGAAGCCTGGAAGTACCTGGCACCCTGCGCATCTGTGTATCTTTGCATGTTAAGCACGATGTACTTCAGTACAGAAGCTCTTTTGTCCTGGATGTCAGTGCAGATACAAAGCTTGGCACTTTAGGCATAGATATACTCTTGAATCATGTCTGCTACAAGAAACAACTTCTTTGAGTTTCCTCATCTATATTTATCAGCTGTCAACTAAAAGCCACTCTTTTCTTCAGTAATGTCTGCTGAATCAGTCATCTCTCGACTCTCTAATGCACAATTTGTTCTAGTACACAGGTGTGGTTTTTTTGAGAAAACCTGTACATTACTCAGTATTACTAATTTGTGCTTTGAAGTTACACAGAATGCCTATTTTATCTTCAGCAGAGAGAAATCCAAACACAGATCTCTGGGATATTTTTGCAGGTATTATTGAAGATACTTGCTAATCATGGGTAAGAGGAACCTGAGACTTAAGAATACAGGTATTTTATGTTATTTATCTTTGAGTATTTAGCAAATGGGCTATCATCCACAACATGCACTCTGTTATCTCACTGGCTTTGACTCTCTCTTCAATCAAACTGGTTTACTTTGGGAGATATATTTTTAAATATTCTTTGAATTTATAGGAAGCAATAAAAATAATCCATGCTGCTGTGTTCTGTCTTTGTGATAGGAACTTCCTCTTAATGACACTTTTTGTCATTATCAATCATTACAAACTCTTCTTAATCACTGAAATCCATTAGAAATTTAAAATTTGGAAATTACTTCACTTGTGAAGCAATTCAATGAAGATACCCCGTAACAAAGTATCTTAAAAATCAAAGGCACTCCAACATATGTTACAGAATCACAGACTGTCAGATATTGTAAGGGACCTCCAGAGATCACTGAGTCCAATCCCCCTGCCAAAAGCAGTATCACCTAGGGCAATCCACACAGGAATCCATCCAGGTGAATTTTGAAAGTCTCCAGAGAAGGAGACCACAACCTGCCTGGGCAGCCTGTTCCAGTGCTCCATCACCCTCACTGTAAAGAAGTTTCTTCTCATGTTGAGATGAAATCTTCTATGTTTGAGCTTGCATCTATTGTTCCTTGTGCACCACTAAAAACAGATTGGCCCCATCTGCTTGACACCCACCCCTCAGATATTTATAGACATTAGTCAAATTCCATCATAGGTTGGGAACCTCTCAGTTTTCTCTTCTCCAGACGAAACAGCCCCAGGTCTCTCAGTCTGTCTTCATAGGAATGATACTCAAATTTCCCAATCAGGCTTGTGGCTCTCCATTGGACTCTCTCTAGCAGATTGCTATCTCTCCTGAATTGAGGACCCCAAAACTGGACACAGTTCTCCAGGTGTGGTATCACCAGAGTAGAGTAGATGTCTTGTTATTACTGTTATAATTTAATTTAGATGTATCCAAATTGTGGCCATGTTTAAAGCAATACATAAAGAACAAAGGAAAGGATTTTCTCAGATTTGGATTTTGCCTGGAGTGAGTTTTAAAAGGTCACATCATCTCCATTAATTCTTTAAGTATAATATAGTCAGAAACATTAAGAAACTGCTTCTGTTGTGTTGAGGACATGAGAAATAAACAGAAACCATTACTTTATTGATTAATTTGAAATGCATCCAGTCCTGCTGCAGTCCTTATTTCTTTTAATTACTCTAAGACTGAGAAAATACCAAAACAAATAGTATCTAATACAAAACTAGTACATTTTGCAGTAAGGTAGAAATGTACTCTTCTGTAAACCTGGAGGTGATGTTTTTGCCATGTATTATGGTTTGATTTGGAACAGAATTGTCTGTTTCAATGTTCTTACTTTTCAGTTCAGTCTCCTCTAAGCAACATCACTTTCTAAAGTTAAAAGCATATTTTTGCATATAGTGTCTGCTTCTAGTAGTGATAATGTCTGATGCTCACAGTTATTACCAAGGACTTGTATGCAGACCAAGGTTCACTGTTAAATCTTTCTGCTTTGTTGGTGGTGCAGGAAGTAAAACGCCACAAATGAAGGGAAGAGCAGAGAGGACAAGTGAACCTAAACTGACCAACATGCTATTCTATCCCATATGTATCATATTTGGTATAAATCTGGGGGACCCTGAGGGTCATGCTTTCTTTTTTAGTGTCTATCATCCCAAGAGGCCTCTCATCTGTTCTGCTTTCAATACCAGTCAGTGTGTTCCTGAATCCAGTTCTGACTGCTGCTGAAGTACAGTCTGGGACTTCACCAGTGCGTATCACAACATCAATGGTGATGGTAATATAATAGTCATCAGGGTTTTGTATATATTTGCATATATTTGATTATATTGTTATTATTTTAATTAAAGTAGTTTTAGTATTCTTTTCAAATCTATAGGTTTCTTTCCCTTATTTCCCTTTGAGAATAGTGAGGTTTTAGTACTGTCTGTCATTTGTTTACTAGCTGGTTCAGCCCTAACTCTTGACACCATGTGTGACGAAAATAGTTGATTTCTGCTTATGATTGATTACTGTTTTAATAATTGTCTACTTCTGTAAATAGTAGCATGAACATCTGAACAATATTTCATTGATAACTGTTTCTATAACTTTTCAACTCTGCAAACAGTAATATAGACATATGGACAACATTTCATTGATAATTACGTCTATAATTTTCCACTTCTGCAGGTAGTAATTTGAACATCTGGACAGTATTTCATTGTGTGCTGAATGGACATGGCTTAGTTCTTGGTCACATCTGAAATATGTGACCAGTGTCTTAGAAGGGATTGAAAATAGACCAGTCTGTATGTTCATACTGATCTGTGCCAAAAGGACTTATGTAAGATGTTTACTACTTACTATAAAAAGTGGAAGGCTGACCCCTGAAGCCTGACCTATGAGTGGTTGCACTCTGAAGGACTTTCCCAATTACTGAGGATCTCCAGGGATCAGCTGTCAAGGGGCTTCTCAGCTGAAGTGTGAAACCAGATGATGTTTTTTAAGGTGACAATTGGTGATGTATACTTTTTCTCAAGCACTGTATCACTTGACAGTAATGATCTGGTTCATTGCTAATCTACTTATCTTTTCTTTGTTATTACTACTGTAATATATAAATAAATATGTATGTATTAAAGTGTATTTTTTGATACATCTGCATTCTGTGGTTTTAATTCAAATCCCACCATTCAGCAAAACACCATGATAATAATCTGTTGATCTGAGACTCTTGCTACTGTAGATGTTTTTGACTGTGAAAGAAAAGGTAGCAAACACAGTTTTGTACAGCCATAGATCAGGACAACTCTTACCTTAGTGGAAAGAATTTTGGAATTTCTGTATTACATCCTGCATAGCCTATGATTATGTATCTCTCAGGTTTTGCTCCCTCGTCCTGCAGATCACACTTCTTTTGATGCAGCTAGGGATACAGTTGGCCTTCTGGGCTGCTGCAGGACCAGGGAGGTCATTCTTCCCCTGCACTCAGCACTGCTTAGGCCGCACTTTGACTACTGTGTCCAGTTCTGGGCCCCTCAATTTAAGAAAGATGTTGAGGTGCTTGAATGTGTCCAGAAAAGGGCAACAAGGCTGGTGAGAAGGCTGGAGCACAAGCCCTATGAGGAGTGGCTGAGGGAGCTGGGGTTGTTCAGCCTGGAGAAGAGGAGGCTCAAGGGAAACCTCGTTGCTCTCTACAACTACCTGAAAGGAGGTTGTAGCCAGTTCTCTTCTCCTAGGAACCCAGTGACAGAGCAAGAGGACACAGTCTCAAACTGTGCCAGGGCTGGTTTAGGCTGGACATTAGAAAGATATTCTACACAGAAAGAGTGATTGCCCATTGGAACAGACTGTCTGGGGATGTGGTGGAGTCACCATCCCTGGAGGTGTTTAAAAGAAGCCTGGATGAGGCACTTAGTGCCATGATTTAGTTAATTAGAAGGGTTAGGTGATAGGTTGGACTCTATGATTATATAGGCCTTTTCCAACCTGGCCAATTCTGTGTTATTTTGTTATTCTATTGCTGGCTCATGTGGAGTCTTTTGTTAACTGACACCCCAAAGTTTTCTCCTTGAGACTGCTCTTGAGCCCAGCCTATATTTGTGTTTGGGATTGGCCTGACCCAAGTGTAGGAACTTGCATGTAGTCTTACTGAACCTCATGAAGTTGACTTGGACACATCTCAACCCTCTCCAAGTCCATGTGGGTGACACCTCTTTCCACCACACATCTTGCTGTCATCCACAAACTTGCTGAGGTTGCACTCAATTCCACTGTCCACATAGACAAAAAAGATGTTAAACAGCACTGGTCCTAGTACCAACCCTTTAGAGATGCCACTTGGCACTTGTTTCCATCCAGATACTGATACACAACTCTGAGTGCTGCCAGCCAGCCAGTGGTCCATCCTTCAAGCCCATACTTTTCCAATTTGGTGACCAGGATGTCAGGTTAAATACAGTAAATTCTTCAGCAGTATCCAGGTGACTTCCTCCCGTTTGGATGAACCAAACTATTTCTTCCAATTCTGTTAAACATGGTGTGTCTCCCTACTTTTATAAAGTGTGTTTTGAAAGACTGCATATATCCATTACATGTTTGAGATATCCTGAAAAGGATGTCTGAGAAGGCATATCTCCAGTTACAATAGTTGCACTGAATATATGTGTGTATACAAAAAAGATATATTATATGTAACATATACATTAATATAAGCACATTGTATATATGCATTTACAAATACTTTTGTATCTATAGATATATATGTATCAGTTATGAAATTGGAAACTCTTTGTGGGAACAAAGCTTAGAGGTAACTTGCCAAGCACCATGCAGTTAATGGAGGGTGATGTCTTAGCCCTGGAAGGACACAAGCCACAGGAACTCTTAAAAGGTCATAATGACCTTGCAGATGGTGCTGGGGGAGTTGAAAGCGGGAACTGGGTAATGATTGAGGCATTAAGGTCTTTTGTCTTGGGCTCTGGTTAAGGTGAGGGTCCACATGGGGTTTGCGTGGCCATATTTTTTGACCAATCCCGTTGTTGAGAGTATTGTGTGGACACTTATGTTAGCCAATGGTTAAAGGACACGTGTTTATGTAAACTTATATAAGTGGTGCATTGTTGGAGAATGGCTTGAGCGCAGGGGTCACCCCAACTATATACAGCTTGTGGGCCAGCAGAATGATGCTTATTTGGAGGCTGCTAGTGTAGCAGGACTCGATGTAAGTAAACCTTAACAATAGCACATTCTGTCTAAAGTGGGCCCCTAGCATGGCAATGATTCAATGAGGTCAGGGTGTCCCCGAGCCAAGCTGGAAAGTCCCCCTGGAAAGTCCCCCTGGAAAGTCCCCCGAGCCAACTGATAAACGATTAAGGAGGATGTCGGTCCAGATGGAAAGAGGAAGCTAGCCAAAAAGCAGAAACCGCAAGTAGGTGTACACATGTAAATTTAACCTTCAGTGCTTTAGCCAATGCGAGAAGTAGTCTTTGCATAACATGAATGCATAATTTCACTTTCTATATAAGCGCACGCATGTTATAATAAAATCGGCACTTTTCTATCATCCGTATTGGATTTGTGGTGTCCATTTATTTTATTTCCTTTCCGCAGTGCATTCTGGATAATAAAGTGACAATTAACTTGCATCAACTTGAGTCCCATCTCTCCATCACAGCAATTACTTTTACAGAGTATTTCAAAGATGAATGAATCAGACCACTTTCAACAGAGCAACACTTTACTGACAGTCATTAATATCACATTCTAATGGTTAGCTCTTAATCACTTTCAGTTGTTATCAATACATATTCAAAGCAATCTTTAACACTTATAACCTGAATTAGCAGCAAACCTACCAAGGAGCTGACATTGGTTAGTTATCGTTGATAATTGTTGTAGCCTTGGCCAATGAATTTATCTCATTGTTGATGATTTAGAATCCTATTCCCCTCCCCGGAAGAAAAATGGATAATCTCATCTACCATTGACATAATATGTCTTATTTTTTGAGAATAGGACTTGCTCTTGTTTTGTTAAACATCTTTCTTATTCTGCTATATCACTCTACTTGCATCAGGTATCTGTCCTACCTGTTTTGCAGGATTATGCTGGCTTTGTCACACACTTATCTTGCTTGCTGTCAGTGATTTAGTTGAGAATTAATTGATGAGGAAGGAATTATATAAACGTTATTATTTTTATTTTCCAAAAAAAGCCCCACTACAAAACTACACGCAAAACTAGTTAAATTTTATTTGCAGATTGTAATTCAGTCGGGAATTTCCACAAGGATGCTTATGGGCAATTTTGGTAATTTGGGAAAGTCAGGAAATGGAAAAGGCTAAGCCACAAGTTAGCTTTACCTTACTTAGAAAATCAAAGGCAGAGCAGAGTCTAGGTAAAAACTGATTTACCCACGAGGGCAGAGTAGGACTTTGGAGACACAGCTTCCACAAGGTAGGTCTTGTGGAATTCCATTGCCTTAGCAGCACAGGGAAAAACTATACTGCTGGCACGTTACTGCAAACAGTGGCAGTTTACCGCAGAGTGCGCTGGTTTGAACTAATTGGAGGATTTGAATGAAGAATTGGACTATAGGCTGAAAAAGGAAAGCACAGATGATGCTACTTCCCTCAGAGCTCTACTGAGAAAGAAAAAAAAATGTTTTAAGAGTTGTAACCCAAATATAGGTAAGTGAGACAGTTTCAGACCTCTCTGGCTTGTGGCTGGCTCCTTGCATGGCTCCTTTCTCCCTACCTTTTGTAGCTGATTCTGAATAATTCCACTAACTTCTTTTGCTACTGCTAACCCCCGCCCAGCTGATCTAGTTTCCCCTATCTGCTGCATTAACTGATGGTGAGATAGAATTGGGGAAGACGAGGAAAGGTGGTAGGGGTGGTTAGAAACCCCTCTCTTAGGGATTTTGATCTCTGGGAGGGGTGTGGTGTTTCTGTATTACCTTTTCACTGTATATATCTGTAAATATCTGTTATACATTGTAAATACATGCTTGTATATTGTACATAGCNCAGACAATTGCCAAACCACCACAGAGAGGCAGGGTTCTTTCATCTTGGGGGTAGCAAGCAGTAAGTCAGAATATGCTGATTGGAGGAGGAGCTGGGTCCAGGTGCTACAGGCAACTCTGTAGAATGGACCTAATGGACTTACTAGACTTTCAGATTTGAGGGACCTGAGTGACTGTGTGAGAGCTCTGCATGTTTTCTAATCACTCTATTTAAAGTCTTTCCTAGATAGTGTGTCCACTGCCAGTATATACTAGGTGCAAAGAATCCAGCCAATCACAATCCCATTTCTAGTGCGGGCTTTCCCACAACTCAGTACCCATGTGGGAAAAGGACGCCTTTTGCCATTCCCTATTCAAGCCCTCAGGGGTGGAGGCAAAAAGTTTTGTGCCTTCTTTTTCCCCCATTCAAACCTCCACTGATGGAGTGGTGGAAAGGGAATTTTGAAGTGCTTCACTACAGTTAGTCAGAGATATTATTTCTGGAAAGTATTTTCCTGCACCCCAATTGTGCAATTAGATCACAAATCTCCAAATGCTATTTTATGGCTATGTATTGTTTATGTATTCATGCTTAGCTTTATTTAAAAAAATCTGTTAATACTCTTACAATATCACAGAATTCTTACATACAGTCACAGATTACTCTTCTTTAGTATGCCTATTTCTGAGCTGAGCTCAAGATGAATAAAATGACACTACCTGGTATCTGCGCTAGCCCTGGGAAGCAAGGAAGGTTGCGCTGAGATTAAAAAAATTTCCTGGAGTGAGTAAATGCTAACCAATACCAAACAGCTGATGAACTAGGTTTATTAGAGCCAATGAAAACTCTTGGTAGTGGACTGGAGCAGAGGGAAAATGGGAAGAAAAAGGAGAGCAGAAACTAGAGAGAGAGAGAAAGAGAGAGAGTTAAGAAGATAAAGAAAGATATCACCACCCTTGGTTCCCACAAGGTCTCGTGGGCATAATTCAAGATCTTGCTGCTGGGTGTGCATTCCAGCATCTGGTAGTTGCAACACATGGAGCCTGGAAATTGTAGTCCTTTAACGCTATGTTGACAGGAGGACAGTCTCAACGATTCCCAAAGAGAGGAATACATGACTGAGGTGTGCCATTGGCCTTTCAGTGGCACCGTTGCAGTGGTTTTAAAGAAAGAAGTCAAACTTCAAGGAAATAATTTCTTTTCATTGTCAAGACATCTGTACAGCCAGAAGCTCTCTTCCAGAGCTACTAAGGCCACAATCCTGTTTATTCAAGACTAGGTATTGTCACACCTTATTTGAGACGCTAAACTTATTAAGAACTGTCAGACCTGTCCTGCCACATTGTGCTGGTTTGAGGCTAATTGGAGGATTTTAATGAGAAATTAGATTATAGGCTGAGTAGGGAAAACAAAATTACATCTACTCCACTCATAGGTTTGCTTTGATGTACAAAAGAACCCAAAACATAGATAAGGCAGAGTTGTTTGGGCTGCTCTGGTTGCTAATCTCTCCCTTCCTGCCTTCTAGCTGGATCTGTATAAATCAACTAAGCAATTTTTTGCTTTTAACCCCCCTGGCCAATGCTCCTTGTTTATCTGACACTTAAGACAGACACTGGGATAAGATTGGGGGGGGAGGGGTGGGAGGAGGCGGAGAGGGCAAAGGGAGAAGGATGTTTGGGAACCACTTTTGGGGATTGGGGATTCTGATTTCTAGGAGGGGTGTGTTGTTTCTGTATTACCTTTTTACTGTATATATCTGTAAATACCTTTAATATATTGTAAATATTTACTTGTATATTGTGCAAAGCTGTAATTATAAAGCTTCACTAATTAACTTCCAGATGGCTGAGTCTAGTCTGGGTTATTTCAAAAGTGGGAGAGGTGAGGAGGGGGAGGGCAGGGAACTCCCAAACTATCACACACATACATTGTTTTGAGACAAGTTATTGAGCTTTCACAGATACCTGCCATACTATATTAGTCCTCCTATTACAGAGAGTGGACTGAGGACTGGGAGGGGTGGAGGGCCATTTCTGTGACAAATCTACAAATCCTGTTTCTCTGTAACGGGATTCCAGAAATTCAGGGAGTTGAGAATCTCGTAAGTTCCCTCAGAAGAACTTTATTACAGCATTGTAGAATCCCCAGCATTACAGAGTGTCTGCAACAGAATCTCAGTGTTCCTTACAGAAGTTGTTCCAGTAGCACTTAGCAGAAGTAGCTAACAGAAGTAGAAGTTCCTGGCAGAATCCCTAGCCCCCAAACTGGTGCTATTGCTTGAAGTAGCTGTTTAAATGCCTTTTCTTATCTTTCACACTAATTCATCTAACCAATAGAGTCCAGAATATTCTCTTTTCTTATCTTTCACACTAATTCATCTAACCAATAGAGTCCAGAATATTCTCCTATAAGAGATGCCAGCATGTAGAAAGGTAGAGTGATTGCAGGATGTTTTTCTTGGCTCACATACAAAACCAAGTTTGTAGCTTGTAGTCGGTTGGCTAGGGAATCATGCATTCTCCATGTGGCCCAGCAGCTGCCCTTGTTTGCAAAAGTGCAGCTGTGACACTAAATCTACTAGATTTTCAAACTTTGTGGTTGCCACAGGCTTTACCAAGAGGAAATCACATTTGATCAACCTGGTAGCTTTTTATGAGGATATAACCAGGTGAATAGATAATGGTAGAGCAGTGATATGGTTTATCTTGATTTCAGGAAATCATTGGACATTGTCTCCCATAACATCTTTGCAACTAAACTGTGGCAGTGTGGTCTGGATAATTGGGTAGTGAGGTGGATTTTGAAAGAAGTCAGAGAGTTGTGGTTAACGGGACAGAGTCTAGTTGGAGGCCTGTATCTAGTACTGGAGTACTGGAGGGGCCAGTTTTGGGACCAGTACTATTCAATGTATTCATCAATGACCTCGATGAGGGAACAGAGTGCACTATCAGCATGTCTGCTGATGATACAAAACTGGGTGTAGTGGCTAACACCAGAAGGTTGTGCTGCCATTCAGCAAGACTTAGGCTCAGAGGTTGGACAAGGAGAAATTTAATTAAATTCACCAAGGACAAGGGTAGAGTCTTGCACCTTGGAAAGAACAACCACAGATATCAACATAGATTGGGAACTGGCCTGCTGCAGAGCATTGAAGAGGAAAAGGATGTGGAGGTCCTAATGGAGGGAAGGTTGACCATGAGCCACTGTGCTCTTGTGGCCAGGAGGGTCGATGCCATTCTGGGGTGTATTAAAAAGGATGTAGCTAGTAGGTCAAGAGAGGTCCTTCTGCTCTTCTACTCTGTTCTGGTGAGGATGCATTTGGAATATTGTGTCCATTTCTGGCCCCATCAGTTCAAGAAGGACAGGAAACTGCTTGAAAGAGTCCAGCTCAGAGCCAAAAAAATAATTAAGGGAGTGGAACACCTTTTTTACAAGGAGAGACTCAGGGAGATGGGGCTCTTTAGACTGGAGGAGACTAAAGAGTGACTTCATTGTTGCTTATAAATACATAAATGGTGAATGCCAAGAGGGTGGAGCCAGGCTCTCCTCAGTGATGCCAAATGACAGGACAATGGAAAAGGTGGAAGTTGAGGCATAGGAAGTTTCATGTAAACATGATGAAAAATGTTTTCACTATAGGGGTGACAGAACACTGGAACAAACTGCCCAGGGCTGTTGTGGAATCTCCATCCGTGGAGATATTCAAGGCACACCTGGATGCATTCCTGTGTAATCTAGCATAGGTGATTCTGTTCTGGCATGGAGGTTGGACTAGACTATCTATTTCAAGGTCTGTTCCAGCCCCTAACATTCTGTGATTCTGTATTGTATTAGCATATATGAANAATTTCTCACACAAATTCTCCAATTAGCTCAAACCAACACAATCATAAATGCAGTAAGCCATACATGAGTGGCATTTGCTTTTGTAGTTTCAGCCTGAATACAGAATAAAATACAGACACTGTATGTTCTGGTAAGTAAATTCAGTCTAAGGAGTTGCAAAATAAATATATAGAGTAAAACTTGTTGCACATCTGAAGAAACAAACAAACAAAAATTTAAAAGTCACTTGATTACACCGTAATTTTTTTAACAAAGCAGTTAAAGAAAATGGTATTTCAGTTTGGAGGTGGATACATGTGGCAGGGCACTCTCAAGTCCCTGTCCCATGGGAAGTTTGAATGGGGCATGAAACCAAAACCACCAAACCTCAGTGCTCACTTTCTCCTATTTCCTGTTGTCTCCCAATTAGGCTTAAAACAAGGCCAAGATTCATTTGAAGGCCACAGCCTACAGGGTACTTCTACATAGTTACCTAGATAAGGATCCCTCTGGAGAGATGAAAACACAGGGAGAAAAGAGAGTGAATTGACCTTGCTGCTTACTTTTAAAGTGTTTCCAGGATTTGTGGGATTGAATTTAAAAACTACAATATCTGGGGCCGTCCGATTCATCCCCTGGGATGGACCTTGGTCTTTGTATTTTTTTAAGAAATCTGAAATAACCTGGGACCCCTCAAACCACAACAGATGGTGTATACAATGTGAAGGTAAAAGATTTTTGCCATATATTTCATAGTGACAGCTAAGTGCCTAACAACTCTTTTGTTCTTCAAAGTTAGTTAGCTAAAAGTTGTATACTGCAATGCATAGGTACTTTCATGGGTATACCTTCAGGTTTAAGGTGCAGAGCACCATAAAATTTTGAGATATATTCTTGACCAAGGTTATAATCAACTTCGTGGGTTGAGAGAGTATGTCATTTTATTATATAGTTTTTAGAGATATTTGCTGGATTTGCTTTATTCAATTCTGGCTTTTATTGTTCAGCACAACTCTGATCTTTATTAGATCATTCTGTTAAATTGTTTTTCCAAATTCCCTAGCCTTTAACAAAAAAGTACCCTTCTAAAAATATTTTTCCAGTGCTGTGGATATTGCATCTTCTCCCTGCTGTGTTGTATTGAATTTCTTTTTTGTTGAATTTCTTTTTTGACTTACTAATGGTCTACATTAATTCAAAAACTCCCTTCGGTGCTAGTGACTTCAGTGAAGCAGCATACCAGCTGAGATATATCATTGTATATATATATATATGTATGTTTTAAATCCATACTTCAATTCAATAAGGAGGCGGTAGAACTACAGATGATAGTTATATAACTTAGTAATGCACCACAAGAAAAATAATAGTATTTAAATCATTTATTCCGATGCCAGTCTATGATTTGAAGACAACTGTTTATTACTAACAATACCTGATTACTTGCTGTGAACAAAGTAACTAAAGATATGGGACTTACTAGACTGAAAAAGCAGTCCAGCCTGTAATTTTCTCTAACTCAGATCTGCACATAACTCTGATATCTGTGGTCTAGAAAGTAACAAAGATGAAGAACATGTCTTTTCTTTCTCCTCACTCCTGTAAGATGAAAACAAAATGCTGCATGACCTATTTACTGTGTGGATCAATTGTGTGGAAATCTCACAGTAGTTCTGCACCCCTCCAAGTACACATTTCTTTTTCATGTTTGTGCATAGGCACAGCATCTTCCTTCATGCAAAGCCTCTCAACAGCACAGGGATGTACTTCTCTGAGAGGCACAGAACCCAAAAGGTCTGTGAAAAACTTACCTAGACTCAACATGAACCTCCTGAATGTGCTAAAACATGAAAACAAATTATAGAAGAGGTGAAAGACAGGAGAAGATATCCAAAAAGAATATTGCCCTGGCATTTAGTAATGGGTCACCTAGACTTGTTACTGGTGAATGTAGTTCATGGCAACAAAAAAAAGCTTTCCTCATCTAGATTGCCAGCAAATGTGTGGGCATACTGAGGAAGGACAAGGAACATCTTAAAATATCCCTTTTTTTCAATTTGTCTTTATAGTCATAGTTTCATAGTTTTCTTTCAAGTTTCCTGGTCCTTGTGCTCAGTGGCAGAGACTGGGAGAAACATTACTCAGGCTATAAGGATTAAAGACCATGTAGCCAAACTGTGCATGGAGGACTCGATGAAATACTCTGAAAAGCAGAGAGGTAGCTCACCCACAACATTACAAGGCCTTCCTCTGCCATCTTTGAAAAATAATGGCTTAAGTCAGTAGGAATTTATCAAAGACGAATTATACATGACTCACATGATAACCACCTGTGATGAAATGAGTAGTTAAACATAAAACAGCATTGATTATCATTTTGGCTGACTTCTGCAAGGTGTTTGAACTTATTCCCCATAGCATCCTTCAAGCCAAATTGAATAGATAAGAACTGAATTACAAGGTTATTGGAAAACTGACCAGACCACTGGGCTCAATTATCTGTGGTCAGCATTTGGAAGTCCCTCTGGTAGCCAGTTAAGAATAACATTTTCAGGATTTAATACATTATTGTTTATTGTTGTTAATCTGGATGGTGAGATGCAGTGCACCCTTTGCAAATTCACAATGTCACACAGGGTTGTGAGTTAGTTGATGTACAGGAGGAAAGTAGCACCATTCAAATTCCTAGAGAAATTTGCTGACAGAAAATTTTGTGCAATTCAACAAAGTCAAATTGAAAGTCTTCTGCACTAGTAAAGATTGAGAAGAAACTGGAGAGAAATCAGTTTTCGGAAAAGCACATAGATGTCTTGGTATATGCAAGGTGAATATGACCTTAGTAGAGCACCTTTTAAAAGTTTATTATTAAGAAAATATCTGAAAGTTCAAGGGAAATTACTAATCTCCTCTACTTGGCATTTTTTTCACTGTGAGTCACAGCATGCTCCGAGAAGCAAATACTCAGAATTCAGCTGTACAAGATGACCTAGAACAACCTGCTCTGAGTTTGTAATTGACCCTGCTTTGAGCAGAAAGTAGCAGCAGATGACCTCCAGCCTAAATTATTCAGTGATTTTAAGACATCATTCATTACACCTACTGCTACTGAATGATTCTTCTGAAGATGCTTTCTTCTTAAAAAAAAAAAAAAGAAAGAAAAAATTTTAAAAAAAGAAAGAAAAAGGCCATATATAATATAGGAGACATAATAGGACATAATTGAAACCGGTTTACGTCTTCAAGGGTTTCAGGTATAACATTTTCACTATCAATGCAAGAATCCTGGTTTCTGGATGAAGTTATTTTATCAATCATTTTGAAACTAGGTTTTCAGCATGTATTAAAGCTATATGTAGTGGTATGCCAAAACAGGCCAATATAAGCTGTACAAAAACCCACCAGAGATCCTGCCTCATCCAGACATAATCCCCCTCTCTCCTCCACCACCTCTTTGTTGGGGTCTAGGTTGCATACAAGGACAACAAAGGGCCCTGGAGTCAGAACATCTGGGTCCAAGGGATATGTTCTCCCTTTGTAGTAAAAAGAAGGCACATGTACTGGACATGCTTCACCTCTGCTAGTCCTGTGTCTTTACCTTATACGGTTAAGGCCTGGCTTGATGTCATTCTATAGGCTGATTGTCATGGTTGCTGCAATTGCCTTCTGGCCATGTTGGTTCTTGGGCAAATGATAAATACAAAGTAAATTTGAAAATAATTGGCCATATATTTCCTGGAGAAACAAGAAGAGATATTGTTAAGATTGCAGCTAAAAAAGATGTCTCATAGCAAGTAACTATACAGCTGCTGTAGAAAAAGCTGCATGGACAAGAGGTGCTCCAGAGCCATAAGCCTTGCCATGTGCACTAGAAGCCATCTTGAGCACTGGAGAAAATCCCAAGTCGCAGCCTGCCAGCCAACTGTATCACCTGCTTGCCTGCCATGTGCCAAAGAGATGTGTCCTTTATAAAAGTAGCCTAGCTATGAGTAAAGCCAGTAAATCTAACTTGAAAGTCTCCATTAAGGTTCTTATGTCAACTGCCTTGCTTAGCAGCAATAAAATCACCTAATGGGCAAACAGCATTACTGCATTGAATCTCTTTCCAGTTTAAATTAATGTTTGCATTTCTGGTTTTTGCTTAACTGTTTATAATTGTAGAATATCTTAGGCTAGAAGGGACCTCACAGATAACTGAGTTCCAATGCCCCACCATAGGCAGGAACACCACCCGCTACAACAGGTTGCTCAAGGCTCATCCAACCTAGCCTTGAAGACCTCCAGGGAGGGAGCATCCACAACCTCCCTGGACAACCCATTCAAGTGTTTGGCCACTCAGACTGTAAAGAACTTCTTCCTAACATCCCGTTTAAATCTCCCCTCTTCCATTTTAAATCCATTATCCCTCATCCTGTCATTACAAGACCTTTGAAATAGTCCCTCTCCAGCCTTTCTGTAAGCCCCATTCAGATACTGGAAGGCCAGGTAGAAAAGCTTGAAGCATCAAAGGTTGTTTTTACACAACAAAGCTGGTTTTAAGCATGGCAAGGCAAAGCAAGGCAAAATAGCATGGCATAGCAAAGTGAGTTTTTTTACAACTTCTGACCATATTTTATCAATTCCATGAGTCCTGATGGCTCCATTTGGCCACAGAGATTAGACAATCAAATTGGCACTTTTCCAAACCTAACCATATTAGGTGAAGTCAGGGACTTGCTCTACCCTTATTTAGTAAAACACAGGCCATGCATAAACAAATGTATGCCCTTTGTTTACCACAGGAGCAGACTGGGTTCTTTCCTTTTGTTCTTTCCCTGT
Organism: Psilopogon haemacephalus; assembly: GCA_013396835.1. Taxonomy (NCBI): domain Eukaryota; kingdom Metazoa; phylum Chordata; class Aves; order Piciformes; family Megalaimidae; genus Psilopogon; species Psilopogon haemacephalus. The sequence continues at coordinate 65,031 of VWZI01013608.1, read as the reverse complement.
GTTGCTCCCCACGCCAACAGAGGGAGAGTAAGGCATCATGTCTAGACAAGTCAGGACACATATCAGGCCTATCTGGGTCTTCCACAACAATTATGAAAACTTAAAAAATATTGCCTCTCATTTATATCAGAAGCTGCTATCTCAACTTGTCTTATGGTTGACTCCATGTGTTAATAAAGATAATGTTTAAATAAAGAAAAATAATTTTCATTAGTTCACCATAGTCCTGAAAATTATTTCAACAGGGTCTAACCTTGAATGTTTTACTAGGAAAGCACCGAGCAAATCTAACCTTGCTACTGACACAAAGCACCGGGTGTCTGTGATGTGAACGAGCATATTCTGGTACACTGTTGCTTCACTTTAATGTAAGAAAAAGACGATTAAGTAGAAAAATTGTTTTATTAAAAGTACTGATTACATAATAGTACAGTATATCATAGGATATCTTTTTTGCCTTTATGGTTGAATAAATACAAATTAGATGATGACAATTTATTTTAATGATAGACTGATTAGTATTCAATTACTATAAAACGTCTTTGAAACTGCATATGACATTTCCATTAATAGCAATTGAATTTGTTATTATTACTGTTATTATAATGAACAGCAAATCAAATTACTAGTGATAGAACACTTAAATTATATTATTGCTGCTCTGGGAAAAATATAGTTTTAGCTCTCAAAACTTGCCCTATTCCCACCCAAGGAACCATTTTTCTATGAATTGTTATGCTTTGGTAGCTGGAAATAATAAAATCAGAATGTTGTATGGTCATGGTATCTTTTAATCCTTAATTTCAAGAAGTCACATAATTTTATCAATACAATTTAATCATATCAATTGGGGAATGCAGAGAATTATGTTCAAAATCTGTAAAATATTTCAGTAAAAATGTAGCTTTAGAGTGGTGAGATATTTGACCAGCAACAAAGTCTGTTTAGAAAAGAATTTTTACAGTCATATGTTTCATTATGATTATTGCAAATGCTGGTAAAATTATGAGATAAAGTAAAAAAAAAAAAAGTTACTTTGCTCAGAATTCAAACTTGATTCAAACATTAAAATCTCAGAACAATCTATGTAGTACATGGTTCTATTCTTTGGCCATTCTCTGAATGTCCTTCTAATGACCCATGTTAGAAATTTACTCATTAGTCTTTTAATTTCCTTTTCAATGGTAGTGGTAGAACTGAAATAATTTACCTGTACCTGAGGAAAGCCTTTGACACTATCCTGCACCACATCCTGGTCTCCAAGCTGGTGAAACATGGGTTTGATAGGTGAACCACTAGATAGATAAAGACCTGGATTGATGGCCGCACCCAAAGAGTGGGTGGCAATGGGTTCGTGTCCAGGTGGAGGTCAGTGACAAGTGGAGTCCCTCAGGGATCAGTCCTGGGACAAGACTTGTTCAATAACTTTGTCGGTGATATGGACAGAGGCATTAAGTGCACCCACAGCAAGTTTGCTGATGACACCAAGCTATGTGATGCAGCAGATACACTGGAGGGCAGGGATGGCATCCAGAGGGACTTGGACAGGCTGGAGAGGTGGGCACAAGCCGACCTCATGAGGTTCAACAAGGCCAAGTGTGAGGTCCTGCATCTCAGTCAGCACAATCCCAAGCACAAATACAGGCTGGGCAGTGACTGGCTGGAAATCAGTCCTGAGGAAAAGTACCTGGGGGCCTTGGTTGATGAAAAGCTCAACATGAGCCATTAGTGTGCACTTGCAGCCCAAAAGGCCAACTAGATCCTGGGCTGCATCAGGAGAAGTGTGGCCAGCTTTTTGAGGGAGGTGGGAGGTGATTGTCCTCCTTTACTCAGCCCTGGTGAGACCCCATCTGGAATACTGCGTCCAGTTCTGGAGCACCTATTACAAGAGGGATGTGGACATGCTGGAGCATGTCCAGAGAAGGGCCATGAGGATGATCAGAGGGCTGGAGCATGTCTCCTATGAAGAGAGACTGGAAGAGTTGGGGCTGATCAATCTGGAGAAGACTCCAAGGATGTACTTATTGTGGCATTCCAGTATCTGAAAGGGGCCTACAAAAAAGCTGGGGAGGGACTTTTTAGGCTATCAGGTAATGACAGGACTAGGGGGAATGGAGCAAAGCTAGAGGTGGGCANCCATGAGGATGATCAGAGGGCTGGAGCATGTCTCCTATGAAGAGAGACTGGAAGAGTTGGGGCTGATCAATCTGGAGAAGACTCCAAGGATGTACTTATTGTGGCATTCCAGTATCTGAAAGGGGCCTACAAAAAAGCTGGGGAGGGACTTTTTAGGCTATCAGGTAATGACAGGACTAGGGGGAATGGAGCAAAGCTAGAGGTGGGCAGATTCAGATTGGACGTGAGGAGGAAGTTCTTCACCATGAGAGTGACAAGACCCTGGAATTGGTTGCCCAGGGAGGTAGTTGAGGCCCCATCCCTGGATGTGTTTAAGGCCAGGCTGGATGAGGCTGTGGGCAGCCTGATCTAGGGTAGGGTGTCCCTGTCCCTAGCAGGGGGATTGGAACTATATGATCCTTGTGGTCCCTTCCAACCCTCACTGGTTCTATGATTCTGTGATTCTACGAAGATTATTTCTCTATTCCAATTCAAATCAACTTGAAACAATTGTAGACATTCAAAATAAATTTTCATCCCATTCCATAACTGAGTGCAAAGTTATCTGTCAGAAGTGCTTTGTAGAGAGGAGACTCAACTGTACAATGTTCTTGCAACATGTCAACATACCTGTAGCATAGAGCATATGCTAAATTATTTTATATATATATATATGCTGTTGTAGCGCACTCTAAGAAAATAGAAGGCAGCTTTGTACTGCAGTTTAGGTTCTGAAAATTGTCTTGATAAACTCAGTGCATAAATTGTAATATTTTGCAAATAGGGCTTCACACCCCAAATCTTTCAAAGTGAAGCTTTAGATACATTTTCTAGATTCTTAGACCAAGGTGCTCTTAAAAGATCTACAATTTGAAATATTTTGCATGCTTAGAGGCTTTTTAAGGGCACTTTTTGTAGCATTTTATTGAAATAGCATTTTTCCACTTCTTTGAGTTTGGAACTCAGGCTAAACAAACAGGTGAATGACCATCATTCATTTCAAATGCAAAAGAATTTCAAAAGTCCATTTCTAAGGATTAGCCAGTGGGGGAAAACACAGCAGTATGCGTCTTCTCTGAAACTGAATGTTTCTTTTATAAGTCACCCAGTAGGTATAAATTTTGATTTTAAAATACTCTCTAAAAAAACCCTGTAGACATTACTTGCTCTGACTGCAATCATTTCAGGTTCTGTGAAGCAGTGGGGAAATGTGTTCACCTCAGCAATGTTCAATCTGCAGAGATTTCATTTGGAAGGAGTCCTATAGACATGATATTGTTTTCTTTCTTTAATAGCTGCACAAGGCAGACACAACCAATGTCTGCTCAGCACTAACCCACCAGGAAAAAGCAAGTCTGATTTGAGGGGTCAAAGTTGTCAAAGGATTTTCGAGCTGAATTGATCATATCTGTGGTTAAACTTCCTACCACATTCAAGAACAGATAGAACTGAATTTTTGGCTTTGGTTTATTGATACAATGTATTTCTTTCTTCCACCTTGCTAAATATGTAAACAATTTGCAATTGTCATTGGGACACTAAATTGAAAATTATTATAAAGAAACTAAGATACAGAATTCTCAGATAGGCTTTTTGAGAGCAAACAACTGAAAATACAAGCATACATTCCTTAATCAAATAACACCACATCATATTCATCACTGAAGAAACAAAATGAAATTTATTCCTACTCCCTCAGAGAAAGTACTGTTGCATATTTATAACACACTTCCAGATTACAATTAGCTCAGTGACTGAACATGAGCTTGCAAGATTATGAAGTGATCCAAATTCAAATGAAGGCTGTATAGGAATACTGTTATAAAAATACAAATTTAAATTATACTTTAAGGAATTACATACTTGTCTTTCTGCCGATCTCTGTCTCTCTTCAAGCCATCAGCTTCACAGTTTTCCTATTTTATAAAAGAAGAAAGATGGTTTGTACAACTTTCTGCCAATTATTCTTGTTGAATTGTGAAATATGTTTATTAAGTCTTGGGAATTATTTTGTATAATTGCTGATAGTTGGAATAACACCTCAGACCACTTCCAGTCAAGGATGATTTTACTGTATACTGTATTTTTCTTTATACTGAATAATTTTTTAACTTTTTTTTCTCTTGTTTGCTTTTACCAGATGAAGACAATGTAGACTGCTTGAATTTAATAGCAAAAAAAAGAAGTTCTTAGGAAAAAAAAGCATTCATATAATAGGACTTTGTAGGAAACCCTAAATCCTAATGTCAACAGAGTACTTGTTATGTTCTAAACAAAGTTCATGGCAACAAAGATCTTCAAGTTTAGTTGCTATCTATCTGTGCTGATTTGAACTAATTAGTGGATTTGAATGAGAAATTTGACTAGGCTGAGAAAGGAAAACAAAGTTTGATTATACTTCACTCATAGGTTACTGAAAAATTTATAAAAGACAGAAGCCAAACAAAGATAAAACAGACTGCTTTGAGCCATGGCTGCTGCTGCATCTCTCTCCCTGCCTTCTTAGCTGGATCTGAATAATCTGAATAACTTAATTAACTTNTGGTGTTTCTGTATTACCTTTTTACTGTAAATGTAAAACTTCATTTCCTTAACTTCCAGCCATCTGAGTCTAGCCTGGGTCGTTTCAAAGTGTTTCTGTGGGGGTGGCGGGTAACTGCCAAACCACCACCACACTATGTATTGTCATTATTGACACTAAATAACTTTTAGAAGGTACAGTTAATGTTATAAACAAGAAAATGTCATGGTATGGGTGTGACAAACACCTTAGAGTTGGTCCAACTCTTGGAGTCTCTTCCCCTCCTGTAATAAGGTCCGGGAGGGGTTGAGGGGCGGGGGCACGCCACATGGCCCCGGGACCCAGGGAGACCCCGGGCTGCACGTATGCATGGAGTTTTTTGAATCAATTGGTCAGCTAGAGAATGCTGAATACCTATTGGACAGTTTCACGCGCCCCCTAGGGTATTTAGGCAGGGGTCAGCAGCCATTAGGGGCTCTTCTTAGCTCTTCTTCGTTCTTCTTCATCGTCTCCCCATCATGGCTGTGAAGAGCCCAGCCACGTGCAAGGCAGCAGGCAGCAGGCAGCAGGCAGCAGGCAGCAAAGCATAGCAGCTTTCCAGAGAAGCTGCAAGACTAATCCCCTTCTCTCTCTCTCTCTTTCTCTCCCTATCCAGGCTAAGTTGGTCTTTTCCTTCTTCCTCTCGGGTTCGGGAAGGAGCGTTGTTTTTCCCCTCGCGCCCCCACAGGTTTGTAGGCACGGCTGGGGTCTATTCTGTTTGTGTACTCTCTGCTCCCTAAATTCTGACTGTTAAACTGTTTTACCTGGCGTTTTGAGCAACTCGTGCGTTTGTTTTCTGCCAACCGTGAATCCAAAGAACCCCGGGGGCACCAGGACCCCCCTCCGCAGATATCGACATTATTTAAAATGATATCTCGTGACAGAAAATAACTTCTATCGGTGAATGGTGACATTTATTCTTTATTGATCATTATTATGATCATTAAAGCTGAGATGAAGTTCAGCTGAAAGTGCAGGCTTTAGGTATATACATGACTTAAAATTGTTCAAAATACTGAAATTATTAACATCTAACTATTTATTAACTTATACATCGAAAGAATTCTTGGTAATAATAACAACACAGGCATCACATTCTTTTGCGTTTTGTGCTTTTAGGGTGTTTTTAAAAATTTGTTTTATTTTTTCTAATGAAGGAAATTTTCCGGGTTTCCATAAAAACATCTTTGATAACAGAGGATGTATTTCCTTTTACACGAATTTAAGTTACCTAGAGACTAGGTAACAGAATTCTACAAATGAATAAAAAATCTGTATGTGAGAAATTGACAGAAAAGTAGAATTTCATTAAACAATATGAGGCTAAACCTGAACTGTTTTTTTCATTGTATGTATCTGAAGTTCATATCTGCTTTTTTTTTGGTCTTATTCACCAGTTGTAACCAATACATTACAGTCACTAAGGCAAGACACTACAGTGTTTAAAGGTATGTATTTCAAGTATACTTTAAAACTTCTCTAAAGTAGTCTCTGAAAACTCACCATTAAAAAAAAATCATATATACATGTTGTGCAATATACATCATTTTTCTTCAATCATTTTCATAAGTTGTGGCATGTACAGCCATCCTGGCAAACATAAAAGCCTGACAGACACTGGACAAAGGTCCAAGTCTTGCTTGGAGCTTATAAAAGATCCGTTTGACAACTCACAGATACTAATGGCACCTTTGGGCCTGGAAGTCCTAGCCCTGCTTGGAAGACTTAGCTCTTCCACTAATTAAGAAATTGACCACAGTGCTCTCTTAGCAGGGTGTAAATGGAGTCCTTCTATGGAGAAATTTAGACTTGGTCTCCATGCATCAAGTACCCTAGGGGTTGGATCCTCTCCCTTTATACTGGGACCTTGTCTAGAGAGCCCTTGCCCCTCCTTTGAGGAATGTATGTATTTTGGTTACCCTGAGTGGGAGACTGCCCCTTTCTGTGTGAATGAGTACACATTTTGGTTCAGCTCTCTCTAGGTAATTGGTTGTGCAGCAGTATGTTCCTCACTGATAACCAAAACTGTAATTTTGTTGTGTTGGAATGAGTGCCAAGTGCAATAAACCCACATTTTGAGGTGGTTGTTGCTGTCTGTTTTGTGGGTACCTCCATGACATAAACCTCTTTAAAATATTTTCTTAGTTCTTTATATCTTGAATAAAAGGTACAATTGTGTCTGAAAAAATCTACCAAGTGTATTGTAACGAATTCTGAAAATAAACCACCAAAATAAACGTTAACACCATAAAGTATGCCTTTGGATTATCAGTGAGCAAGAAGAGAAATAAATTGAGATTGCTTTGTAAGCCTCATAAAAGAAATTAAGATAAATATATTAGTGTGAAAAATCCTCCTCTTTTGCAAAGCAAGACCAACTATAATTCTGACAGTTATATGGACTTTGAGTGGAGAAGTTTCTATAATTTCTAGCAAAATACATCATTGTACTATGAGAGAATCCTCTCTTGAACATGTAAATCACATGATAATGTGATTATTGTGTTAAGAACTGAAAAGTGTCTCAACAAAGATAAGAACAACCCACCTGATATATCATCTCTATCTAGAATGGACAGCCTCTTGTCACTTGTGGCGTGTGATAGGACAAAGGGCAATGGATGTAAACTACAGCACAGGAAGTTCCACCTCAACACGACAAAGAACTTTATTGTAAGGGTCATGGAGCACTGGGACAGGCTCCCCAGAGAAATTGTGGAGTCTCCTTCTCTGGAGTCTTTCAATACCCATCTGGATGTGTTCCTGTTCAACTTCAACTAGACTATATGGTCCTGCTCTGACAGGGGAGGATTGGACTCCATGATCTCTGGAGGTCCCTTCCGACTCCTAATATCCTGTGATTCTTCGAACTGCTCATGGGGTGTGGTGGACAGTGGATGGTAAAGAGGGGTGGAGGCCACCCAGCACTGACCCCTGCAAGCACAAAGAAAAGACTCCCTGGAATGTGATAAAGGTGTGGGCCAGGAGGATCTAGAATGAATGACCAGGAACATAATTAAAGCTCTGGGTTATGCCATTTTACTGGCAGCAACATCACCGGGGACATCTTAGGTTGGAGGCTGGAGGTCTCTCACCACCTCACCCCCTCCCTCAAAAGAAGGGCCATGGGGTGATGACTGTCTCTTCTGCTCTCTCTTTTTCTGTTCTCTCTCCCTCTCTCACCCTCTTCTTTCTTTCTCTGTTTCATTTGCTCCATTCTCTCCCTCTTTAAGAAATAGTCTCATTTCAATATATGATCTTCTTTGTGTCTTAATTTCACTCATGGGAATGTTCAAAAAGAGCTGTGTCTCCTCAACTTTCAGACCAAGAAATGCTGTACTATAGAAAGCTTGTGCCGATAATGCAACCCAAATATCTCTAGATGTGATGCCCACTCAGGCTGTTCTACTCAAAAGCTTACCAAGGGAATATTTTCTTTCCACTGTGTGTTTTTAATGACACTTTATACATTTATCTATTACTATTTATCCCCTCTATCTTCCCTTTAATTTGTCTTCCTGTAAATTTTTCATGGATACAATACTTTTCATTGTTCTGTATAACCTGTCCACCTGTGCTACATCCTTCTTTGAACCATGGCAAATTTTGCTTGGAACACTTTCATGCCAGTGCTGAATACAATAAAACTACATCATGGACAATAAGCTATTTTATGTATTCTAGAGTGTGTTTCACTCAGTGGCAATTATGTGAAATTGTTGATTTATGTTTAGTTTGTGATCCATTACATGCCTGGGTTCTTTTCAACAGTGATGGTATCTAATATTTTTTTTCTCATCTCACATTTATGGCAGCTGATTAGTTCTGTTGAGAACATAGCTTGCATTTGTCTTTATTGAAGTGCATTTTTACTGTCCAAATTGTTTCTCCAGCTGGATGTAATCGTGTCAAATCCTGAACATTCTGTCTTGACTGTTTCCTTAGCCTATTACTTGAGGCAATGTTAGAAGTATTAGTAATACCAGAGTATTTACAATTTCTCTACAATCCCCAGAGCCGTTTTTCCTGTTGTAGAAGCAATTAGATTATCTTCATGAGCCTACAACATGATAAATCTGTACTGGTTTGTATTGATCTCATTATCTTCCTAGATGGTTATAAAGTAATTGGTCCATTCCAACATTTTTCTAGGAACAGAAGTCAAGCTGGCTGGACAATAATTTCTCTTTTCTTCCTTCTTAGCCTCTTCTTGCCCTCCCACTTTGATAATGGGCACTATCTTTACACTTTTGGATTTCCCTGTTTTCTATAAGTTTCTAAAGACAAGTGCAAATGGTTCTGGGATTACTCCAGGCAATTCTCAGACTGTGATATAGTGAATTTCATCACACGCAGCCAACCTGAACACATCTATCTTATCCACTTGTTAATACATTCCATTTCTAAGGAAAGAAAAAAATGTAAGTTCTGTCATTGCAATATATTGTTTTAAGTGTCTGATGACAATGAACCCAGAAGCAAATAAGGCATTAATCAGTCCAGTGTCCTTGAGATCAAGAATTCTCATCACAGAACACCAGATGAAATCTTTTGTCTTCCTTTTACAATTTTTTTCTTTTATTAGTTAAGTAATTACAGACAATAGCTTTAACAGCACCTATTTTCTGGTATTCATAGATAGTTAATTTTTTTTCTACAAATTTGGGTCATCCAGATTCTCTTTGCAGCTAGGAGAAAGGAATAATTATCTCTTGATAAGAAAGATGAACAGACTTGTTTTCTGGAGGTGTTCTTCCTTGGCCATTGTCATCTAGCTCTGATTAGACTTTTCATCTCCAGTAGCTAAATTTGGGTGAGATGTATCTCACATAGAATACTTCATATTTCTTTCCCATTGTGTCATTCTTTGTGCTTTGAGTATACTGATTTTCGTCCTTATAGGTTTGTGCTAATATTCTGCATCATAGACTTAATATTGGTATTTTGTTTCTGTTTTTCTTGTTTTTCCAAGTTTTTCATAGTTAAGACTGTATACTTTTTTAATCATGATTGATCTTGTTATGACCATGTAATGTGGTTCCTTATCTTACTTTTTTAATGTGTTATGTTGTTGATTGGTTGGTTTGGTGTTTTTTCCTGCTGTTTTGGGGTGGTTTTGGGTTTTGTGGGTTTTTTTTCTTTTCTTTTTTTTTTTTTTTTTTCTTTTCCTATGGAAATAGTCTGCACTTCTGCTATACAGTTTTCTGAACTCCAATTTTTCAAATTTCCTTACTAATTTGCTTGAGCTCATTAACAATTTTTTTTTCTAAAAATGTTGCCTACATTTCACTCTCTCTCTTCCTCCATCCTTGTTTTCCTTTCTTCACTTCTTTTATACTCTCCTTAATTCCTTACTTCCTTCTTCTCAAACTCCTTCCCACCCTTTCTTCCTTCTTCACGTTCTTCCTTTTATCTTTTTGTCCTTTTATTTTCCTTGCTTTTCTTTCATAGCTAGATGATTCAAAGTTCTTCTCTACCATCATACATTACCACATATTTCCCTGCTGCTGAGAACTGAAACTCATAACATATTCTCCATCTGATTGCTTTTGTAACAACTCTGTTTCTAGTAAATCCCTAGAATGTGTTCTTTTTTTTTTTTCCCTAGGAAAGATTTCTTTCCCATTAATTGACAGGATACCAAAGTTGTGTTGTGTTTAGTATCCCATAAGTGATCAGAGTTTCTCTGCATCATTGTTGCTATAACTCAAAAAACTTCTCACAATGTTTAAGATTTTATTTCTGTGAGTTTGGTTTTCACTTAAGGAAAAACAGCCACTGAACTAAATATTGGATATTGATATCTTCAAACTTGCGAACATACTTGTCTAATGCTATTAGGTTACTGGTAGACTCACTACAGTATCTGTTTTGGACTCTTCATCATTTCACAGATTCATAGAATGGGTTGGGTTGGAAGGAAATTTAAAGATCATCTAGGTCCAATCCCACTGCCATGGGCATGGACACCTTCCACTAGACCAGGCTGCTCAGGGCCTCATCCAACCTGACCTTGAACATCTCCACGGAGGGAGCACCCATGACCTCCCTGGGCAGCATGTTTACGTGTCTCATCACCCTTAACTGTGAAGAATGTCTTCCTAATATCTAGTCTAAATCTGACCTCTTCAAGCTTCAGTCCATTCCCTCTCATCCTATCACTACAGGCTCCTGACAAAAGCCCTTTTTTGTCTTTCTTGTAGGCCCCTTTTACATACTTGGAAGTTCCTCTAAGGTCTCCCTGGAGCCTAAATTTCCTAAATCTCTATTTTCTTGTAGCTGATATAACATCCCAAATAAAAAGGAAAAAATAAAAATAAACAAAACAAAACAAGCACCCCCTCCCCAAAAACCTAAAAAAACGAAAAAACCCACAACCAGACAAACAAAAAAATAACCACCATAAAATCACAGCAACAGAATAGACAACAGAACAAACTTTTCCTAACCAGATACTTTCTTAGAAATAGAATTGTTATAAAGCAGGAGTTGTGGAAGCTCTTCAAGAACTTTAATGGCACAGAAGGTTGGTGAAACTGTAATTAGCTGTAATTGGTTTTTGCATTTGTTGTGACATTGTTGTCGAGCATTAAGTGGCACTAAGCCTGTGTTTCCTAACCTTTTCAATCTTTCAAAATAAAATCACAGAAATTTATTCTCAACTGATATTTGCAGGATGAAATTACACAAAAGACAACACAATGAACATTCTGAGCAAGAAGCAAACATTTTCCCACTAATTCGACAGGGATTTTGTAAGGGCATTGTATATATTTAATTCTAAGGCAGTTATATATAACAGAATCCGGTAGACTCAATGACTATGTAAGAGAATTAGATCCAAAACACAAGCATTCAGCAACAGCCTTTAGAGGAATCCTTTCCATATTGTTATACCAGCCTGTCATAATCCTGTAAAATATCTCAAAAAACATTTTTGAAAACAAGATTGCTGAATAATTACTAAAGACACGTGATTCAAAATAAAAATTAAATTAAAAACAAGTAAGAAGCTGTATGCTATTCCTTGACTTCTTTACTTGGACAAGAATGACCTCTGAGGGTCCCTTCCAACCTGATGCAATTTGTGTATCTGTAAAATAGATGCACCACAAACCGCAGTTTTGGTTGTTCTTTTTTTCAAAAAGATGTTTCTATGCTTAATTTACTACAATTCATATTTGCAAATAAGACTTTGGTCTTAGTTAACTAAATAAAGCCCTTTTTTATATTTTGAAAAGAAAAGAACATAAAAGTCCAATTTGGCACAAGCCAAAATTATGTCTTCCAAAACACTGAATGAATGTAAAGCTCGAAGAAATAAACAAGTTTAAAAGTCAAGAAAAAATATTATAACTTTGACCAATTTTAGAATACAGGCTAAATAAGTTTCTGAGATAAATATATATTTATAGACATTAATAAGATCCCCTCTCAACCTTCTCAAAATTAAACAGCCTTACTTCTCTCAGCCTTTCTTTACAGGCAAAATGTTCAAGCCCCTTAATTATCCTCATAAGTTTTTGTTGGCTTCTCACAGCTCTCTGTTTGGCTCTCGAGTGGATCACTGCCTCTCTTGAACTGGGGAGCCCAAAATAGATACAGTGTTCGAGATGTACTTTCAAAATGGTGCTTACAAGTTGCTTTTGTCCCTTGCCTTTCTTCCTTGCAGTACTTCATTCAGTAGACAAGATTGTTGAAACCCCAGTCCTACAAAATGAGAAATAGTCTAGCACAGTTATTTATGCCTTGTTCCTGGATACAAAAATTCAGGTATGCCATGTTTATAGTTGGTTTGTCTTTGATTCAAATCAAAGACTTCACCTGTGCTCTCCTCTGGCTTAGTAGAGCACCTTAATCTCATGGATGTCAGGTGTCTTGGGATACAACATAGAATCATAGAATGGTCTAGGTTGGAAGAGACCTCAAAGATCATCCAGTTCCAACCCCCCACCATAGGCAGGGACACCTCCCACTAAATCAGGACACTCAAGACCTTATTCATCCTGGCCTTGAACACCTCCAGGGAGGGAGCAGCCACAACCTCCCTGGGCAACCTGTTCCAGTGTCTCACCACCCTCACTGTGAAGAACTTTCTCCTAACATCCCATTTAAATCTCCCCTCTGCCAGTTTGAACCCATTCCCCCTCATCCTGTCATTACAAGACCTTGTGAATAGTCCCTCCCCAGCCCTCCTGTAGACCCCCTTCAGATACTGGACGGTTGCTATAAGGTCTTCTCGAAGCCTTCTCTTCTCCAGGCTGAAAAGTCCCAACTTCCTCAGCCTGTCCTCGTAGCAGAAGTGCTCAGTAATGTTCGGTGAAGTTCCTGTCTGTAGCCATAAACAGAAAGATAGAAAAATTGATACAAGCGTTACAGGGGTTGTGAACTAATATGTGGTAAAAGTAAAACTTGTGGTCTGAATTTGGTGAAAGATTGGATGAAAGGATGGCTTGACTAATACATTATTTGGATTTCTGACCCTGATGCCTTCCTAATTTTATATA
>VWZI01013608.1:33360-51562 GCA_013396835.1 Psilopogon haemacephalus | reverse complement strand
ATTTTGAAAATGGTTGTATTTACAGTTACATTATCCTTACACGTTAGAAATCCACATGCAAAGGTCATGTGAACCAAAAAACGCTTCACAGATAATCAGATACATTGCAAAAAGTACAATAATCAGAGATAATTAGATACCCTGAGAACAGTACTTATACATTTTATTCTATCTTACTTGCTAACAAAAATGTGCATTGCAAAACACTCACAGGTAAAGAAAATATTTAAGTGTTTGTTTCTTCTTAGATTTTTTTGGGTTTTTTGTTCTTCCCAGTAGTTTCCGTCCGTTTATTTCAAGATTGTTTGTTTCAAGATATTTTATGAACTACTCTTTCAGGACACTTTCAGAAATATTCTTGACCCTTAGCTGCATGTCTCTCAACCACAAAGAATGTTTCAATGAAAAATGTTATTATAACTAAGAAGTACAACTGCACTGGAGGGATGAAAGTAGAAAGAAAAAGACCAAATGGATGTTAGGTACTGAATGTTGCTTTGTATAATATCCTTTAGACAAATGCATCTATTTCAAATTAATGATATTCTTAAAATTTCCTCTACAACGCAGTCAGTTTCTCTTTAACATAGTCAGCTTCTGTTTAACACTGCTGACCTGTAAAACATCTATTCCACAAAATCCATTTGCTTCCGACAACTTCATTCCTCTCTTTTTTCTTTTCCTTTTTTAATTTTTTTTTTTTTAGAACAGAAAGAAAATGAATAGATGATGAGATGGGAAATATGAAAATAGCAGATGGAAAATGCAGCAATAAAAGAATAGAGATATAATGAGGAAGAAAGCAGGTGGAAGGAAAATGGTAATTTTTAAAAAGTCATTACATGCAGTCATGATTTTTCAGGTAAGCAATGTAAAAGCAATAAAATACAGAACTATATATTCTTGGTCAAATTTTAATTATAAGAATGATGCTTTGGAAATGGTTTAAAAATATAATAACATACTTTTTCAGTAAGAGTTCATGGTCAGCTTTAATATCAATACTATTTAGCAAACTAATATGAAAATACTGGTTCTACTTGGTACCAACCATAAGAAAAAAAAAGAGGGTAAAAGGCAAACACAGCAGTCAACAATGGAAACATGAGCTGGCAGCTTGGTGATTTTCAGGGTTAAATTTTATGTGAACTGTAGCCCTGTGACACTTTTCCCAGATAAAGAAATAAGATGTTATGGTTTATCGGAAAAAAAAAATAAAAAAGAAAAAAAAAGGTTCCTCATTGAGGCACAAAAAATGTACAAGACATAAAATAGCGGATGATTTAATGTAAAAATAAATAATACTTATTCTTCAGTCACCTTTGTGTTGACTGAAAGTCATTTTGGACAGTGTGATACAGTGGATATAGGAAAAAATGAACAGATTCTACACTGGCATTGAAGATACACTGTTTGGCTAACTGTCCTGGCAGATCTGATAGGTCAAAATAGCCTTATATATGTCCTGGCTTTTCCAGACATGTTTTTCTGCTCTTCCTCCCTCTGGTTTGCAGATAAACAACCATGGGAAAGAGGACAAAAGAATCTGGAGCCACTGAGTCTAAGGACCCTGGCTTGCCCTTGTTTGTTTTTCTGTTTCCATCAAGTGTTTACATCCTGTTTACATAACAAGTGTTGCAGTAAACACTTGGCTTGTGCCTGGCTTGTGCAAGGCCTATATTTTCCCCAGATTTGGATGAAACAAGCCTATGGCTTCACCTAACATGGTCAGGTTTGGCTAACTGCCATTCTGATTGGCTATTCTGTGTCCAAAAGCCCATTAGTCTCAGGCTACCTTGATAAAATGAGATGAACAGATAACACAATGTGCTCTGCTGTTGCATCTATGCTGCTACCTGCTGCTGCCTGCTGCTGTTGTTCTCTGTTTCTGTCAGCTTTCTCTGTTCTCTGTTGCTTTGTAAAGCATTATGCTTTGCTAAGATATTGGTGCTGATGACACTAAGTTGTGTGGTACAGTAAACACGCTGGAGAGGCATCCAGAGGGACCTGGACAGGCTGGAGAGGGGGGCACAAGCCAACCTCACAAGGTTCAAAAAGGCCAGGTGCAAGGTCCTGCATCTGGGTCAAGGCAATCCCAAGCACAAGTATAGGCTGGGCAGCGACTGGCTGGAGAGCAGCCCTGCAGAGATGGACTTGGGGGTGCTGGTGGACAAGAAGCTCAACATGAGTCAGCAGTGTGCACTTGCAGCCCAAAAAGCCAACCAGATCCTGGACTGCATCAAGGGAAGTGTGGCTAACAGGTTGAGGGAGGTGATTCTCCCCCTTGACTCTGCCTTGTGAGACCCCATCTGGAGTAGTGCATCCAGTTCTGGAGCCCCTATTACAAGAGGGATGTGGATGTGCTGAAGGATATCCAGAGAAGGGCCATGAGGATGATCAGAGGGCTGGAGCACCTCTCGTATGAGGACAGACTGAAAGAGTTGGGGGGATTCTGTTTGGAGAAGAGGAGGCTCCCAGGTGACCTTATTGTGGCCTTTCAATATCTGAAAGGGGCCTACAGAAAAGCTGGGGAGGGACTTTTTAGGCTATCAGGTAGTGACAGGACTAGGGGGAATGGAGCAAAGCAGGAGGTGGGGAGATTCATATTGGATGTGAGGAGGAAGTTCTTCACCACAACAATGGTGAGGCCCTGGAACAAGTTGCCCAGGGGGGTGGTGGGGGCCACTTTTGTTAAGGTGTTTAAGGCAAGGCCAGATGAGGCTCAGTCCAGCCTAATCTAGGGTAGAGTGTTTCTGCCCATAGCAGGGGGGTTGGAACTAGATGATCCTTGTGGTTCCTTCCAACTCTGACTGATTCGATGATTCTATGATATAAGCTACTTTGTTTGTCTGGAAACTACCTGCTTGGAGTTTACCAGGAACCAGCTTTAAATGCCACTACGTGATAGGCCTGCATAGCCAGCGTGATATCTGTGCTGAGACTGCACATCACAAGACATCCTGCCTACACCTGAAATTCTCCTGCTAAGACTGGAAGTCCTGGAGATATACAGATCATCCAGAGGAGCCAGGACCAGGTCAGAGATTGTCTGCCCCTTTGCCCAGCAGCCTGTAGAGCTTGGAAATAATCAGAAGTCTCAGCAGCCACCAAGACAACCAACAGAACCCTCTGTAAGCGTTTGGGTACTGCCTTAAGCTGTAGCTAGCTCTGTGAGACACAAAATAATATTTTGTGTGTAAATACTTAAAGCCTCTTATAATTTACCAATTGCTTTCTGCCATAAGCAGAAAGGAGCTTGCTGAGTCCATGGACAAGCTGTGTGTTGACCGCAAGTGGTATATTGACTACAAGAACATTCTCTTCCTGTTCAACTGGCTTTGAATGTTCATAAATTTCTAGTTGCTTCTACATCTAGTTGTTCCTTTATGTAATGTGTTCCATGATTGTGCAAGAAACAGTTATTATTAAAATTAGTGGTAGGGGTAGTCAGAGTTTGGAATATTGAAAATTAATAAACAATATTCATTTTGAAAAATCTTATCTTGCATCAATTGATTGTCCCTCCTCCATCACACTAACAGAGAAATGTGGTGGATACAAAGGGAAAAAAAAATCTTCACCAACAATTTAATTTATTAAATAGTTGCTTGGAGGTAAACATGAAAGATATAAATGTGGTATATAAACATACAATTTACACTAGAACAAAGAAAAACGTGTGATGCTTGAGACTTCATGTCTCATTTTCCCTTCATTCACTCCTTGTCTATTAAATGTCTATAATCTTCTTCTCCCCTCCCCCGTCTCACCTACCCCTCCAGTATTTTTTCTTTAATTGCTGCTTACAATATTATATTTTTTGAAAGAAATTAGCTGCCCATGTTTTACAGTACCAAAGGTGATGTAACTATATAAGGATATTTCTAGAATACAGCTGGTATGCAAAATTGATTTATTTTTCTTTTCATTCTCTTTTTTTTTTTTCACCACAAGGAATGATACTGACTTCTTTCAGCGGAAAGTATTTTCAGTCAAAATGGATGAGATGTTTTAGGAAATGGAGTGTCAAACTGTTCTTTAAGAAACATAAGCTGAATTTGCTGCTGGGTCAGCTTCAGGTTTTGTATATGATAAAGGAATCTGAGTTTGAAACTGAAGTAACTGCAAATGGAAGTATGAGGAAAAGGACAGAAAATGTTAAAAAAGCAGTATTGCAGTATTAGCAGTGACCATTAAAAAACACAAAAATACAACACAGAGAAAAATATGAAACCAGTTACTTGATTTTAAGCTCCTGAAGGTAATTTGATAGTAGCATGATTTCTTCAGTTCTAATGACTGAGTTTATGTTGTCTACAAGCATTCAAATTTCAGTAAAGTTCTCTCCCTAGTCAGAAAGTGGCTTTTAAATTCATGTTTTCTGTATATAAACTTCCTGCAAAGTTGAAACTGAAACATCTTGCTGCTAGTGCCTGAATATATTGTTTTCTACACATGCTTATGCTTCACTTCTCTTTCCATATATTTACTTAGATATGGGGCAGTAATTTTTTTTTCTGTCTGATTTACTAAAATAAGGCCAGGAATAGGGGCTAGAATACCCATTCAGTCTCCAGGGTATCAGAAGATATCCAGTGGTTTGCTCAAATACCTTTTTACTCCTTTTTTATTATAACTTTATAGTATTCCAATAACCTGATGTCTGTAGTGAAGAAGGAAAAGATAAACACAACTGTTTGGCATGAAGCTTTATGTTGAGTAGTAATGGAAAACCAAGGGAAGATCATGAAGCATAGAACTTTTAAAAATAAGTCAGGGAAAGTGAATCAAGACCTCTCCAGAATTCAGCTCTCTCACCTGAGTGAACAGACAGCTTCTGCCACACCACACTGAACTGGCAAGCACTTTTTTAATTACTCAGCCCTTCCAGAAGGCAACACTTCAGTGGTGATGATTTCTAGAGCTCCAGTGGGAATTATTTTCTGCTCCTCAGAAGATTTATAGCAAGTGTTCTACTAACATTAGACTATATATTAGAAACATTTTCCTGTCTGCATACATATTAAACCACTAAAAAGTCAGCTTTCCAACTTTCATCTTTCTCTTGCTACAAAAATCACTTCTCAGAAGTGTATGGAGTACATGGACTAATATACACTGCTGGTTCTCTTTCACCTTTTTGTATGATGAACTTTAATCCTTCAAAGACTAGGCTCTTGACAATCTTGCTCAAAATATGCCTGAAAATTTTAAGCTTCTTGAAGGTCACGGGCAGAGGGGAATCTCCATTGCTTTAATAAGCCACCACCTGAAATGGTATTTTTATGTACATTTTTAAAGTTTTACATACAGAAACAACAGCTTCATAGATTCATAAATTCATAGAATGGTTTGGACTGGAAAGGAATTTAAACATCATCTAGTTCCAACCACCATGCCATGGACTGGGACAGCTTCCACTAGACCAGATGGCTTAAGACCTCATCCAACTTGCCCTTGACCATCTCCAGGAGTGGGCATCCACAGACTCCCATTGCAACTTATTCTAGCGTCTCACCACTATGACTCTAAGGAATTTCTTCCTAATATGCAGTCTAAATCGACATATTCTCTACAAGTTTACTTCAGCTTCAGTTCATTTACTCTCATCCTATCACTACAAATCCTTGTAAAAACTGCATTCCTGGCTTTCTTGTAGGCCTCTTTCAGGTACTGGAAGGCTCCTATAAGGTCTCCCTGGAGCCTTCTTTTAGTACTCCAGGTGGGATCTCACAAGAGCATAGTAGAGGAGGAGAATCACCTCCCTCATCCTGCTGGTCTCACTTCTGGTGCAGTTCAGGGTATGATTGGCTCATGTGGGGTTTTTCATATACTGATACCCCCAGGTCTTTCTGCTCAAGACTGCTCTTGAACCACTCATTACCTAGCCTGTATTTGTGTTTGGGATTGCCCCAACCCAGGGGCAAGGGTCTTGTTGAACTTCATGATTTGGCTTGGACCCCCATCTCAAGCCTGTCAAAGTCTCTCTGGATGGCATTCCTTTCCTGCAGCAAGTTGACCTGACCACACAGTTTGGTGTCATTTGCAAACTTGTTGACGATGCAGTCAATCCCACTGTATGTACCATTGACAAAGATGTTAAACAGCATTGGCAGTGGTGGAAGTCCAATATAGGCCTAATAAATGTCCTGGTTTGTCCAGGCATGTTCCCATGATCCCCCTTCCCCCTCTGCTGAAGGCAGTGAGTAGCAGGAAAGAAGACAAAAGTCCTGGAGACACCCAGTCTACTGTGGTGGAAAAACAAGGTGTATATACTTGTTTATGCATGGCCTGTGTTTTCCCAAATAAGGGTAAAGTAGGCCCTGGTTTCACCTAATATAGTCAGTTTTGGCAAAATGCCATTCTGATTGGTGAATGTCTGTGGCCAAATGGAGCTAGGACTTGGGCAATTAATAAATATGAACTAGGTTGCAAAATATGTGCTCTATGCTTGTGCTTTTGCCTCATGGTGCTCTTCTCTGCTCTGCTGTCATGCTCTGCCTCATTGTGCTTTGCTCTGCCTTGTTTTGCCATGCTGTTGCCATACTCCATACCAGCTTTGCTTTGATGCTTCAAGCTTGATCACCTGGAAATTTTGCTGTACTTTAGTTTAACAGGGAGAGGAACTAAGTGCCTCCCTTCTGTAGGCAAGAATTAGCCACCAGCAAGACATTGTGTCTACCAGCACACTGTCTGCCCAGGAAGGAACCAAGACCAGGTCAGAGTCTCTGCTAACCTCCTGGGCATCCTGCTAGAGCCCTGGAAATACTCCAAAGCCTCACACGGCTACCATATCGCCAACACAACCCTTCCACATGTTTTGGGTACTGTCTGGGACTATAATGAAGCTCTAAAACCCCAGAAATACTGGTTTGTGAGTAAATATTCTAAAAAATATCTTTGTAATTTAGTTTTGATTTGGATCTGTAAACTGAGTGTGCCTCCTGCTTCAGCAGAAAGAAGACTCTTGAGTTCCCCTAGAGGGCAACTGGCATATTCTCTGCAAGATTCTCTTTCCAGTTTACATCAATGTTTGTATATTGCTCTTTTTTTCTTAACTGTTCTAGATTGCCTGTTTGCCTGCGTGTGCAAATCCCCACAACCATAGGTTCAAATTCCATAAACAGGTTTTCTGGTGACATTTGATATTAATAAATACATATTCACAGGGGTTTTTTTTCCCCTTGGATATTAATATCAACATTAGTAAATCAAAATTAATGTTGCATAAAATATAACAATAACCCTGGAGGACATGACTTATCAGTCATTGATACAATTAAGTAAAACTTAATATTGACCTTTAAGAGGAAGTATAAGAAGATGTCATCTCTTCCCCTTACACTCACTAGACATCCACAATAAAATCTTGCTTTTTGGACTTTGTCCTGATGAGTTTAGGGTATTTGTATCAAAATTTTCCAGTGGTCGGATTCTTAGTATTTAGAAATTCATCCTTTATAGAGGGTTTTTTATCTGATGCCTGTAAAGATTTTTACAAGTACTAGATGAAAGAATGCCAAAACATTCAGAGTAAGGAGAACAAATTATTTTCCTCATTTTTTTTTGATTACTTAAAAAAATGTAGATGCTGGAATTTGTGTTTATCCAAAATATTAAAGACATATATTTCCAATCCACAAAAATCCATCCTTACTCTGCTTTAATATATGCTACTTTTAACTGAGCTTGCTGTTATATTTACATTTCCAAGTGTGTTGGTTTGAGCTAATTGGAGAATTTGAATGAGAAATTAGACTATTGGCTGAGAGAGAGTTAAACACATTGTGTCACTTCACCGAGTTTCACCGAGAAAGGAAAAAAAAATTGTTTTAAGAGTTGTTCTCAAAACATCCAGATAGCCAGTCTGCTTCTGTCTGGGTCGGGCAGCAGCTGCTTCTCTGGCATGCTCTCTCCTTTGTCTCTCGGGCTTGCTGGCTAAATTCGGAGTAAAATCACTAAAACTACTAACTTCTCCTATTACTAATCTCTCTGATCTTCGGCTTATCTGCAGCATCATCAGGTGGTGAGATAAGGCTGGGGAAGGGGGGAAAGGTGGTAGGGGGAGTTTGGTTACCCTCTCTTGGGGATTTTGGTCTCCGGGATGGGTGTGGTGTGTGTATTACCTTTTTTACTGTATATTTCTGTAAATATCTGTTATATCTTTTAAATATTTGCTTGTATATTGTGCATTGCTGTAAATATAAAGCTTCATTTATTAACTTCCAGTGTGTTTTTCTGAGTTTTAGCCAGGGTTTTAAAAAGGTGGTGGGGGGGCATGTAACTGCAAACCCACTACACCAAGTCACTTGAAACAAACAGTCCTCTTTTGTAGAAATGGATATCATTAGGTTTTTTCCTATGTGAAGATTTGCCAAAACGTTGTTTTAGGAAAATAAGCAAAACATTTGCATTTNATAAACTTATTAATTAATTAAGGTTTTTTTCTAAATAATTCAGAAAGTATTTTCATTATTTGGCTTCATTATTATACTTTCAATTGGTTAGTGACTAGATGTTATGAAACACTAGTTACTTCTGTCAATGTTTTTAACATTCAGAATGGAATGATACTACATTCCAAGGGCTTGTGAGAGTTGTGTGTTAATTACTCATATGAAAAATTTGCTATATCATTGTGTATAACTTAGTGTTGGCTCTATGCAAGAGAAATGCTGGAGTGTCATCTTAGTCCTCAACTTGTGAAACAAAGCAAACTGAGCAAAAACTGAATTGCATAAATTTAATTTTATTGCCTCTCTTTAATGATAAGTTATTGCATACTAAAACTCAATGAAACTTTGTTGTGTCTATTAAATCACTCTGAATTTACACTTAACTATTGCTGTTATTGTTGAAATAAATAGCCTCATCAGTTATGAACATTGAAAATAAAGTTAGTTATGAAAGGAAAAGAGAAATGTTGTCTGAGTTTTTGTAACTACCTTTTTTTCAATTACCTTTTTTTTTTCTACTAGAAAATATTTATACCATGTTTAGGCATCCCAAATTCATCTGATATTTTCTCACAAAAAGTTATCTGAATTTGAAAAAAAAAAAAATTGAGCAACGCACTTAGAAAAAGGAACATAGTTTTAAAAACCTCCAGTACAGTTGGAGGTTCAGGTGTTGAAGATACACTCTACAGTGAAGAGAGGAATCAATCTCAAAAATATATTTGAACTGGGTTTTATATAGTGGAAGTCACACTTGCACCTGCTATCTCTACACAAGACCTGGGTAGACATGATCTAGCTGTGGTTCTGAGGCCATGTAATATGTCCTCATAACACTGATACTTTAATTGCAGGGCTAAATGGCTAAACGGATCTGTTGTTTTACAGTGCAGACAAAGGAGCAAAGTAAAACCTGCAGCAAGCTGTGAAGACTTGGCTTAAATCTACAGTGACAAATTTTGAGTAACTTAGTATGAAAAAGAAAGCTTGGAATGTTTAAATGCTTGGGAAAAGAGGTATTTCATACCTGAGTTGATGGCTCTTTGTCCATCTCTATAAAAAAAATTAAATAATCCATGATAGCTGATGACCAGTAGTGGAAACAAGATTTAAGTTTCAATAATACAATGTGTGCTGAAATCTAACTATTTTGACAGCCTAGAGGTACTGCCTCATTGAACCAGCTAATAAAAAGTTTGCTGAGATTGATGAAATTCTACAAAATCATCTACCCTTAAAGTCTTGTGTGATTGCAGAATGGCCAAAAAACCCAAACGACCAACCAAGAAAAAAAAAAACAAACCACCAAAAATACCCAAAAAATAAAACCAATCTGAAATAAGCCNAAAGAAAAAAAAAAAAAAAAAAAACCCTGCGGAAAAAGTCGAACTACTGTCAAAATGAAGAATTTGGTGCGTCAAGTAATTGTACGTAAAAAATTGTATTCTATGTAGCATATGAAATGAACTAATTCAAAAGTAGTTAGTGACTTAGGACAATTCTTAGACTAAGTTAGACATACTGTACATTGTGTTTCCTGTTGACTCTGCAATATACTTAATAAAGAAACACAATGGAATGATTAATTTTTTTCAGTCAATTTCAAGTTCACAAAAAAAGCAAAAAAGTGGGGAGCACTTACAGTCAGGTTTTTTCATGAAAAGTCTTCATAATTTCCTTTATTGGTTATTCAAGGACAAATGTAGAATGAAAGGAAATAGGCATATCAGAAAATATTTTAGCATATACTAAAAAAGAGAATAATGCAAAATTTCTGACACAGTTTGCATAGCCTTAGAATAAATAAATACTATTAGAGAAAATTTTCCATATATTGTTTAACATCAAAGAAGTTACCAAAAACTAATTTATTATTTAAGTTTTTCTTCAGAGGCCAAAATTAATTCAAAAGGAGTTTAATGAAGAGCCTTTTACTTTTAGTAAGTACGTAGCAACATTAGCACTTAAAAGTTAAAGCTGTAGAAAAGCTCAGTGAAGTACTGATTTTCCCAAAACGTAATGGTTAATGGAAAGAGAGCCAAAAAGATCCCTGCTGTGTATCACATATGATTCACAACTATTAATAGCCTAGTAAAGCAACTGGAGCTGTATTTCTTGCCTTAAATGTAGGAAACTGTTGCTACTCTTGTTAGCTGCTGTGTTGTCTTGATGCCTGCATTCTCTACCACTTGTTGCCAGCAGTAAACTGACAAAAGCAACGACACACTTTGGATCAAAGCAGGTGACCTTTATTCTAGGCCAGTGCAAGAGTGATGCCTGTGCAGCAAGAGGACCAGTGACCCAAGGACCACCATGACCAAAATGCTCCCATCACCCTCACTGTGACTTCCTTTTATCCCATTATACAAACAACATATTAGCATAATATAGGTGAGGATAGCCCACTCATTAATATGCATTATAACCTGTTACTCTCTAACCAGGCATCCTGTTATCTTTTACTCCCCTGTGGTAAGCAACTTGGAGCTGTAGGAAAGGAAGTTCAAATTCTTGTACACAGCTCGTTATTTTTTTTCTGCATCACATTGCATTCCCACAGGAAACATATACCTAATTAATGTATTTCTGTGTCTGAGCTAAGTTTGGCCTTAACCTACTGTCAGCCCACTGTTTGTTAAAAGGCATTGTACAGATGATAAAGTGAATTCCTGATATTCACTTTCAGTTAAATAATGTAGGCATGAGAACTGACTACAAAGCAAGCCATTAGAACATCCCAAAAGTCCTTTCTGTAACATTTTTAAGTTTCTTTTTGTCCAACACAAAAATTGTTTTGTGCTTAGTGTGTGTTCTTCAAGTTAGAAGGACAGTTGACTCACCTGTTTACTTTCTAAGATGAATAAAAACACTTGTGGATGATGGGAGAGCAGTGGGTGTTGTGTGTCTTTACTTAGTTAGGCTTTTGACACAGTTTTTTATAACATCCTTGTTGTATGCAAATACCTGAAATGTCACAGCAAAATGACAAGGCACGTCATAATCTCAGTGTTTAAAATAATTATGAACATCCCTCGGAACTGTGAGTTATTATTGTCTTGTCCAACATCACTACTAGTTCCACTGAATAAGCTTTTATGCAATGTACAGGTGTTCAGGAAGATCATAAGAAGACTTTTTCATGAATGAGAACCCTTTCAGTCTGAAAGGTGTCTCATGCTTATAAAAGCAAGCTTATGGATTTTAATCATATGGAGTAAGAGCAGTAATTTAAAAAAAAATAGAATTGCTGTGTTTGCTTTCTAGATTTCTTACTTCAGCAAAATGTCAGTATGCTTAAACTGATAGTAACCTCTGAGTTCAGAAAAATTAATATCTCAGTGGAAAGTAATTTATAACTATTGGCTTCAAGTATTGCCCTAAATAAAGATATAGTGTCGTTGACTGTCTGAGAGTGGATGATTTTCTTAGTTTGTTATCCATTATGCTGTTTGGTTAAAAAGAATCACGAGATGTGGAAATCAAGATTTCTCATGAAACCTGCCAATATAGAATGATAGAATGGTTTAGGTTGGAAGGGACCTGAAAGATCATCCCGTTCCAACCCCCACATCTCCCACTAGAACAGGTCTCTCAAGGCCCTGTCCAACCTGGCCTTGAACACCTTCAAGAAGGGAGCAGCCACAACTTGCCTGGGCAACCCTTTCCAGTATCTTGTCATCCTCACTGTAAAGAAATTCTAGCTAGTTTAAATGTACCCTGTTCCAATTTAAACCTGTTACCCCTCATCCTGTCATTAAAAGACATTGTAAATAATCCCTCCCCAGACTTCCTTCCCCCTTCAGATACTGGAAGGCTACTATAAGGTCTCCTTGAAGCCTTCTCTTCTCATGGATGAAGAGCCCCAACTCTCATAGCCTGCCCTTATAGCAGAGGTGTTCCAGCCTTCTGGTCATCATTGTGGCCCTCCTCTAGATCCTCTCCAACAGTTCCATGTCCTTCTTAAGTTGGGGGCTCCAGAACTGTACACAGTATTCCAGGTGGGGTCTCACAAGGCCAAAGGGGAGAATCACCTCCCTTGCCCTGCTAGCCATGCTTCTCTTGACGCAGCCCAGGACACAGTTTGCTGTGTTGCACTGTCAGCTCGTGTTGAGCTTTTCACCAACCAAGACCCCCAGGTCCTTTTCCTCAGAGCTGCTCTCTAACCATTCCCCACCCAATCTGTATTTGTGGTTGGATTGCACCGAGCCAAGTGTAGGACTCTACACTTGGCTTTTTGAATTTCATGAGGTTGGCCTGGGCCCACCTTTCCAGCCTGTCCAGGTCCCACCAAGTCAATTTTTTTTCCAGTTTGGTGACCAGGATGTCATGTGGGACAGTCAAATGCCTTATTCAGGTCCAGGTAGATGACATCAGTTGCCCTTCCCCTATTCACTGCTTCTATGACTTCGTCATAAAAAGCCACCAAATTTGTTAGGTGTGATTTGCCCTTGGTCAAGCCATGCTGGTTGCCATCAGACACCTCTGCTTTGTTTTCCATCTGCTGCAGCAGAGCCTTCAGAAGGATTTTCTTCATGATCTTGCCAGGCACAGGGGTGAGACTGACTAGTCTGTAGTTACCAGGGTCATCTTTATTTCTCTTCTTGAAGATGGGTGTTATGTTTGTCCTTTTCCAGTCAGCAGGAAGTTCACCTGTCTGCCATGACCTTTCAAATGTGATATAACCACTGAATAAGTGGTGGTTCTACTAGTAACTGAAGTGGAACTCATAAAGCAGAGAAATTTTACACAGATCAAGTTGTTGTAGACAAATGTAGGTAAAAATACAAAATCTTTTAGTCATAAGTGAAATATATGTCACTGCAGTGGTTGGAACAATTTCTTTCCCCAAAATGTTCAAAATGTTTCTTTTTTTTTTGCAAAGAAAGCAAAAAAACCAAAGAAATAGATTAAGGATTTTTTTCTAGTGGCAGAACTACAAGAGGAAGTAGGAAGGTTAAGGAATATCAGGGAAGCTTCAGAACAGAGAGTCTGGTGGAAGCATGGTCTGTCCTTCTTGAAACAGAAACAGTCACGAGAAAAAACACCAAGATAAAGGAGATACTGTACTCCCTTCCCTTACCCCAGATAAAACGTAGGAGTTTAAAGGAAGGATTAGAGACAAGTCCACACTCAGGACATCCATCCATTTAACCCTCTTAGATATCTCTGTACAACAGATATGAGGCTCTGGATATGAAAGACCAGTCAATAACTGATACAGATGTCAGTTTACTTATAGCAGAGGTGTTGCCACAAGGATGAAAAAGTGGGTTATAGAATTACAGAATCAGTCAGGGTTGGAAGGGACCACAAGGATCATCTAGTTCCAAACCCCCTGCCATGCCCAGGGACAGAGCCTCATCCAGCCTGACTTTAAACATTTCCAGGGATGTGGCCCCAACCACCCACCCTGGGCAACTCAGTCCAGGCTCTCACCACTCTCATTCTGAAGAACTTCCTCCTCACCTCCAGTCTGAATCTGCCCACCTCCAGCTTTGCTCCATTTCCCCTAGTCCTGTCACTACCTGATAACCTAGGTATATACAGTAAAAAAGACAATACAGAAACACAACGCCTCTCCCAGAGATCAGTTCCCAAGAGGTGTTCCCAACACCCAATCTTACCCCAGGATCTGCCTTACATGCCAGGTAAACAGGGAAGATTGGCCAGGGGGGTTAGAAGTAGAAATCAATAAGTTGGGTTACACAAATCGAGCTAGAAGGCAAGGGAAGAAAGAGACCAACAGCCCAGTGCTCAGACCCAAGCAGCTCTGCCTTATCTATGTTTATGTTCTTACTTTTCTATCTGTCAGCAAACCTGTGAGCAAAGGAGACATCACCAGTGTTTTCCTCTCTCAGCCTATAATCTAATTTCTCTTATTAAAATATGCCAATTAGCTTCAAACCAGCACATTTGTGCTGAGGAGAGACCTTGCTTCATTTTTCTTCCACAAGATCTGTCGGTGTCGGTGTTGGAGTGTCTGCAGTGGAGTGGTGTTGGTGCAGCCCAGCCTGACTCTTGCCTGCTCTCTCTGGCAGCTCAGCAAGACCGGAGCGGAGGGCACTGTGCTGGACGAAGCTAAAAATACCAATAAGTCTTTGTCTGCTTTAGGCAATGTGATATCTGCCCTGGTGGAAGGAACTGTAAGTAATCCTGTTGTTTGTTGTTGGATAATGCCTTTTTATGTGTCTGCTTATTTGCCATGCTCATAATCAAATAAGCTTCCATTTCAGTCTGGGGGGAAGGAACTCTTCAGCTGTCCAGATGCAAAGTGGGGATGCTTTTGCACCCTACCACCTTCCCCCCACTTCCCAATCTTATCCTACTATCTGTCTTATGTGTCAGGAAAGCAAGAATAGATTAGCCAGGGGGATTAGCAGCAGGAAAGTAGTTAAAAGTTATTCAGCTCCAGCTAAGAAAATAGAGAGAATGCAGAAGCCAGAGTAGCTCAAGCAGCTCTGTCTTATCTATGACAGCTCTGTCTTATCTATAGTTGTATGTGATGCTCTTCTGAGGGGAATAGAGGTCATTCAGACCTTCCCTGCCTACCTGGGCCTCAGATTACAGCCTTCACTGGGAAATTTGGTCCTTGGTCTCTTACCTGTGACTGATGCTCCATGTGAGTGGTGAGGAAGCCACAATGCATAGTCCAAGGGTAACGAGGCCCTTGAGATAATTGGTAAAAGAATCTGGAGTACAGGTAATTTTTTTCCTCTAGCATTCCAATTACAGACAGCGACATTGGAAGGAACAGATGAGACCAGCCTATTAATACACATGCATCTGTGACTGTTTTTGCAGCCACAATTTTGAATTTTTCAATAATGGGGTGGCCTACATGGCACCACACCTGTTGTTTTCAGATGGAATTCAGCTTTCTCAGAGGTAGAAGAGGATATTTGCTCATTAGCTAGTGGGGATTGTCATTGAATGTGAAAACTAATGTTGATATTTTATGAAAATAATTATTAATATAAAAACATTGTCTGGAACTTATTAACTATTTATAGGTTTGGATGTTTGGTGATGATGATTATTTACACAAGGGGGTATCTACAGACAAACATAAGCAATATTAAATCAAATAAAAAATTCACAAACAGTATTTTGAACTGGAAAGAGTTTTTTCGGCAATATGCTGCTTGCCCTCAAGGGGAACTCAAGAGGCTCTCTTACTGCTTGTATTGATTGGGGGCTATTGAAGAGGTTGAAATTATAAATTATGTAGCTTTTATAATT
Source organism: Psilopogon haemacephalus (assembly GCA_013396835.1). Taxonomy (NCBI): domain Eukaryota; kingdom Metazoa; phylum Chordata; class Aves; order Piciformes; family Megalaimidae; genus Psilopogon; species Psilopogon haemacephalus. The sequence continues at coordinate 35,867 of VWZI01013608.1, read as the reverse complement.
TCCAAAAGCCCCACCCACAATCTGTGTGTAGATTAGTTTAAGTTTGGGTTCTAATTCGGTCGGGAAAAGTCTTCACAATGATGCCTTTTCTTGTAATTCAGGAAAAATCAGAAAAATGGAAAGGTTTGGGCATGAAACTTGCCCTACTTACAGATGGGAGACTGTCTCAAAGTCCGTGCGAGGTTCGTGTCTCCAGGTCCGTGTTCAGGTCCCAGTTCAGGTCCGTGAAGGTCTAAGCAAGTCCTTGCAAGTCCAAGCAAGTCCAAGCAAGTCCTGCTGCAATCTGTCCAGCTGCCATATATATACTGAGGTGATCTGTTGCCTCCCTGTTCAAGCCCATGGAGGGTGGGAGAAGGCACTTCACACCTATTGTACTAAGCCTTGTGACAGAGGTGGGGAGGGAGGAAGACCGTTTCCTGCCCCATTCACACCTCTGGTGGGGCAGTGGACTGGGTGTACCCTGCCACAGTTCACACCTCATTCAAACCTCCGGTGGGGCAGTGCCCTGCTCTGCCACACTGCTAAATGAGCGGCTAGACAAAATCACAGAGTAAACAGAGAACTTATTACGAAAAGACTACCTAGAATCCTTTCTGCTAAAGCAGAAGGTACAGAGTAAGAACAGAACTAAAGCAAAGAGCTTTAATTACAAAGAGCCTTTATAGAATCTTTACTCACAAATCAGTATTTCTGGATTTCTAATTCAGACAGCACCCAAAACACTGGGAGGGGTGCTGTCATTGATATGGTAACCAGCAAAATCGTTTAGAATTTCCCTAGGACTCTTGCAGGATGTCCAGGGCATGCACGGTCCTCTGACCTGGTCTTAGTCAGTTCTCAGGTGGATGGTTATCCTTCCTGGGGGCTCAAGAGTTGGCATGGAGGTTCCCAGATGTGCAGACAGACACAATGACTTTATGCTTGGCAGTAACCCACTTACTTAATGCAAACTGTGGTGAGGTCAGTGTAAGCAAGCTTTAAAGTTAGGAGCAACTTAGTTTCAAGCTGTAACTGCAAGTGGCAGTGATGCAGCTTGCTCAGGGCATTTGGCTCTCCTGTTCTTACCCCGTCTGCATGGTTTAAGCTGTCACTACCTGCTGATGGGGTTGTTCATGCTAAGGCTGGCTATGGTTTTGGGCAGCTTTCAGCAAAGACTTATTGCCTACAGCACTAAGTGCTCCTCCCTGGTAAACTGAGGCATGGCAAAGTTTCCAGGAAACAAACTTGAAGCAACAGATCTTGGTATTAAGCAATAAGGCTGGTCTTGAAGCAGCAAGGCTTGTTGTTAAGCAGCAAGGCTAGGATGAAGCAACAAGGCAAGTCGTTTAAAACATTGTTATATTTATCAACTGCCTAAATATCAATTGGTCCAATGGGTAACTCAGATAAACTCATCCATTAACCAAGCAGAATAGCATTTTGCCAGAACTAACCACATTAGGTGAAGCTATGGGCGTGCTTTTCTCAAATTTGGGAAGGCATGGGCCTTGTACAACGCAGGCATAAGACAAATATGTGCACCTTGTTTGCTGCAAGATATAAACAGGAGTGAAACATGTCTGAACAAGCCAGGATCCTTAGACTTCATGACTCCAGGTGCCATTGTCCCCTTTCGTGCATTTCTCCTCACTCCAGAAGCAGAAGGGGAGTGTGGGGAACCATGCCTGGACATGCCTGGACTCATATGAGGCCTGTTTTGACCTACCACCACAAGGATTCATTGACAGAAGGTTAAACTAGACTTGTACCAGGTTAGAGTGGATCCCTCCCAAAGTAAACTCAATAGAACATAGATTTTTTTTTTTTTTGAAAGTCAGAAAAAAATGAAATTGTATTTTCTTATAGATTAAATATAGCAGTTTAAAGAGAATAAACTACTACAGAGAAAAACAAACAAACAAACAAAAAAACCCACAAAAACCCCCCTAAACCTTAAAGAGGAAGAGGTCAAGCAATTGCGAAGCAGCAGCAACAGCAAAAACAGTGGTGGGGGAAGATAGCAGCAGGCGCAGCAGAATGTCCTAATATGGGCATAATTTCTGCCCAGAGTTGGTTCACTTCCTGGGGCTCCCTCCCCCTTCTGTGGTAAGGTCCAGAGGTGGGTCGCAGGGGCACACCACGTGGTTCTGGAACCAGGAAGTGTTGGGCCACATGCACAGTCACACGCATGAGTCAGGTGATCTGTGCTGTCTCTTAGGGTGTTAGAACCCACCCCTGGGCATAGGACTTTTGAACCAATTGGCCAGACAATGGATGCTAAGTGCCTATTGGTCAGTTCCATGCCCCCCTAATGAGGTATTTAAGGGGGTGCAATGGCCGTTAGTCTTGTTCTCTCTCTCCACCACCACCAGGAGGAACTCACGCCTCCATCCCGTCCAGCAGCGGCCACGTGCTTTGCAGCCAACAGCAGCAGCGGCATCATCAGGGTTTGGAAAGCAGCAAAGGCAAACCTCTTTTCCCCTTTATTCGGGACAAGCTCTTTCTCTTTTCTCTTTATCTCGGGAAAA
>VWZI01013608.1:0-32195 GCA_013396835.1 Psilopogon haemacephalus | reverse complement strand
GATTTTTTTTTTTTTTGAAAGTCAGAAAAAAATGAAATTGTATTTTCTTATAGATTAAATATAGCAGTTTAAAGAGAATAAACTACTACAGAGAAAAACAAACAAACAAACAAAAAAACCCACAAAAACCCCCCTAAACCTTAAAGAGGAAGAGGTCAAGCAATTGCGAAGCAGCAGCAACAGCAAAAACAGTGGTGGGGGAAGATAGCAGCAGGCGCAGCAGAATGTCCTAATATGGGCATAATTTCTGCCCAGAGTTGGTTCACTTCCTGGGGCTCCCTCCCCCTTCTGTGGTAAGGTCCAGAGGTGGGTCGCAGGGGCACACCACGTGGTTCTGGAACCAGGAAGTGTTGGGCCACATGCACAGTCACACGCATGAGTCAGGTGATCTGTGCTGTCTCTTAGGGTGTTAGAACCCACCCCTGGGCATAGGACTTTTGAACCAATTGGCCAGACAATGGATGCTAAGTGCCTATTGGTCAGTTCCATGCCCCCCTAATGAGGTATTTAAGGGGGTGCAATGGCCGTTAGTCTTGTTCTCTCTCTCCACCACCACCAGGAGGAACTCACGCCTCCATCCCGTCCAGCAGCGGCCACGTGCTTTGCAGCCAACAGCAGCAGCGGCATCATCAGGGTTTGGAAAGCAGCAAAGGCAAACCTCTTTTCCCCTTTATTCGGGACAAGCTCTTTCTCTTTTCTCTTTATCTCGGGAAAAACACTGTGTCTAGCATGTGTTTCATGGGTATTTCCAGGCGCAGTTAGGATTGCTTTTGTATTAGGCTTTCTGTTTCCTAAGTTCTGACTGTTTAAACTGTTTAATTCTGTGTTTTAAGCGACTTCGTGTATTTATTCTTGCCAATTGAACATCCAAAAGAACCCGGGGGAACTATTCCCGGAACCCCCGCGATTATTAATAGTAGTTAAAATTAATAATCGCAACACAGAAGCAGCAAGGGGCAGAACAAGCTATGCTTCCAGACATAAAGCTCTTGATGCTCCAATGAAATTGTGTTAACTTATCCATTGTTGCTATTATATGGCCTGTCCCTAGAATGTTCACCTTTCCACTCAGAGCTTCCACTTCCAAGTTTTTTTCTATGTCTGAGCTAGACATCTAGCTCAAATGGCCACAATCCAATTGGAGGATCAAGTCATTCCATCTAATTACGGACAATATCAGTGTCATGAATGGTAGTTGTCCAAGCTTCAGGCATTTTATTCAATTCCCAGCCATCCATTTCCTTATTTCCATCTGTCTCAGGCATTGGCTAGCTCAGAGGTTTCAGGAAATTGTCAGATGTTTTCTTCAATAAATGGGATGGAGCAGGACTCTTAACATCCACAGGGTTCATGCTCATGTAAGGTGGGTTCTTCATGGGTTTTATGGGCACCACAATTACCTGCAAAAGAACTCATAGCAACTTATTGTCCTGGTATGGGCATGATTATTGCCCAGAGTTGGTTCACTTCCTGAGGTTCCCCTCCCCCTTCCATTATAAGGTCCAGAGGCGGGTTGCAGGGGGACACACCACGTGGTTCTGGAACCAGGAAGTCTTGGACTGCACGCACAAGTCATGCGTGCATGCATGCACCAGTCAGATGATCTGTGCTGTCTCTTAGGGTGTTGGAACCCACCCCTGGGCGCGGGACTTTTGAACCAATTGGCCATTCAATGGATGCTAAGTGCCTATTGGTCAGTTCCATGCTCCCCTAATGAGGTATTTAAGGGGGTGCAACAGCTGTTAGTTTCAGTTCTCTCTCTACACCACCGCCATGAGGAACAGATGTCTCCGCACCCCATCCAGCAGCGGCCACGTGTTCAGCAGCAGCGGCAGCAGTGGCATCACAGCTTATTGCAAAGGCGGCAAGGTAAAACTCTTTCTTTTCATCTTTATTCGGGACAAGCTCTCTCTTTATTCAGGACAAATCCTCCTTCTTTCCTCTTTCTTGGGAAGATTCTGTATCTAAGCGCACGTTTCGTGGGTATTTTTAGGTGCGGTTAGGATTGCTTTTGTATTAGATTCTCTATTTCCTAGGTTCTGACTGTTTAAACTGTTCAATTCTGTGTTTTAAACGACTTTGTATATTTATTCTTGCCAATCGAACATCCAAAGAACCTGGGGGAACCATTCCCGGAACCCCCGCGATTATTAATAGTAATTAAAATTTAATAATCTCAACACTTATATCTACATTCTCTCTGCTAATGTAAAGTTCCTTTGTGGAATACATAGTATTTCACCATTCTTTTGCATAAACCAGTATGTATGGCCAGGTCCTTCAGCAGAAACCACCCCTCAGACAGGCATAGCCTCCTCTGAAGGGGAGAATGTCCAAACAGACTTCCCCAACAAATAATTTTCATGAATAACAGGAACACTGTCACCTTCTACCTTTCTGAATAGGATGGCCCTGCTTGGTTGGTAGGAGCTCTACTGTTCACTACCCAGGTAGCTTGGGCTAGATGTTTTTCCTAACTCTTTAAGATTCCTCTCCTCAGTGCTTTTAAAGTTGTTTTCAGTGAACGATTGTAATGCTCAATCTTGCCTGAGGCAGGTGCATAGTAGAGGATGTGATATATCCACTCAATGCCATGCTCTTTGGCCCAAGTTTTTATGAGGTTATTCTTAAAATGAGAACCATTGTCTGATTCCATTCACTCTGGAATGCCATGTCATCACACGACTTTTCTTTCCAAGATGAGAATGGTGATATATGCAGTAGCATGGGAAATTGGACACGTCTCCAGCCATCCGGTGCTTGCTTCTACCATGGTGACCACATATTGCTTTCCAGTCCAAGAACAAGGTAGAGTGATGTAATCATTCTGCCATGCTTCACCATATTTGTACTTCACCCATTGCTCACCATACCACAAGGGCTTCAGATGCTTGAATTGTTTAATAGCAGCACAAATGTCACAATCGTGTATGATTTGCATTATAGTGTGCATAGGTATGTCAATTGCTCTATCCTGTGCCCACTGGTAGGTAGCATCTCTGCCATGATGTCCCAAGGAATCATGGGCTCACCGGGCTAAGAACAGTTCACCTCAGTGTTCCCAGTCTAAATCTAAGTTACAGTTCGCATCTGTTTGAAACACTTTGTCAGACAAATCTGCTTGATGGTTATGTTGATGTTCCTCGGTGGCTTTACTCTTAGGCATGTGAGCAACTATGTGTCGTACTCTTACAGGAATTTTCTCTAGACATGTAGCAATGCCTTGCAATAAGTCAGCAGCCCAAATTGGCTTCCTTTCCATTTCCAACTATTTATTTTCCAGTCCTTTAGCCAAACCAACAAGGCATTGGCCACCATCCACAAATCAGTATAGAGGTAAAACATGTGCCAGTTCTCACATTCAACCACATGAAGAGCAAGTTGGATAGCTTTTACCTCTGCAAACCTTCTTGATTTGCTTCTCTGGCTTTTGCTTCAACCACTGCTCTCACTGGGCTCCAAACTGCAGCTCTCTATTTTCACTTGTTTCCGACAAGGTGACAGGAATCATCTGTGAATATAGCATAATTCCTTTTTCCATTTGACAAATAGTTGTGAGGATGAGCTTCCTCAGCCCATGCTACTCTCTCCTCAGGATGATTTTACAGTTTGTGCCTTCCAGCCAGTTGGTGATCATCTCCACTATTCCAGGTCATTCAAAACTCCTCATGTGTGCTTGCTGCTTTATGACAGCCATCCACTTAGACCAGGTAACATTGGGTGTGTGATGCAGTGATGATTCCTTTCCTTTAAACATCCAGTTCAAAACTGGTAATCTGGGATTCAAAAGAAGTTGAGAGTTTGTTCTGATTACTTCAGAAGCAGCTTTTACTCCTTCATAAGCAGCAAGCATCTCTTTCTCTGTTGGCATATAGTTTGCTTCTGATGCCCTATATCCTCTACTCCAGAAACCAAGTGTGGTGGTTTAAGCAGTTACCTGTCCCCCTCACCTTTTATAAACCCCAGCTAGGACTCAGAGACTCTGGAAGTTAATAAATGAAGCTTTATATTTACAGCAATGCACAATATACAAGCAAATATTTACAAGGTATATACAATGAAAAGGTAATAAAGACACCACACCCCTCCCAGAGACCAAAATCCCCAAGAGAGGGTAACCAAACAGCCCCTACCACCTTTCCCCCCTCCCCCAGTCTTATCTCACCACCAGTTGATGCTGCTGATAAGCTGAAGTAGATCAGCCAGAGAGATTAGTGGCAGGAAGGAGTTAGTAATTTTAGTAATTTTACTCTGAATTAGCTACCAAGGAGACACAAAGAGGGATCATGCCAGAGAAGCAGCCGCTGCCAGACACAGACAGAAGCAAACTGGCTATCTGGTTGTTTTGAGAACAGTTCTTAAAACAACTTTTTGTTTTCTTCTCAGCAAAACTCGGTGAAGTGACACAGTGTTTAACTCTCTCTCAGCCAATAGTCTAATTTCTCACTCAAATTCTCCGATTAGCTCAAACCAACACAAAAGACCAAGTGAACTGCCTGTTCACCAATGCACACAGCATGAGCAATAAACAATTTCCCATGGAAGTTGGAAGCCACCGTACTTCTAGAAAGCTATGACCTGGTTGTCATTACTGAAACTTAGTGGCATGAATCCCAGGACTGTGACAGTGGCTGAAGGCTGTTCAGAAGGGGCAGGAGAGCAAGATTGAGAAGAGTCTCTGAAGAATTCTCTCTGTGAATTGTCTCTGAAGATGAGTCACCGGTTAAAAGCTTGTGGGTAAGAATTAGAGACTGACGCAACAAAGCAAATCTTATGACTGGTGTTTACTACACATCACCTGATCCAGAGAAGCCTACTAATGACACCTTCTTACTCCATCTACAGGTTTTGTGCTCACAGGCTCTTGCCCTACTCAAGGAATTGAACCACTCCAACATCTGCTGGAAAAACAGCATGTGAGCTGTGGACAATCCAGGAGACTCCTGGAATGCATGAGGGATAATTTCTTAAGTCAGGTAACAGACATTCTTACTAAAGGGGATGCAGTAATGGACCTGATTGTCAGCCACAAGTAAACTAACTGGTGATGTCAATAGTGGAAACAAGCTGGGCTGCAGTGATCACACCCTGCTAGACTTTACACTCCTGGAGAATATAGACCAGGCAAGGAATGAAGTCAGGACGCTAAATTTTAGGAAAGCAAAATTCCAGCTCCTCAAGGAGGTATACAGTAAGACACCCTGGAAAACAGCCCTTAGAGACACTGTGCTGGTTTGAGGCTAATTGGAACATTTTAATGAGAGAAATTAGATTATAGGCTGTGAAAAGAAAACAGGGGTGATGTCCATTTCACTGGTAGGTTTACTGAGATGTTTAAAAAGAGGTAAACATAGATAAGACTGTGTGTCTCTCTGTCTGCGGAGTCTGATCTCTCTCTCCTTGGCTTCTGTGCAACCCAATTAACCAATTCTGATTCTAACCCTCTTGGCTGATCTTTCCTGTTTACTTTGCACATAAGGTAGATTTTGGGATAAGATTAGAGGGTGGGGAGAAGGTGGAAGGGTGGTTGGGAACCCCTCTTGGGGACTGATTTCTGGGAGGGATATCATGTTTCTGTATTACCTTATATATTTCTGTATATATCTGTATGCATCTGTTATATATATTGTAAATGTCTGCTTGTATATTGTGCTAAGCTGTGCATATAAAGCTTCATTCCTTAACTTCCAGCCAGCTGAGTCTAGTCTGGGCAAATTCAAATGGGGGTGGTGGGGTGGGGGGGGTGGTAACTCCTGAACCATCACAGACAGGGAGCAGGACAGTGTTGGCAGATCATTAAGGTGTAAAAAATCAGAGAGGAGAGACAAATGATCAACATGGCTGAATAAAAATAAAGAGAATAAAAGAAATGTACAGGTGGCAGAAGACAGTCAAGGACACCTATCCTGGGAGTAGTATAGAGGCACTGCTTACTTGTGTAGGGATGAGATTGAGAAACTCAAAATGAAGCTGTAGTTGAACTTGGTAAAAGATACAAAGAATAATAAGAAGGACTTCTACAGGTATGTCAATCAGAAAAGGAAAGTTTAAGAAAGTGTACCCACTATGATTAGCAAGGTTGGCAAGCTGGCAACAACAGATGAGGAGAAGGGTGAGGCATTCAACAATATTTTTGCCTAGCCTTCACTGGCAACCTTTCTTCTTGCACCTCCCAAGTTGATGGACCACAAGAGAGAGATAAGGGGAGTAATATCTCTTTCTACTGTGCAAGAAGATAAGGAGATCAGTGGGAAGAAGAGTGCCCTTTCCACCTCTCTTCACACTGCTCCACTTTCCTCATTCAAACTCCTAAGAGGGAGGGAGAAAGCAAAAGGAGGGTTTGAGGCACAGTCTCTATATGTTGGCACAGGATGCCCAGAGATATTGTAGATCCCCAAGAAATATTAAAGATCGGGTTCAACAGGGCTTTGAACAACCTGATCTAGTTGAAGATGTCTTTGACAACTGCAGAGGGATTGGACTAAATTATATTTGGAGGTCTCTTCCAAACGATTGTAGAAAAGGAGAGTGCTTTTTTGGTTATTTTTATAAATGTAAAATTCAATGATATCAAGACCTTAGGAAGCAGATGAAGATCATTTAAGTTCTGTGAAACTGAAAGTCATAATTAGAAATCTACTTCTGACTGAGATAGATTGATGGCTATTTAATGTCTGAATAATAGCCTATACAGAAAGATCTAATGTACTTCCTTTATGATTAACTTATACATTTAATTTTCTCACATTATCTTTCTGAAACACTTTTGACATGACTGTTTTTGTCTATTGTTTTAGGCTCAACCTTACAGAATCAGAATGCTAGTATAAAGCCAAGAGTAGATCAAACTACAAACAGGATAATAATGACCTATATTTTTTTGTTTGGTTGGTTATTTTCACCATTCTACAAATAAAAACTCTCATACATAGAATCAGCTGCAATGAACAGAAAGCAAATACTTCATAGAAAGACTAAAAATCTATGTATTGTAAGTTCTTTCAGCAACAAAATTTGAATTTGCAGAGGTATTTTAAACAATGTTCTGAATGATTTATTTTAATGGTCATTTATATATGACATAATTGTTTCCTATTTTTGTAAAATAAAATAAATAAATTATTTTTTAAAATCTTACATCAAGGTTGTCATCTGAGCAATTTTTAATATAGAGAAAGATCAGTTTAGCTTTAAGCTAAGGAACTCATAAAGTTTTAAAGTATGAAATTCAGATGTCAAATTCTGCCTTTTGAAAGTTAAGTGTCTCAGATATATGCTGTAAAGAACTTAGAAGGAAACAGGATAATTGAGGAACTTAGAAGGTTACTTCCTCTTACTTGTTTGATTGGGATTTTTTAAAATATTTCTTTTTAAAAATACTTTTAAGGAAAGTGTGCCTGTTTAAAGACAGCTGATTTTTCTCGTTTCTCATTCCAGTGTATTTCAGCAACAAAATTGTCAGCCTACACAGTGATTTGCATGTTGTCAAATCCTTAATGATTAGGAATTACTTTGATATGGAAAAGAATACATAGGTGTAATACTGTGCTATTCTCTTATGTGGAACTCAGGCCTAAAATTTCTTCACATATTCTTTCTTGCATTGATATCAGGAGATATCACCACACAGAGTTCTAACTTGACCTTCAATATAAATGAAAGGTTTTGATGCTTCAGTGAGTGCTTCTAACAGGTCAAAGATTTTCCATCTGTCTGCCCTGCCTTTCTTTGTAGTTCATAGAAGATGCAATGTGCTTTTAGAGAAAAGCCCTCAGCAGACACTGAATTGACCATTCAATTGCTGTGCCACTGTTTCTTATGGAGTAAAAGAAAGAGACAGGTGTAAGTCAGAATGTCAGTTTCTTACAGAATAAAAGAAAGAGATAAGTCAGAATCTCCAATTCACTCTGTCTCAAAGTAAGAATTTAAAAGCTAATTCTATTTCATTTCACCTCATGGGAACAATTATTATTTGAGAATGTGTCTCAAATTTTTGAATAAAATTCCACCAAATTACATACAGATCCAACAGTTTGATAACAATATGAAATAAGCAGTGAAAAAGTGAGATAATATGATACTTACATTGAAGACTGGAAGCCTGACATAGTTCATGTCACATTTTAACTACCTCAAATGGCTTAGTTAATCTCTGACCCTGCAAAGTGGTCCATCTGGCTGGAAGGCACTCTGCCCTTGCAGAGCCTTGCTGAAATCAATGATGTTCACATGCCAGGAGCAGCTTGCAGGGCAAGGCTAATTCTATAAATTAATAACTGGGTTCCATTACACAAGCATCTGTGTCGGGTTTCCCTTAAGTAGTTCAATCCAGCTCCATGATTGTTTTATAATTAAACTACCTTTTTCCAACTGTAACAATTTGCACAAATCTCAGAGTAGCACTTTCTGCACAAATCTGCAGAATGTAACACTGACCGCTTCTCCAAAATGCTTGCTGTATGCAAGTGCAAAGCATATGGCACTGTTCTATAATTGTGTTATGCAGCAGGAAATTTGCACATCTTCACAGAGCAAGAACTAGGGAAAGGAATAACTTAAACATTGAAAATATTTTAAAATGTGCTTCCAGAAAACAAGTGGTAAAATCAATAAAAATTAATGTCAATTTAATATAAGAGGGAAGATGAAGTAATCCTGAGCAATTAATTTTGAGATTACTATTTTCCCTAGTTTAGATAAATTTAATCTATAGAGTATGATTTTAATTTCTGTTTCACATCATAGTTCTTTACTTACATTTTCTGACTGGAGAAAATTCAATCCATAGAAAATTACTATAGTTAAGTATGCTATTAAGAATGAACATTCAATATTTATGTTACTGAAAATCCTTAACAGGCCCAGAAGAATTTGGAATAACATTTGTTCATATTTAGAAAGAATACTTGGGCTGGGGTTCAGCTGCACTAATGCTAGCAGATGCTTCTTGTGACCTGTGACTCTTACTGTGTTGCTACCTAACGGCCTCAGGGTGGCTCACTTATTATGCACAGAGTCTAGATCTGTGTGCCTTCATCTTAAGGTACTCTTTTCCTTTATTTTCAAGGTACTATTTTCCTTTATTTTCACCTGTATATTAATAAAATATACATACATAGAAAAGAAGGCATCTATTTTTTTATTGCATGAAACCTCTAGACAGTGGTATCAGAAGAAAAAGTCTATAATATCAACAAAAGCTGACAGGAAAGGCATCTCATGAGAGTAAAACTATGATGTTCAGGACACAGTTTAATGGTCATTGTGGTGTTAGACTGACAGTTGGATGCACTGATCTTATAGGTCTTACCCAATTAACAAAATTCCAATTAATTGGCATACTTACCCACGTTAAATACTGGAAGAATCATGCAGACCTTCTCCATCCACTTCATTTGTGATGTAGAGTTGCATGAAGTTTGGTGTCACAGACAATAAGAAGATAGAGAAGAAAGGAAAAAAAGAGATTTTTTTTTTTTTTTGGTGTCACTGTGATAACACACATATAACTCTTTTTATACTCAAGTATCAGCTTTTTTTTCTAAAAAGTACAGTATTTTCAGATGGTACTGTGTTATTAAGGGGATAAAATAAAGACTATATGTGAAGATGTGGCTTATAATGAACATGATTAGCTGATAAAATGATTAATAGTATTTAATACAAACAGATTTGTTGTTGCACATGTATTTTGGGAAAAATAATCCTGATTTTAAATATGTGAGTTATAATCCTAGTGACAATTGAAAAAAAGATATATTGCAGTAACACTAGATAATTGCTTTGCACAAATTAAGAAAGCAAATCAAATGATAAAGTTGTTACAAATGTTACAGGTAATGTTATTATGCCACTGAAGAAATTTAGGAAGTATTTGGATATTGAATTCCTGTGATTAGGTTTGCTCATCAAGTCTCCAAAAAGTGTGTGATAACACCTTGTATATCAAACAGTGTTAGAGATGACCTAAAGCATCTTCTCTTCTCAGTGTAATTATTGCAGCAGATCCTGCCTGAAGTGGAACAGGCAATTTACAGGAGACTAGAGGAATATGCATAGTAGACAAAATCTGCCTACTCAGATTTGTCAGGGACAAAGGCACTCAGAGTTTTTATGTTGCTATACATTAATTATATTATGTAAAAAAAAAAAAAAAAGTTGTCCAGGCCCTAAATGGAACATTATGAGTAAGAGAACCCATGAATGGAGAATCTGATCTTGTTTTAGATGCATGGGTATAAACTTAACCACATATTATTTACCAACAAAAACTGTTATTTCTAGTTTTTAGTATGGAAGTAGCAGTTGCTGTTAGGATCCAGAAAGTATTTTAAATTGCTCTTCTGGCACAATTTAAACTGATTCACTCTGTGAATTTACTTTTGCAAGTTGTTGGTTGTTGGTTTTTTGGTTTTGTTTTGTTTTGTTTGTTTTGTTTTTTAAGATGGCAGGAATACTTGCACTGTTAGGTATCTACTAAAAACAATTTTCTGTGAGTTGTAAATTACAATTGTTAGATTAGTAAAACCTTACTGGTGACATGCATAACAAGATTTAACCCTTCTCACATTTTCAAACTTCTAAATGTTTAGGTTTTTTCAGTATACTATCTCTCAGTTCTTCAAGTAATGACCAAAACAACCTATTTCTTAAGAATGTTTACTTTCACAATTTTTTTTTCCTGATGCAGGAGATATTATTCAGTAGTAGTTATCTTGAGCCTATGTAATTTCAATCAGAACAGATGATTTTGAGACTAAAATTTGAAATATTGAATCTTATATTTCTTTTTCAAAGCTCCTACTGCTGTATCTCTTGCTCTTTACATTCCACAATTCTGATCTGTTGCCTTTGCAAGTTGGTGATTGTGCATTTTAGCAGTTCCCACCAGTTCTCATTCTAATTCTGCCTTGTCCTACTCAAGCACTCTTTTCAATTAAAAAAAAATAAGGGGATATAAATTGTACTGCTGAGATAATTTGAAGTTTTAAAATGTGGTAGTTTCAAGTCAACTTGGAAGAAGAAAGAGAATTTAAGGTTATTAAAACTTTGAAATAAAATTATGTGTATTTAATGTCTTATAAACAGAAATACTGCTTTGTGTGACTAATCTTTTTTAAAAAACCTCCTTAGACATAGTAACTAAGTCCTTGAGAACAATCCAGGATGCTGCAGTAAATGACATGGTAGAATCAGGAGATTACATGTTTCTTCTTGAGTCAATATTAGAATCATAGAATCATAGTATCAGTCAGGGTTGGAAGGGACCACAAGGATCATCTAGTCCCAACCCCTCCTGCCATGGGCAGGGACATCCTACTCTGGATTAGGCTGGACAGAGCCTCATCCAGCCTTGCCTTAAACACCTGCAGGGAAGTGGCCCCAACCACCCCCCTGGGCAACCCATTCCAGGGCCACCCTTAGTGTCCCTAGCCAAATTCAATTCTAGATCTACTTTAGCTTTCCTAACCTGATCTCTGGCTGCATAGACAATTTCTTGGTATTCGTCCCAGGTTACCTGTCTTTGCTTCCATTCTCTGTAGGCTTTCTTGCATTTAAGTGTGTCCAGGAGCTCTTTACTCATCCATGCAGGCCGTGTAGCATTCTTACCTTCCTTCCTCTTTTTTAGGATGCATTGCTGCTGGAGGAGGTGATCCTTGAACATTGACCAGCTTTCCTGGGCTCCCCTTCCTTCTAAGGCTTTTCCCCATTGCACCTTGCCAAGAAGGTCCCTGAAGAGACTGAAGTCTGCTCTTCTGAAGTCCAGAGCAGTGAGTTTTCTCTGTACTCTCCTTGATGCCTTGAGGATCTTAAAGTCTACAAATTTACGGTCAGCATAGCCAAGGCAACCGCTCATCTTAACTTCACTCACCAGCCCCTTATTGCTGAGAACTAGGTCCAGCACAGCACCTTTTCTTGTGGGTTCCTCTACCACTTGGAGCAGGAAGTTTTCATCAGTGCACTCCAGGAACCTCTTAGGTTGCTGGTGCTGTGCTGTGTTGTCCTTCCAACAGATGTCAGGGTGGTTGAAGTCCCCCACGAGGACCAGAGCTTGGCATATCTTTAAATGCATGTTTTTTTAAAAACAGAGTCAGTTACTTAACATTTTTTGAGATTGTCTGTGGTTACCAGACAGACCTGAAAAATTTAGGTGGAAGTCATGAAAATATTTTGTTGAATCTTACATATTTTAGCATCACCACCACCATCACCTCAAGCAGTAAATGGAACACAGCTGTTTCTACTATGACCTTTATATGACTATTAACATTTAATATTTTTTTTAAAGGCCATATTACCACAATCTAAGTGTTCATAACCATTTCTGGGTTTTAGCACATTCTGGTGACTTGAAAGTTATGTTCTGGCTTTTCAATGTCAGGCAAAAACACACTTTTCCCTTGGATTGTTGAATACTAACAATGTTAGCATAATATGCCTTTTCCATATTTTGTCTTACAGTTTCAAATAAAAGAGAAATATCTATCAAACATCAAATTCGCAGTTGTGAGCTATTGATTTTGTTTTGTTTTGACATTTTCTACTACTTTTCACACTTGCATTTATAAATAGTGTTTAGGGAGATGTTCTCCACTTCTATTAAAAAAATATCTTTTTCTTGTATTCTCTTCCTACCCCAGTTCAGTTTCTATCTTCCCCTCAACTTTGTGTTTAATTTTGCCTCTTTCATTCTTCTTTCATAGAATCATGGAATGATTTGGATTGGAGGAGACTTCCAAAGACCATCTAGTCTGATTCCCCTCTCATGAGAAGGAATATCTTTCAGTAAATCAGATTGCTCAAAGCACAGTCCAACCTGGCTTTGAACACTTACAGTGATGAGACAAGCACAGTTTAGCTGGGCAGCTTATTTCAGTGCCTTGCTGCCCTCATCGGCATTTTTTCTAATTTTACCATAATTTAATATAAATTTATTCTCTCAGTTGAAAATCCTTACTTTTTATTGCAAATCCAGGTAGAAACTTCTCTCCATCTTTCTTATAAGGCACATTTGTATAGTGAAAACCACAACAATATTTCCCCAGATACTTCTACTGGCTGAACAGCCCCAGCTATCCCAACCTTTCCTCAGATGACAGATGTTACATCCCTCTGGATGTCATGGAAGTACAGATTAAGGATGATCATGGGAAGTCTGTGTGTGTAAGAGTTAGGGAGAAGGCCAACAAGGCAGACATCCTCGTTGGAGTCTGTTATAGACCACCCAACCAGGAAGAAGAGGTTGTTTTATTATTACTTAAGTAATAATCTTGAGACTGCCTCAAGATCACTTGCCCCTGTCCTTGTGGGCGACTTCTACTTGCCAGACTACTTCTCAGAATTTAATGCAGCAGAGAAGAAGTAGTCTAGAAAGTTCCTAGGCTGTATGGAGGATACCTTCTTAACACAGCTATTACAAGAGCCTATCAGGAGTGCAGCCCTCCTCGACCTGCTGTTTACAAATAGAGAAAATTGTGGGAGATGTGGTGTTTGGAGGCTGCCTGGAGTCTGGTGACCATGAAATAACAGACTTTTCAATATATGGTGAAACCAGGAGGGGTTTCACAAAACCTTTACACTGGACTTCCAAAGGGCAGACTTCAACTTATTTAAGGAACTAACTCAGAAAGTTCCTTGGGAAACAGCCCTTAAAAAGAAAGGGCTCCAGGAAGGCTGGACCTGCTTCAAAAAAGAACACTTGGAGGCACAGGAATGGGCAGTCCCAACGTGCTGGAAGGCGAGCTGATGAGGGAGACAACTGGACTGGATAGGCAAGGATCTTCTAAAAGAATTAGGGAGAAAAAAGAGGGCATATAGCCTCTGGAAAAAAGGGGAGGTATCTCAGGAAGAGTTCAAAGATGTTGCTAGGTCTTGTAGGAAAAAAAATTAGGGAGGCAAAATCCCACTTAGAATTTAGACTGGCCACTGCTGTAAAGGAAAACAAAAAAAATGTTTCTATAAATATATTAAGGGCAAAAGAAGGGGCAAGGACAACCTCCACTCTTTACTGGATGTGGAGAGGAATATAGTAACAGAAGATGAAAAAAAGGCAGAGGTACTCAATACCTTCTTTGCCTCAATCTTCAATAGTGGAACAGATTGTCTTCAGGTCAACTGGCTTCCCAAACAGGCAGATGGAGCCAGGGTCCAGTATAGTCCCCCTGTAATCCAGGAGGAAGCCGTAAAGGATCTGCTGAGCCACTTGGATCCTCACAAGTCCATCTTAGGGTGCTGAGAGAACTGGCAGATGAGCTGGCCAAGCCGCTCTCCATCATCTACCAACAGTCCTGGCTCTCTGGAGAGGTCCCTGAAGACTGGAAGCTGGCTAATGTGGTGCCCATGCACAAGAAGGGCTAGAAGGAGAAAATTACAGACCTGTCAGCCTGACCTCAGTTCCAGGCAAGGTTATGGAACAGGTCATCTTGAGTGCAATTACACATCGCTTACAGGATGGCCAAGGGATCAGGTCCAACCAGCATGTGTTTAGGAAGTGTAGGATCTGCCTGACCAACCCCATCGCCTTTTATGATCAGGTTACCTACTTGGTGAACGCAGGGAAGGCTGTGGATGTAGCCTACCTGGACTTCAGCAAAGCCTTTGACACCATTTGCTACAACAAGCTCCCAGCAAAGCTGGCAGCTCATGCCCTGGACAGATCCACTCTGAAATGAGCCAAGAACTGCCTGGAGGGCCGGGCCCAGAGACTGGTGGTGAATGGTGTCACATTCACTTGATGACTTAGTCACTAGTGTTGTGCCCCAGGGATCAGTTCTGGGCCCAATTCTGTTCAATATCTTTATTGATGATCTGGATGAGGGAAATAAGTCCATTTTCAGTAAGTTTGCAGATGACACCAGGTTAGGAACAGGTGTTGATCTATTGGAGGGTAGAAGGTTAGAAACAGTCCAAATTAATATCTTTAATATATTCAAAGTACACTGAAGTCACTGAGGCTGGCATTTCAAAGTGAGTAACATACAGTGTGAAACCACAATTTTTCTTTAAAAAAAAATATTGCATCTCCCTACTACTTTTAGGTGTGGATGTAACTGAAGCTCAAATAAATTACTTAAGACAGAATTAAAATCTCTGTAGGTTGCAGATACCTGCTAGTGACAACACAGCCTAAGTGAATGGATGGGGGTTCTTGAGCCAGTTTGTCTTCACTATGTCATGATTCTGAGATGCAGAAGTACTCTCTTCAAACATTTATCATAAAATCTGAGTAACTTGTGTGGTTTCCTCTCTGTATTGTCACTTGCAAATACCACTGATGCACATAAACTTTATGATGATTTCCATGCATTCTTTATACCTCTAATTATTTTCAACTAGGAGAGGTAAGTCAGAATACAGTCCTACATGGAAATTATTGGAAGATGAACACCTAGGAGGAAACTCTGATGAAATTTTGCTATGCTATGGTTCTTGGCTAACATGGAGGCCATCTCATGCAGGGAACTAAGTGTGCATATGTTAACTCAAAGTGTTTCTGCTTTATGTAGACAGATTTCTCTGTTCCTATACAGTTATGTAAATGTATGATTATATGCCTTGTAATCTCAAGACCTCTACTTGATAGCCGAACTGCTCTTTTCCAGCGAATTTAGCTCATGGAAGTTGACATACAATTTCTACCTACTTCACTTAAACATTATTACACCAACTGTGAAAGATTTGAAATTTTATACCTGATCATAGTGAGCTCTTCTTAATACAGCAATCATACCTCTTTTGTGAAAACTTGATGCAAGTCTATACAGCAACATTGCTTGGAAATGAATACACATATATTTAAACTGTTGAAAATGCAGAGAAAGGGCTGGATGACATTTGAGGAAAATGAAGAAGTCACGAGACATTGCACAGTGGAAATCCAAGCTGTTATACAGGTAGAACAATGGCATACCAAAAGGAGAACAATGAGGTAAGTAATGAAGATACAGTTTTTTGAAAAATGAAGAATAAGAATCATAGCAATAATTACTACATGGAATAAAGATGCATTTTTTCTCTAATGTTTAAACAAGGATAGGACAGATTTAAAAATTGCATCCTCCTTCTAAGCCAAAACATTTTTTATACATGTCATTCGAGAATATTGTTTCTCCTGTGTAAAGCTTTCTTTAATGTGTCATTGAAATACTGCATGAAAATGGCTTCTCTACAAATTTGTTTTGCTTCCTATTTTCCACATAGCTAGTTTCTCTTCAACAGGTGTATTCTGTTGGTATCTGCTGGAGAAAAAAAAATATTTAAATTAAAGGGACTATTCTATGTGTCCATTTTACAGCTTCTGATACATTCTGAATTCAGAGAGCAGTGATAAAATGGAGAGTATTATACAACTGCATAAAATGCAAAAGCCTAAAAGACTGGTTGGTGTCACCATTTGAGTTCTCAGGGCCAAAACTTCAAGGAACAGAGTGTAGATTACCCTCTTCTCTCACTTCCCCCATAGGGAAAAGACAGGCAGGGGAAGAAAAGAGGTAAACAAAATGACTTGTGCAGAACTGGAAATTGAAAAGATAATTTTAATAAAATATAAAAGGTATTTAGGGGTGAGGAATAAATAGAGATATTGTGGAAAGGGGTAGAGACGTATAAACATACATATATTTATAAACCAGGTCGCGGGTGGCAATGGACAAGGCCTGGCCAGGCAGCAAACAGCTCTCAGACTGCAAAAAACTCCCCACCAGGCAGGAAGGCAAAGGGCCAGACAGAGCTCACTGGAAAGTTCCTACCCCTTAAATAGAGGGTAGACATAAAAGAGAAGGGAATAACATTATACAGTGCCTCCCGCTGTGTTGCGTTTTCCTTTCACTGGTATTGAGTTCTACCATCAGTTAGCCCTTAACCCACAAAAATGGGCTACTTTAATCTTATGAAATGCTCAGTGACTTTTAATTAAAAAAAATTCCTGTGAGGACTAGAGGAAGACAAAGACTTTGATAAGAAGCTCTATTAATTTCAGTCAGAAAGAAATCCCAAATATACCAAAACAAAACAACAAAAATAAAAAGTTTAACCAGATCATCTGACAAGTATGTGCAACAGCAGGGAAAGGATAAGAAAGCAAGAAACTGAACAGACAGGCTAACAGGTGGTTTACGATTCCAAATCAACTGAAGCTGCATTAAGGTTTTGCTAGATCATGACAAACATGATCTAGCTTGATGATGACAAACAGTGAATGGTACTTTTACTGAAGTAAATGCTTACTAGAAGCAGCCAGCCATTTCATTAAGAAATTGTGCTGGTTTGAACTAATTGGAGGATTTGAATGAGAAATTGGGCTATAGGCTGAGAGAGGAAAGCACTGATGGTGCTACTTCACTCATAGGTTTACTGAAAAAGAAAAAAAAATGTTTAAGAGTTGTAACTCAAACATAGATAGGACAGACCACTTTGAGCTATGGCTGCTGCTGCATGTCTTTCCTTCCTTGCTTTCTTAGCTGAATAATTTCACTAACTGCTTTCCTGCTGCTAATCTACCTTTGCTTATCTCGTGCATAAGACAGATGGTTGAGATAAGATTTGGGAAGGGGGGGAAGGTGGTAGGGTGGTTAGAACTCCCTCTTAAGGATTCTGATCTCTAGGAGGAGAGTGGTGTTTCTGTATTACCTTTTCACTGTATATATCTGCAAATATCTCTTATATATTGTAAATATCTGCTTGTATATAGTGCAAAGCTGTACAGATAAAGCTTCATTCCTTAACTTCCAGAGTCTAGCCTGGGTTATTTCAAAGTGTGTGTGGGGTGGGTAACTGCCAAACCACCACAGAAATTTAAGGGGATTTTAAAGATTGCTGCTAATTTTGTTACAGGTATTTTTTAAGTCTAGTTGGCTGTTATATGTAGTCATGTTAGCCTTTATTTTTTTATCCCTTCTGTTTCTTTTTGATATGGAAATGCTCTGTGAAAAACATACGTTTGCAAGTAGAGAAATGTAGTTCACTGAATACAGCCTGATTTAGTTTTTTTTATTTCTATTTTTATGTTTTCACTTGACCTTGAAATATTTATAAACCCCAAAATTAGACACAACCTCTATTACTGCAAATCAAGGTATGTTTAAGAACTATCTCAAGAAACTGATTCCAGTGACATCTTAAGTTTTTTTCTCGTACAGCTTGTAAGCATACAAAAAAAATGAGTAAACATAATGATCATCATTGTAGTCCTAGCAATTCTTCCTAAGGTCAATCCATGTTGAGTTTCAGGAGTAAAATCCTCTTTCTTTCAACATGACAATATTTCTTTCATAAACCTAGTTAACCCAACAATATCACTTTCACTAAAATAGCTGTATTGAACATTATTTGCAACATATTTTTATTTTTGTTTGTAATATATGAAATCTATTAGCAAAGGAGAAGTAGATTCTCATATATAATTTCACCATCCATACACCAATAACCATGAAGAGGTTTAACAAAAGGAAATTTAATTAATTTCAGCATATATGAGCAAAATAGAAGACAAGAAGTAGAGAATGAGATACAGAAGTTCTGGATATGTCATAGCCTTATCATAAACACCTATGGAAGATCAAGCACAGAAAATTTCCTGTTAGACATCCACAATATAGATTAATGAGTATGGTCTGGTATGAGTGCATGAAACCCTTGAAAACTCTATAAAATTTCTCTGTAAAGACTGAAGTGGTAAGAAAACTATGGAAATGCACATGTACAAGGTTATGAAGAACAAATGTAACACAGTGATTAAATAAAAATGACTCCCATAAGAAAAATCAAGAAAATGGATATAGGTGTGGTGGATTAGCAGTTATCTGCACCTCCCCACCCCCGCAACCTAATTTGAAATAACCCAGGCTAGGACTCAGACAGCTGGAAGTTAATAAATGAAGTTTTATATTTACAGCTTTGCACAATATACAAGCAGATGTTTACAATGTATAACATATATTTACAGATATATACAGTAAAAAGGTAATACAGAAATACCACACCCCTCCCAGAGATCAAAATCCCTAAGAGGGGTCTCTAACCACCCCTACCACCTTCACCCCTTCCCCAGTCTTATCTCACCATCTGTTTCATGCAGCAGATAGGTGGAGGTAGATGAGCCAGGGGGATTAACAGCAGAAAAGAAATTAATTCAGAATCAGCTACAAAAGGCAAGGAGAAAGAGCCATGCAGCCACAGCCCAAAGAGGTCTGAAACAGTCTGACTTATCTATATTTGGATTACAACTCTTAAGATATTATTTTTTTCTTTCTCAGTAAAACTGAGTGAAGTAGCACCATCAGTGCTTTCCTCTCTCAGCCTATAGCCTAATTTCTCATTCAAATCCTCCAATTAGTTCAAACCAGCACAATAGGTCATTATAGAATATAAGATAGAGCCTACAAACTAAAAGAAGTTTCATTTACACTTGTAGAGACCTCAAATACCAATAAACATGTTAGATATAATAAAACTAACAAACAAGGGGAATATTGTCAAAGGATCTAGCCCCTGCTCTGAAGTTCTTTGTGTATCCACAAATATGAGGATGTGTATTTTGGTATGCTTGAACACAGGGGCAAAATCATGTGAAATGAGCAGATCCTCACTTGTCATGTATATCACATGAAGAAAAAGTCATGTAAAAAACATCAGATAAAGGGCAAAGTTTTGATATATTTCAAATTTATATTTACTTACATCACATTCTTATTTCACAATCATGTTTTTAGTGCCATTACAATGAACTTAGTTTTATTGCTTTGCTAGTATAAGGACAGTTGTTTGAACTTATCTGGAGAAGAAAAGCTTATATAACCTAGTTGAGAATTTCCAGTGCAAGTTAAAAGATATCAGTAGATGTTTTAGGAATTTCCTAGATGTTCACTCATACTACTTTCCCTACCCCCTCAGCTTACCTGTAAGGATCTGTTTCATTGTCAAGAAAGCTTCCTCTTAGTTCTCAGCAAGTGCACACATTATATGAAGTAGCACTCAAAAATGGTGTAAATATTACTTGGCTGAGCTTAATAATTTACTTCTTTGGGAGCAGTCACTAATCTGCAAATAGTAGCAACTCTTAGGTCTTATAGAAAGAGAGGAACAAATCCCACCTTGTATATTTGAGAAGATTTCATGGAATGAAAATTTAATATTCTAGTTATATCCTTTGAAATTTACATGGGAACAGAAATATGTGCATTTGTAGTCATTCCAGTGTTAAATAAATATTAGAGACAGGTCAAAAAAGAGATCTGCCTATGGAAGGAAATTTGGAGCCTAAGCAATAGGTGTGACTGGTCAGACAGTGGACCTTCTTGTGAAGTTGATTATAGACTGACAGAAGAATGACTTTGACAGTAATAGTGCTGGAGCAAATCCATATATAATAGATTGAAAGGTAAAGTGTTGCATATTTCTAGACAAAATTATTGAATTTACTTTGTTTTCAAACTAGCATACAGAAGATCCTGGATAATGAATTCTAGTCCAATAAACACTCATGGACAGTGAAATATTTATTTTCCTCAACCTAACACTAAAAAATAAATTACAGAATTTTAGGGGTGAGAAGGGGGTAAAGAATTGTGTACTTTAATTAATAGTATGATGCACATTTGCAAATTAGATTGTACATTATTAAAGCTCAGATAAATTGTATTAAAATCTATAATTACAGAAGAGCTTGTTTAGAAAATACAGAAAAGTTGAATTTGTAACTGAAATCTCCATAAGTGCCAGAAAATCTTTCATCCAAAATCATATTTTTAAAAAATGAGCATATTTCCAGGGAATGTGTCAATCCAGGAGTGGATTATAGAAAAGGCCAAAGGAACAGTTTCAAATTTACCAATTCATCTTTATAAAGAAGTACTATTTTGTAATTACAATATTATTAAGTTTATTTTATTCTAAATAGAATTATCCCAACCTACAATGAGAAAAAAATCTAGTGTTAAAACTGATAACCTGACTTCACATTAGGCAGATCTCATTCAATTTCTGGCCATGTCTGAGCAAGAAAACATATTTCTTTTCCATATCAAACATAGCTGGTGTTACTTTCGAGATTTTAGATACCTGTAATCTTTATCAACTGCTTTTGAACAACATTTGAAATTATAATATTTCTGTATGAAAATGTAAGAAAAGGGCATTATTTTGAATCAGCCTCTAAAATTTTTTATATCTATTGTATTCCAATTCAACCTTCTTGCTGTCTATAAGTTGAATAATAGAAGTACATCTCATCTGAGAAACTCAAGTAGCCTGCAAGAATTAATTCATGTCTACATATCTGGAAACTCTGTCCACCGATTTTGGTGATAAATTAAGTTGCAGAGGGACTAAAACATCCATTTCTCAAAAATTCTTAATAATCCCCAAAAGGGTACAAGTAGATCTATATTCAACAAAATACTACATTTTAAAGCAATGGTGGGACAAATATCAAATGCAATAGAAATGCTCTTTTAAAGAGCATTGGTCTAGCTTGTTTATAGTCCAAAATTCTCTGGAGAAGGTTTTGTTTTAGAGTTTATTATGCTAAGTATAGTCAAACACATCTCTGTTTAGTTGCATGAATATGCTATAGATTTCTTACTGGAGACAGAAAGAAAAGAACAAAAAAGTGAATGGATTTCACAGTAACATTATTATTGACCAGCAACAGTAAACAACAATTTTAATGTATTATGACAAATTCTAAAACTTCTGTATTATATTATGTATATGGTAAGTATCTCTTGGTGGTCGGTGTAGTTATTTAGCTATTCTATTCAAGTAAGAGTACAACTGGAAAAATCTAGAGCAATTGAAAGAAAGTAAATCTTCCATAACACAGATATTCAAACCAGTAAAGATAATAAGGCCTTCACCATCAGAGTAGACAAATCCTATTTGTCTGGTTTCATTCAGATCAGAACAGGATCAAAAAAGATCAAAACACTCTACACCTCTGGCTACAAATGAAGCTGCCGGGTCTGTCTCTTCAAAGCTGTCAAGCATGCATATATACACAGAGGGAGGAAGGTGAACGGGCAGCAAGGAGTTCTGTGATGGTTTTGTGGGTTTTGGGCGGGGGTATGTGTGTGTTTGTTTTGCAGATTCATTCCTTTTCTCTGTCAGATACATGAAGCTATCATGAAGGATCTCCAGAAGCATGGCCACACCAAAAGAAATATGAGATATAAAGGAACTTTTTTCTAGATGGAATTGCCATTAAAAAATACTTACAGAATCACTCCAGATTAGCTACAAACAGATTTAGTTATAGGACGTGGTTTTACATTTATTTTCCCTGTATGTTTTTGTTTTGATTATTAATAATCAATTGACTTGCTAATAATTTTTAAATTTATTTTTTTTAATTAATATTTTTAAAATTGGGAAAATTCCCTGAGATTCTTTGGATGTTTGGACAACAAAAAGCAATTACACAAAGGTTATTTATAAACACAGAATTAAAGAGTTTAAACAGTCAGAACTTGGAAAATAGGAACCTGGTAACAGGGAAATTTCTAACTACTCCTATGCAGTATTAGCATGTATTCACTGACGCGATAGATACGAAGTTTCCCGGTAGAGGAGGAGGAAAAAGTTGCCTTGCTGCTGGCTGATGGTGCAAGCTGCACAACACGTGACCACCATGAAAAAGCTGCGAATAGACCTCCAGTACTGGTGGAAGGAAGCAAGAAAAGGGGACAATGGCTCTAAATCACTCCCTTAAATACACTATTTTGAAAGTGAAACTGGTCAGTAGGCACTAGCACCCATAGTTCTGGTCAATGAATTCAAAGTCCTTCACCTAGATGTCCATCCCAGCAGTCCAGGGGCAGCACAAGACACCTGACTTGGTTATGTTCTAAGAAATACTACTTGTGACTAATAAATAATATAATAATATATATAAAAACACAAGACCAGAGTATTTAAAAATACACTGCTTTATCAAGAGACTAGTGGTGATAATGAGATGAGGCAGGTGCAGGAGTGTGCAGTTTGATTGATTGGACTCACGGCATGACAGCAGTGTGAATAGGTTATTGTGGTAGAGGAGATTGCTCTGAACTAAAAGATACTGATACAAATAAATAGCTGTATCATCTAGTGGGTCAACGTTGTTAAGTGAAATTCTCAATGATCTTATGATACAAGTGTGAGTATTACTAGGTGTTATAGGGCAATCTAAATTCCTTCCTTCTTATCCCACCTCTCTGTCTCCAAGGGTTTTAACAGGGAGGAGAAGAAGGCGTGAAATCTGCTTCCCCCCTCCACACACACTACCCCCACACCCACACAAAAGGTGCCTTTCTCCACATGTGTACTGACCCATGTGGAGGCCCACACTAGGAATCGGGATGGTGGTTGGCTGTGTTCTTTGCACCCAGTATAAAATGGTAACTGGACACTATCTAGAAAAGCATAAGCAGAGCAAGGGAGAAGGTGTGATGTTGGCACATTGAAAGAGTTCCTGCCTTGACAGAGTTACTGCTGTGACAGAGTTCTTGTTTTGGACTGTCCCTGCTTTTGGCCAGCTCCTACCTTCTTATACAGCTCTCAGTTTTTGCACTGTTTCTGCTTTTGGATGGTTGTCCCCACTTTTGCACCATTCTGTGCAAATTTGCAAGCTTGGAATGTCCTGGGGTCCATTTGAGAGAGCTTCCAGTGGCACCCAAACCTGGCTACTCTCGGACCATACCGCAAGCCTTGATTTCCTGGCTGCTATTCCAAACTGGGGAAGGGATCATCTCCAATTTCCTATCTCACCTCTGTGAGTAAAGACTGCTGTTCCCTTATTTCTCTGCTCAGCTTAATTTACAGCAGGGTAAAGCTGTGTTTGTAGCTTAGCCTTTTCCATTTTCTGACTTCCTAAGTCTCTAAATTTCCCTATAATATCCTTTGGAGAATTCCCAACTGAATTACAGCCTGTAAATAAACCTAAACTAGTTCTGTATATAGTTTGGGGGTGGGGTTTCAGGAAAATAAAATAATTCTATTTTCATAATTCATGACTTGGCCACATTAATTCCCTGCCTCCATGACACTGGGTTGTTCTACAGAATGATACCAGTTGCCCCAAGATCTCAGAAATTACTACAAATTTATTGATTATAGAAAAAAATTAATCTTTTCAGTTGGAAAAGGCTTCTAAGATCATAGACTCCAAGCCACATACCTAAGACCACCATAGCCATTATATCATGTTCTGAAGTGACTTCTACTCATTTTTTTTGAACACATCAAAAGACGATGAGTCCACCACTTCCCTTGGAAGCCTATCCTAAATCCTGACGACTATTTCTTTAAAGAACTTTTTCCTAATATCCAGTCTAAACCTACCCTGGTACAATTTGAGGGCATTTCCTCTCTTTTTATCACTTAGTACTAGGGAGAAGAGACCAACACCAAACTCACTACACCCAACTCCTTTGCCAGCTCTGTTTGGAAGTACACACATTCTAAGAACCTCCTGGACTGTTTCCTGTCTGCCTGATTGTATTTCCAGCAGACATCTTGTAAGTTGAATTCCTCTACAAGAACAGGGCCTAACAATTCTGAGACATCTAAACAATTCCCCAGACACCTAAAAAGCACTTCACCAACTTCCTCATATTGGTTGGGTGGTCTACAGCAGACCCCCATCATGAAATTTGCCTTGTTGGGCTTTCGCCTGATTCTTACACACAAGCATTTACCTCTAGCATCACCGTTGTCATCATGCTCAAGACAGTCAAGGACTTCCCACGCACACAGAGATATTTGTGGTGGTTTAGAAGTTACCTGCCCCCCCACACTTTGAAATAACCCAGGATAGGACCGAGTCATCTGAAAGTTGATAAATTAAGCTTTATATTTATAGCTATGAAAAATATACAAGAAGATATTTACAATGTATAACAGATATTTACAGACATATACAGTGAAAAGACAATACAGAAACACCTCTCCCAGAGATCAAAATCCCTAAGAGGGGTTTCTAACCATCCCTACCACCTTTCCCTCCTTCCCCAATCTTATCTCACCATCTGTTGATGCAGCAGATAGGCGAAGGTAGATCAGCCAGGGGATTAGCAGTAGGAAAGAAGTTAGTGGAATTATTGAGAATCAGCTACAAAAGGCAGGGAAAAGAAGCCATGCAAGGAGGCAGCCATAGCCCAGAGAGGCCTGAAGCAGTCTGACTTATCTATATTTGGGTTACAATTCTTAAAACAAATTTTTTTCTTTCTCAGTAAAGCTGTGAGTAGAGTAGCATTGTCAGTGCTTTCCTCTCAGCCTATAGTCTAATTTCTCATTCAAATCCTCCAATTAGTTCAAACCAGCACAATACCCCACTGCATCTCCTTCTGGGCCTGTCCCGTCTGAAGAGTCTATAGGTTTCCAACACAGCATTCCAGCTATGGCATTCATCCCACCATGTTTCTGTCAGGGCAATAATATCACAGTTTTACTACCAGATGATAGCTTCAAGCTCTTCTTGCTTATTACCCATGATCAATGCATTGGCATAGATACACTCTGGGGCATATTTTTTCAGGGGCAGGGGCTGAGGCCTATTCCCTGCTTGATCACTCCCAGTCACTACTGTGAATAGTCAATGACCCTTGCTTCTTCTTTATCACATGGCCCCTGCCTTCCCTGAGAAAACAGTGGGAGCCATCCCACCATCCCACAAGTTTTCAAGGCTTGTCTCCAGTGAGCCTGGTCCTTCCCCTTTTGCCCTTCCAATCTAGTTTAAAGCTCTGTCAATGAGTCCAGCCAACTTCTGTGATAAAACTCTTCTCCCCTTTTGGGCCAAGTGTACCCCATCTGCCTCCATCAAGCCTGGCATCATCTAAATTGACTCATGATCAAAAAAATTAAAGGTCCTTCTGGTGTCACCAAGCTTGAAACCAAAAATTCATCTGATGCATCTTCCTCAATTTATCTGAGTTGGTCACAACTACTGGAGTGGGATAGAGCAGTATAGTACCTGTGCTCCCATTCCCTTGACTAACTGACCCATGCCCCTTCAGTCTTGGAAAACCCTCAGTTTTCTTTCTTTTATTTCATCATTGCCTATCTGGAAGGTCAGTAGTGGATAATAACCTGGGCAGCACTGTGGTAGGGAGGTTTCTTGCCAGATCCTTAACTCTGGCCCAATACAGGCAGCACACTTCCCTGTGGGATGGATTAGGTCTGCAAATCAGACCCTCTGTCCCTCTCAGAAGAGAATCACCACTAACAGTGAACCTTCTCTTTTTCTTGGTATAGGCAGTCTTGATACATGTTGCTGGCTGCCTTATCTTTGGTATCTGTCTGGGAGTGTTTTCATCTTTGTTATTGTTTGACTGTCCCTCAGAGCCCAGGGAACTGGGAATGTGTGGAAGGTCATGGGAGAGGTAGCCTACCGTGCAGAACAGGGACCTGCTTCCATTCACCATCACTGGGAGCGCTAACTGATGGTTGAGTCTGTTTTGGGGAAAGCAGGGCATGGACTCGAATGGTCTATCTCTGATTCACAAGATCAGTTTGCCTGCCTCATTAGCTGGCACTCTGGGTTGCTGCCACTTCCTGGATGATTTTAAATAGCCTGTGGAGACTGGGACTCTTCCCACACTTTGTTCACCTCTCTGGTGAGAGATGCTGGCTCAGTGTGGGGGCTTGCTAGCCATGTGGAACCCAGTTCAGAGTAAAAAAAAGCATCTGAAAAGTTTCTCACTTTGCTGACCTGCCATGGATAGGGTTTCAGCTCTGGAGGCAGGTCTTAGCAAATGACACAAACCCTCGAGGGACACCACTTATCACTCATCTCCATGTGGACATCAAGCCATTAACCAACACCCTTTGCACATGGTCATTCAACCAATTCCTTATCCACTGGACAGTCCACCCATCAAATCTGTATCTCTCCATCTTAGAGAGAAAGAATCTACAGGGATTGTGTTAAAGTCTTTATAAAAGTCCAGATAAATGACATCCATTGGTCTTCCTTTGTCCACCAATATATCTACACCATCATGAAGAGCCACTACCTTGGTGAGGCAGGACTTTTTCTTGGTGAAGCCATGATGGCTGTCTTGAATCACCTCCCTGTCCTGTATTCCAGTACAGCTTCCAGGAGGATCTGTTCCAATATCTTCCCAGGAGCAGAGGTGAGGCTGACAGGTCAGTAAATTCCAGGGTCCTCTTTTTCACCCTTTTAAAAAGATAGGTGTAATGTTTTACTTCTTTCGGTCTCCAAGAACTTGACTTGAATGTCAAATGTAATGAAGAGTGGCTTTGCAGCTATTCAGCCAGTTCCTTCAGAACTCTGGGATGCATCTCATCAGATCCCACAGATAAATGTGTCCTGGTATGGGCATAAATTCTGCCCGGAGTTGGTTAATTCCTGGGATTCCCTCCTCTCCCCCTTTTGTAAGGTCCAGAGGTGGGGTAGCAGGGGACAGACCACGTGGTTTTGGAACCAGGAAGTCTCGGGCCACATGTACAGGTCACACGCATGAGTCAGATGACCTGGGCTGTCTCTCAGGGTGTTAGGACACGCCCCTGGGCGCAGGACTTTTGAATCCATTGGCCAGACAATGGACGCTAAGTGCCTATTGGTCAGTTCCACGCTTCCTAATGAGGTATTTAAGCAGGTGCAATTGGCCGTTAGTTCTCTTCTCTCTCTCACCTCCACGAGGAGCACACAACTCTGCACCCCATCCAGCAGCAGCCATGTGTTTTGCAGCAAGCAGCACCAGCAGCATCACAACATTTTGCAACCACGGCAAAGGCAAATCCCCTTCTTTTTTCTTTCCTTCGGGACAAGCTTCTTCTCTTTCTCTTTCCTCGGGACCAGCTCTTTAACCACCGTGCGTTCATGAGTATTTTTACCCGCGGCTAGGACTGCTTTTGTTATTAGGCTTTCTGTTTCCTAAGTTCTGACTGTATAAACTGTTTAATTCGGTGTTTTAAGCTACTTTGTGTAGTTTTTCTTGCCAACCGAACATCCAAATGAACCCGGGGAAATATTCCCGGAAAACCCCTGATTATTTACCGTAATAAAATTAATAATTGCAACAAAATGTATGTTGAAGTTCCTCAGGTGGTTGTGAACTTCCCTTATGGTGGGAGGGATTTTGCCCAGCTAGTCCATGTCTGATTAATAAGTGGCTCAGAGGCTGGTGCCACCAACAAATTTTGAGTTCTTTGATCTTGGGGAACTTTATACAGCCCCAGGTCTGCTAGCAACAGAGGAAGTACATCTGTCACAGATGGGGAGAAAGATCCTGGCACATGAGCTGGCAGGCCTTGCTGAAAGGGCTTTAAACTAGTCTGGAAGGGGGAGTGAGTCAAACATAGCAGTACTAGAGGTGAAACAAAGGAGGCTGAGTGTGTTAAGCCAGAGGCAGGGGTAAAATCGGCAGCCCAGCTGAAGCGTAAGTACACCAATGAAAGCAGTACGGGTAATAAGCAAAAGGAGCTGGAAGCCTTGATGCAAGAGGCAAACTGTGATGTTGTTGCCATCACAGAAACATGGTGGGATGACTCACAGAACTAGAGTGCTGTAATCAATGGCTACAGATTCTTCAGGAGAGACAGGTGAGGGAGAAGAGGGAGAGGAGTGGCCCTGTGTATTAGGGAGGCACTGGACATCATGGAAGTAGAGATTAAGGATGATCACGTGGAGTACCTGTGGGTAAGAATTAGGGGGAAGGGCAACAATGCAGACATCTTTGGTGGAGTCTGCTATAGACCACCCGACCAGGAAGAAGAGGTTGACTTACTATTAATTAAGCAGCTGGAGACTGCCTCAAGATCACTTGCCCTTGTTCTTGTGGGCGACTTCTACTTGCCAGACTACTTCTCAGAATTTAATGCAGCAGAGAAGAAGTAGTCTAGAAAGTTCCGAGGCTGTATGGAGGATACCTTCTTAACACAGCTATTACAAGAGCCTATAAGGGGTGTAGCACTGGTTGACCTGCTTTTCAAAAATAGAGAAGGGCTGGTGGGAGATGTGGTGTTTGGAGGCTGCCTGGAGTCTGGTGACCATGAAATAACAGACTTTTCAATATATGGTGAAACCAGGAGGGGTTTCACAAAACCTTTACACTGGACTTCCAAAGGGCAGACTTTGACTTATTTAAAGAACTAACTTGGAAAGATCCTTGGGAAACAGCCCTTAAAAAGAAAGGGCTCCAGGAAGGCTGGACCTACTTCAAGATAGAACACTTGGAGGCACAGGAATGGGCAGTCCCAACGTGCTGGAAGGTGAGCTGATGAGGGAGACAACTGGACTGGATAGGCAAGGATCTTCTAAAAGAATTAGGGAGAAAAAAGAGGGCATATAGCCTCTGGAAAAAAGGGGAGGTATCTCAGGAAGAGTTTAAAGATGTTGTTAGGTCTTGTAGGAAAAAAAAATTAGGGAGGCAAAATCCCACTTAGAATTTAGACTGGCCACTGCTGTAAAGGGAAAAAAAAAATTCTATAAAAGAATTCTATAAATACATTAAGGGCGAAAGAAGGGGCAAAGACAACCTCTACTCTTTAGTGGATGCAGAGGGGAATATAATAACAGAAGATGAAAAGAAGGCAGAGGTACTCAACACCTTCTTTGCCTCAATCTTCAATAGTGGAACAGATTGTTTTAAGGTTAACTGGCCTCCCAAATAGGCAGAACCAGGGAACCAGGGTCCAGTATAGTCCCCCTGTAATCCAGGAGTAAGAAGTAAGGGACCTGTTGAGCCACTTGGTCCTCACAAGTCCATCTTAGGGTGCTGAGGGAACTGGCAGATGAGCTGGCCAAGCCACTCTCCATCATCTACCAACAGTCTGGAGAGGTCCTTGAAGACTGGAAGATGGCCAATGTGGTGCTTATGCACAAGAAGGGCTGGAAGGAGGAAATTACAGACCTGTCAACCTGACCTCAGTTCCAGGCAAGTTTATGGAGCAGGTCATCTTGAGTGCAATTGCACAGCACTTACAGGATGGCCAAGGCATCAGGCCCAACCAGCATGGGTTTAGGAAGGGATCACCTTTTATTATCAGGTTACCTGCCTAGTGAATGTGGAGAAAGCCGTGGATGTAGCTTACCTGGACTTCAGCAAAGTCTTTGACACCATCTGCCACAACAAGATCCTGTCAAAGCTGGCAGCTTGTTCCTTGGACAGATCCACTCTGAAATGGGTCAATAACTGGCTGGAGAGCCAGGCCCAGAGAGTGGTGGTGAATGGTGCCACATCCAGCTGGTGACTAGTCACTAGTGGTGTGCCCCAGGGATCAGTTATGGGCTCAATTCTGTTCAATATTATTATTGATGATCTGGACGAGGGAATTGAGTGCATCATCAGTAAGTTTGCAGATGACACCAAATTAGGAGCAGGTGTTGGTCTGTTGGAGGATAGGAGGGCCCTGCACAGGGACCTGGACAGGCTGGATGGGTGGGCAGAGGCCAATGGGATGAGATTTAACAAGGCTAAGTGTAGGGTTCTACACTTTGGCCACAACAACCCCAGGCAGCATTACAGGCTGGGAACAGAGTGGCTGGAGAACAGCCAGGCAGAGAGAGACATGAGAGTGATGGTAGATAATAGGCTGAACATGAGCCAGCAGTGTGGCCAGGTGGCCAGGACAGCCAGTGGCATCCTGGCCTGTATCAGGAATAGTGTGCCTCTCTACTTGGCACTGGTCAGGCCACATCTTGAGTACTGTGTCCAGTTCTTCTCCCTTCAATTCAAGAGAGATGTTGAGGTACCGGAACATGTCCAGAGAAGGGTGACAAAGCTGGTGAGGGGCCTGGAGCACAAGGCCTATGAGGAGAGGCTGAGTGATCTGGGGTTGTCTAGCCTGGAAAAAAGTAAACTTAGGGGTGACCTCACTGCTGTCTACAACTACCTAAAGGGAGGTTGTAGCCAGGTGGGGGTTGGTCTCTTCTCCCAGGCAACCAGCAATAGAACAAGGAGACACAGTCTCAAATTGTGCCAGGGGAGGTATAGGCTGGATGTTAGGAAGAAGTTCTTCACAGAGGGAGTGATTTGCCATTGGAATGGGCTGCCCAGGGAGGTGGTGGAGTCACCGTCCCTGGAGGTGTTCAAGAAAGGACTTGTTGGAGCACTTAGTGCCATGGTCTAGTTGATTGGATAGGGCTGGGTGATAGGTTGGACTGGATGATCTTGGAGGTCTCTTCCAACCTGGTCTGGTCTGGTCTATTCTATTCTATTCTATTCTATTCTATTCTATTCTATTCTATTCTATTCTATTCTATTCTATTCTATTCTATTCTATTCTATTCTATTCTATTCTATTCTATTCTATTCTATTCTATTCTATTCTATTCTATTCTATTCTACCTAGTGGTGACTTGGGAGGAGGATGGAGCAAGATTGCCAATGAAGACTGAGACAGAAATGTTATACACTCTTATCCTTATCTGTTGACATCCATTATCCATCCTCACTACTCAGAGGGGGAACACTTTTTTAAAACTTTCTTTGATGGTTAATTTATCTGTAAAAGCCCTTTTTATTATTCTTGATGTCCCTTGCCAGGTTCATCTCTAGGTGTGCCTTGGCTTTCCTTACTTCATCTCTACACAATTAGAAGGTGTTCCTATACTCAGCCAAGGTTACCCATCTTTGTTTCCACTGTCTTTGCAGTCCTCCCTTGCTCTTTATTTTAACCAGCATGTCTCTCTTCATCCATGCTGGTCTTTTCCCCTCCTTGTGTGATTTCTTACCCAGGGCAATCTAGAGGTCTTTTTCTCTAAGGATAATGCCCTTAAAGATCTGCCAAGTCTGCTGTGCTCCTCTGTCCCTGAGGATCCTTTCCCATGATCTCCTGCTGACCATCTCTCTAAGGAAATGAAAGGTTGCTTAACTGAAATTTAGAGTCCTGACTCTGCTCCTTATCTGTTCATAACCCTAAAGACTGTAAACTCAACTAGTGCATGATTACTACAACCCAGGCTTTGGATAATCTTGAGTTTACTTACAATCATGACCATCAGGTCTAGTGTTGCATTCCCTTGGATAGGGCTCTCGATTACCTGGCTCATGCTAAGTTTTCATCAGCTGACACCCCCAAGTCCTTCTCCTCAAGACCATTCTCAAGCAGCTCCTCAGCCAGCCTAGATTTGTGCTTGAGATCGCTCCAGACCTGGTGCAGAACCTTGCACTTGGCTTGGTTGAACTTCATAAGGTTGACGGCTCGCAGCAGGCAGCAGAGCAGCCATTTTGAAGTGGCAACAGCAGCCTGAG
>VWZI01013605.1:106258-145240 GCA_013396835.1 Psilopogon haemacephalus | reverse complement strand
AGGCCCAGAGAGTGGTGGTCAATGGAGTTAAATCCAGCTGGCAGCTGGTCACTATTGGTGCTCCTCAGGAACCATTTCTTCTTAACCTCTTTATTGACAACCTTGATTCAGGCATAGAAAGTGTCATCAATAAGTTTGCAGATGACACCAAGTTAGCTGTGAGTGTTGATTTGAATGGGGGTAGAGAGCCTCTTCAGAGGGACTTGGATAGGCAAGACCAATGGGCCAACATTAACGGGATGAGTTTCAATGAGTCCAAATGCCAGGTCCTGCACTTGGATCACAACAACCCCAAGCAACACTATGGGCTCGGGGCAGTGTGGCTGGAGAGCTGGCTAGCAGAAAGGAATCTGGGAGTTGTAATAGACAGGCAGCTGAATATGAGCCAGCAGTGTGCCCAGGTGAGCAAGAAAGCCAGTGGTATCCTGGCTTGCATTAAAAGTGCTGAGGCTAGCAGGAGTAGGGAGGTGATTGTCACCTTGTACTCGGCTTTGGTGAGGCCACACCTTGAGTATTGTGTTCAGTTTTGGGCACCACAATACAAGAGAGATGTGGAGATGCTGGAGCAGGTCCAGAGCAGGGCAGCAAAGCTGTTGAAGGGCCTAGAGAATAAATCTTATGAGGATTGACTGAGGGAGCTGGGTATGCTTAGTTTGAGTAAGAGGAGGCTTAGGGGAGACCTCACTGCTGTCCCCAACTACCTGAAGGGATACTGTGGAGAGGCTGGT
Organism: Psilopogon haemacephalus; assembly: GCA_013396835.1. Lineage (NCBI taxonomy): Eukaryota > Metazoa > Chordata > Aves > Piciformes > Megalaimidae > Psilopogon > Psilopogon haemacephalus. The sequence goes on along the minus strand of VWZI01013605.1, from coordinate 144,512 downwards.
GCTGGCCTCTTCTCACAGGTAATTGGAGACAAAACAAGGGGGAATGGTCTCTCGAGATTGGGTAGGTTTAGATTAGATACTAGGAAAAAGTTTTTCACTGAGAGAGTGGTCAGGCACTGGAATGAGCTGCCCAGGGAGGTGGTTGAGTCACTGACCCTGGATGTGTTTAAGGGTCGTTTGGATGTGGTGCTTAGGGATATGGTTTAAGGTGAATCTTGTAGAGTAGGTTATAGGTTGGACTTGGTGATCCTGAGGGGTTTTTCCAACGTGGATGTTTCTGTGATTCTGTAATTCTATCCAGGCTGAACAGAGCCCTTAGATTTTCCTTTGGGATATGGCCTTTGTACACAATCCTGTACTGGTAGTAGGTAGTTTATGGTGAGCAGCAGTCTCTAGCACTGGCTCACAACCAGCATGAGATGCACCAGCATAAGAAGAGATTGCAGGTCCTCTGACACCCTGTTGCCTGTCTGCTTGCTACAGAGGCATCACACAGGGATTTTTGCCCGGTGTTCCTTCCTTCCCTTCTTCTGTGGACCATTATCTTGTTGCAGGTTGGATTTAGAAGAAGACAGGGATAAACAGTGGTGTGGACAGGCTGGTTTTGTTCTTTTTCTTCCTTGATGAGAAAAAAAGGTAGTAGAGGAGATGCCAAGAGAGAGAGAAAAGGCATGGATGAGTGAGCTTTGTGATTGATTTGAAGAGGTAATTATAACTTGATGGGATGAAGTTTCATAATCCCTTGAAAATTTGTGGTCCATTTGAGCATCCTTAGATCCACATGACTTCACCTTGGAGGCTTCTAGCTATGCATCTATATACTTTATATACAGAGTAATGGATGGGAAGAATATCACTTGCAGTGTCATCTAACACTTTTTAATGCCATGGGTGATGTAGGGAGCTCCATGCTGAGGTCTGGGCCACCCTGGCTGAGGTATTCCATAAACAAATTTGTGAGTGTTAGGCTGCCAGGTCAGGAAGAAGACATATTTTGGTAATGTTGAGTGCTGATGTGGAAGCAATTTAAACTACTCCTGTTCAGCAGATGAATGGGAAACAAATTGTGTGTTTGTGTACAATCTTAGAGCTATGGATGTGAAAGTGAGTAGGAAGCACCCCTTTTCCCATTCCCTCCCCAACATATCCTACAACCAGAATGCACATCTCCTTTGGCTGGGAAAGCTTTGAAGTTGTGGGCTGTAATCTACCCTTACTGTCTAATCAGCTGTCCCTAGACTTGGTGTTACAGGGAATTCAACAGCTGCCCCACTGAGGCGATTGTGTCTTCTAAAAGAACAGGTTGTTGCTGTCAGACTTCCGATTACTTCTGCTTTTCCCACATCTTGTTCCTGAAACCCCTTTTCCCAGTCTGGTCATGTTTCTCCCTTGATATTTAAACTATGTGATCTTCTTTGCCCCTGGTTATTACTATGTACTATGGTGTCCAAAGCTTTTTAAGAGCTACGCATAGAGGTAATGGAAAAAGGCAAAAGAGAATTGTAGAGTATGTTTTATTCAATAGTATTTGAGGTTTTAGTTCTCTCTGCAGTGACGATGATCATACCTATAGTAACCTGAATCTCCTGTGATTTTACTAGGAGAAAAATGTGTATTGACTGCAAGCAAATTTCTCAGGCTTATTTAGTCACTGCTGTCAGGAACTATGACTTGGAGCCCTCTCCACATGTGAGTTCATTCCCTGATGGTTTTAAGGAACTCCTGTGTATGGGCCAAGTATTCTCTCTTAGTATGTCCATGCCTGTGGATGGAATTTATTTGCAACATTTTTTTTCCTCCATGCTTTCTCTTTGTCCACTTTTTGTTGTTTTATGTTTGAGATGAACTTGTGTTCAAGGAGGTATGCAGCTTCCCGTGACCCTGAAGAGGATTTGTGCTTCCCTGGTTGATATTGATAGGGCTCATCATAACTTCAGTGTAAATTGTAGTGACACTAATTTATTTTCAGAGATATGTTCCTGTCTTAAAGGTTTAGGTCAGCATGTGCTACTTTTGGCATATAACATGACTTTCTAAAGCCAGTGCTTTATCCTTGTGCATTAGAATTTGATGCTTTCTGAAGTCCTCCAAAGTCAAACAATTTATTAACATGAGCACAGTTGTTTCAACTTGCCTTTTAGTGCCCAGGGCTGTAAACATGAGAAGCAAGTCAATATGATTTGTGAATTCTGTTCTGTTCTCTGTATCATTAAATTCATATGCAGCTGCTGTGTTGGGAGTCCCAAGAATTTCCCCTTATTGTCTGCATTGTCCAAGGATACATATTTCCTATTCAACATTTTCTTCACGCGTGAAGTTCCCAGTGAGTTTTCTAAGTGCCAAGGAGTATATATTGGAGCTAGCAGCAGACACATGGTTTCAGCCACAGTGAAATAATGTACAAAGCTTGAGTCTCACACTGTGCTCATTATAAGCTCACTTCAGCATTCATTCAAGCCTAGTGAGAATGGATATGTAGGTCCTCCCTCAAAAAATCTAGACAGTAGATTCAATGTTTTGTTTATAAATTATGTTTAGGAACCCAAAAGGAGTTTCTGGTAGCTGTGCAAATGAATCTGTTTCTACCCAAACTAAACACTAGAAGTGGAATGGGAAGATGCAAGTAACTTGAATAGGAGGGACCAGAACGAAAGAGAATCCATAGAAGAAATTTAAGTCTCTCACCAGAGAGAGAGTTGTCTCAGATGAATGAGAACAATAATTTATTTGTTTGTACTTGTAGGATTTTTATTTAAAATTAAACTTTCTTCTCCCCTCAATCACACTCCAGTGAAAGCTCATACATAGCGACTGATACCTCTAAATGAGAAATGTTGAAAAATGTAGCTATGTTAGCCATTAGTTAAATGTCTGCATGTTAAAATGGGGGGGGGAAACAAAAAATCCCAAATCATGAAGACAGGAGATATTTGTGATTTACATGTGTCACATTCTTCTATAATTTTGAATTACTTATTATTCCTCTTCTAACAGAGTCTTGATGCTTGCCGCCTTAGACACTAATATGACGTAAATGCTAAAGGATATTAAAGTTTTCTGGCTAGAACATCTATCTGCTTCATGTTCTGCACAAGCTGGTGGCTTCTGAGCAGTCTAACCCAAGAATAAACCCTAACTGACTGTGAAGCCTGCCTTGACTTCTGTCATCTTTGAGTGAAGGTTTCATCATCTTTAAAAGCCATTTTCCTATGGTGAAGATCAAGGCAAGGTTCTGCTTCCAAATTCTACAGAAGGCAAATATTTTGGATAGACACTTCTCTGTTTCTGAAGAATCATCATCGTAGCATCATTTGGATTGGAAGGAACCTTAAAAATACCTAATTTGACCCTCCCTGCCCATGGACAGGGGCACCTTCCACTAGACAAGTTTGCTCAAAGCTCCATCCAGCCTGGCCTTGAATACTTAAAAGGAATAGGGCATCTACAACTTCTCTGGGGGATTCATGCCAGTGTTTCACCACCCTCACTGTAAAGAATGTCTTCCTAACATTTCAATCTATACTCTTCCAGCTTGAAACCCTTACTTGTTCCTATCACTGCACTCCCTGATCAAGAGCCCTGCTAACCATTCATGTAGGCCCCCTTCAGGTACTGGAATGCCACTATAAAGTCTCCCTGGAGCCTTTTCTTCTGCAGACTGAACAACCCCAATTCTCTGGGCCTGCCCTCATAGGGGAGATGCTCCAGCCCTTGTGTCATCTCTGTAACTCTTCTCTGGACCCGCTCAAGCAGGTCCATGTCTTTCTTACACTGGGGACCCCAGTGCTAGCACAGTACTCTAGGTGAAGTCCCAGGAGAGCAGAGCAGAGAAGAATCTCCTCCCTTGATTTACCACACTTCTCTTGATGCCACCCAGGATGTGATTGGCTTTCTGGACTGAGCACACATTGCTCTCTCATTCACATTTTCTTCTACCATCACTCCCAAATTCTTCTCTGCAAGGATGGTCTCAATCTACTAATTTCCTACCCTGTGCAGGGGATTGCCTCAACTCATGTGCGGGACCTTGTCCTTGTCTTTGAAGATTTATGTGATCTCACTGTATGCTGAGTGCTTATGAAGACATCCAAAGACATCCTCTGCCTGAATCTTTAGGTCAGCATCACATTGTATTTGATGGGTAATTGATTTTTTATTTGCAATGGTGTGTCTGGGACAGGGGAGCTTACATTCTTGATTGAAAAAAAGTGTGCAAGTTTTAGGTATGCTGCTCATCTATCTAAAGACACAGCTCCCCTATTTACTATTTTATCATTCTCCAGGAGGATGCTGTGGGAAACAGTGGGAGCTGTGGCAGATTGAGAGCTCTGTGTGTCATGGCTGTACAGCTCCCTTAGACTGTAGAATTCCTCTGCCTTTGGAGCTGAACGTTGTGTAAACCCCTTTCTGGATCATGAAATACATCCTATCAGAGCTGTCTGGGGGGAAAGGCATCAAAAATGGAGACAGAAATTGAACTTTTCTCAAGGTCAGACTTTATTGGGAAAATGACAACAGAAACGTTCTGAAAATGGCATGGTGAGGATCCCTGAACTTCTGACATCTCTGCCTTCCCATCAAAGCTAAGGCCCATGCAGGGAGGGGAAATGACCTCAGGAAAGGTGGGTTGGGTCTGACAAATCTGGAAGAGCCAAGCTGGCACATTCTACCCTAAACCATACCTATTCCTGTCTGGCTGACTAGTGATTGGATAAAGCATCCCCACTGCAGCTCTCAGTGTCTTCATCCCCACTGCCTTGCCTTCAAAAGCCACTGGCCACTTCCAGTGGGTTTCTTCTCTTTTTTGCCATTTGGTGTTGAGTACTAAGAAGGTATTGGATGAGGCTGTGGACCTGATTATTTCAGCCATTCTCCTGGCTGACAAAGTCAAGCAGGAGACAGTGAGGATGCTAGTTGGTGTCTTTCCAACCTCTGATCTCACCACAGACCAGAGATGCTTGGATAGACCTTCAAAGCAGGTGTCAGGGCATTGGCAGCAGAGCATAAATGCCCAGCTGGTTGTGGACAGCAAAGCAAGGTAATGGAGTAGCTTTTGGACCAAGGTCATTTGAAATCAGCAGGTGATGGTGTTAAATGAAGGTCCCTGCAGCTGGCCTGCCAAATTGCTGAAAGGGGCCGGGGGGGTGGGGAACAACGCAGCTTATTAATATAAGGTGGCCCTGCTTTGGCTAAAACTGATGAAGCAGGGCTCAAGTAACTTAAACATCCAACTTCAAAACAGATTTTGAGGGCAAAGATGCCTGAGAGAAGATGCCTAATAACTGTGCAATTTCAGTATTAAAGTTGACACCCCTCAGTATCCTAAGGAACAGAATTCAGTACATTGCAAATATCTATGACTAAGTTACTCAAATCTCCTCCCAAATCATGCTAAACATCACTGAGGTGAGGACAAGCCTGGGCTACGGTGTAAAACCCAGGGAAGGAACATCTTGTGGTATGCAAGGACACCAGTAGCAGCAGCTACAGAGAGAGATGAGTGCAACTGAAGGGCTGTGTTCCTTCCCCTCCACCCAAGACAGGGACACCTTTCATGGTGAGAATTGCCCTTTCAATATAGGGCTGACCTGTGCTACATTTTTGCTCCGTGTTCATAGTCCTGGACTGTCTAAGCAGAACTGAGGCCTTTCCTGCAGTGCTATTGCCTGTGGGTTAAACTTGTTGACTGGCAACAGGAATTAGCAGTGTGGACTTCTCATGGTTAAAGGAAAGTGACACCAAAGGTGACTTTTGGTCAGAAACCTGCCTGCACAAAACCTTTGCTGAGCTTATGAAGCCTGTTTCTTATAGCACGCGGGGCAAAGCCTGCACTGCAGGTAGGTAAGTCCCATTCCTGGCCCTCTTGCTGCTTGACAGTGTGACCTCAGACAGGCTCTGTGTTTGCTGGCTCCATAGCTGCTCTTGATGGTGAGAGAGAAGCTTCTCTTCCAAGTTCTTGGGAGCTGACATTCCCAGTCTCATTCCCATATATCTTGTGACAGAGCTGGCTTCTGAACCTCTTCACCTTTCCCTGTGCTCACCTGCAGATGTGTGACACATTGCAATTATGCTTTGGAAGGCACTGCTGATGTGCACAGCTTGTAGCGTGCTGGGACAGAGCTACTTGGGGGAGACTATAAAGGCTCATCAAATTAATAATTAGACTAATTACTTCCTAAACTGTGCTTTGGTTAGAGAATATTTCCCAGAGACTTGGTAGTATGGAGCAATGATCACAAAAATGCCCAAAATTCACTTGTAAGGCAAAGGAAAGGAAAAGAAGGGTAGGGAAAGAGGAAAACAGAAAACAGCCCTTTTGAAAGGTAAAGGTGAACCTTGGACATGAGGATCTGGTACACACCTGGGATCCTTATTCTTGCACAGTGGTGGTTGTGTCAGGTGCCTCTTCCCAGTATGTCCTTCATTGGCCACTGCTGTCTGCTGTGTGGTTGGACTTCAGTGTTGCTTAGCAGGATCTTCCTCTTCCTGCAGGGTTGTTATTTGGGCTGGGCAGACTTTGGCAAGTTTTGCATCCAAGGAGATGTGCTAAACATGCATTCAATGTTTGCCATCAAGGCCAACAAGCTCTTGAGCAGCAGGAGGTTTGGCCTTGGCAACTTGCTGGCCACTCTGAGGGAACAGGAACAAAAAGTAGGTCAAGTGGACTTTGTCAGAACTCATCTCCCAGGCTGATCTCCCCCAAGGCCAGATGAGAGAAAGCTCCTTGGCCACACTGGCTCTACAGACCCTGCTGTGGGTCTGGTCCCTGGATCAAGATGGGGAAGGGGAAGTGAATGGTGAGGTGAAGATAAGATAAATGGGAGAAGAAGGGAAGAATAGAAACAGCACTTTTCAAATGTGAAGGTTGGAAATCAGTGTATGGTACACACCCAGGCTCCATGTTCTCCTTGCCCTACATGGGTTATCTCAGGTGCCCCTTCCCAAGAAGTCCACCTCCAGCAGCTGCCATTTGCTGCATGGTTGGTCTTCAGCATTCCCCAGTAGCATCTTCCTCTTCCTGCAGGGATGCTGCCTGGCCTGTGCAGACCCTGGCAAGCTTAGCATCCAAGAGAATTATTGTCAGACAGGCAAATGCATGCTAACCACAAAACCATTCCCTTAAATCAAGGCTAGCTGGTGTTACCTTCCTTCCCCAGAGGCACTCTCCAGGGGTTTGACTGCCAGGGTGGCTGGAGGCACCTGCGGTAGAAATGGGGAAGTGAAGAAGCGGCAAGGACCTACCAGCCCAATTGCTCTGTAGCATGGAAGGGCAGATCCCTTGGGTGGCTTTGCTCAGCCCAGCTGAGCCAGTGCTGGTAGGATCAGCACACAAAGTGGGATGCCCACCCTGCAGCAGCCTTGTTCTGTGCTTCTGCAGGCCTTGCTTGTGCTGTGGCAGCAGTTCCACCCTCTGTGGGGGAAGCCTTTTGTTTACAAGCTGCTTGAGGACCTCACATACCTCTGCACTTGTTAGTCCTGATGCTGATGCCTCCTCAGCCACTGCAGCGGCCATCTTTTCCTCAAACACATCCATGTGGAGCTCCATGAGGAGTTCTACCAGCTGGGTCACCTGCACACAGCAAAGTCATTGGTTTTCAGGCTGCAGGCTGAAGAGGGCTCAAAGAGTTTTTTTCCCACTCCCAAGCCTGGCTTCTGTCCAGACAGCTGCAGCTGCCACACCAGTGTTTGCTGAGGAGGCAGCTGAGTACCTGCAAACAGCAGAGCTCAGGTGGTCCCAGAAGGATGGCAGTGGGTGAACTTACCTTCCCTGTCACCTCCACCAGCGCCGACAGGGGAAGGCTGTGCTCCTCTGGTGGGCCAAGGAGGTTTGGCCCTACACATATGGCCAAGTTCTTAGGAGACATCCTGCTGGTGGCCTCATTCTGGCTGATTTTAGCCATCAAGGCCAGCAAGCTCCTGAGCAGCAGGAGATTTGGCTTTGGCAACTTGCCAGCCATCCTAGGGGAACAGGATGACAAAGCAGGTCAAGTGGATGTTGTCAGCACTCCTCTCCTAGGCTGATCTCCCTCAAGGCCAGCCAAGGGAAAGCTCCTTGGCCACACTGGCTCTACAGACCCTGCTGTGGGTCTGGTCCCTGTGGAGCAGGCACACTGCTGGTCACACTCACTCTTTCAGCCCCTTCAGCTTCTCCTGCCTGCTGGGCTTCTGCAGGATGCCCATCCACTGGTGGTAGAGCTCCACACGGAGGAGCTTGGAGGGGATCTTGCGCAGGAAGTCCTGCAATGATGCCAAGGGCTGGGCATGAGGCCCTGGGCATTGCTGCTGGGAGTGCAGGCAGCATGCCCAGCACTCTGATTCCTCGGCTTTGCCACCCATGGAGCTGGCAGCTGCTGGGCTCCAGAGCAGCAGACTTCACCTTCAAGAGGGCAGCCAGCAGATGTGGGGGCTGGCTCTCCAGAGAAACCTCCTGCCCACTGTCCAGGGCCTCCCGCAGCTTCCTGGATGTGCTCTCACTGGCCGCCAGACGGAAGATCCCCTCCGTGGATGGCCCCACCTGGTTCAGCAGAGCCAGCAGGTCCTGCAGGAGACAGAGAAGCACAGTTGGCTACAGACAGGCCCTGGGACAGCAGCATGTGGGGATAGCTCCACATCTCTCCCTAGAGCAAGACAGAAGGGTGCCTTAGAGGTGTGGGAGATGTTAGTGGTGCTGGCACATTGAGCATAAGCCCCACTCGAGTTCCCTGTGCTGGGGACAGCAGCATGGAGGAGGAGGAACCAGCGGAATGGGGAAGCCCTGGCCGAGCTTGCTCACCTGGATGGGCTGGGGCAGGGTACCCTCCTGGCTGCAGAGAGCCAACAAGTCCTGTCCAAAAAGAGCTCCATTGCTGGCAGAGGCTGAGGACCTGGGCGCCTCGGCAGTGGCTAGGGTCCCTCTCCACCCAAGGAGCCATGGCAGCTCCCTCCTGGTACTGCAGGTCGCAGCAGCTGTTAAGGAGAGAAGGAGAAAGAGCCGTGGAGGAGAAGTGCCAGGGAAGGTGCAGCACAGCTTCCTAGCACTGTCTTCCTGCCACCCACCACAGGGGACAGAGGAGCTGTGAAGTGCTATCATGCACCAGTCTTCCCCACACTCACCATATGCGGGGCTACCTCTACCTTGGCTGCCAGAAGGAACAGGAGGTGGCTGCTGCTCTGCCCCAGCCTGCAAGAAAAGCCCTGCACTCACTGAGCAGGCCTGCAGCAGAGAGGAACCCAGCCAGGCCAAGATTGCACCCTGAGCCATCCTCACCTTTGCCTGCTCCTCCACCAGCTTCTGCAGGCTGCTGGAATTGAGTGGCCTGGTCTGGGCAAGGGAGAAAGAGCAGAGGTGAGAAGTGAGGCAGCTGCTGCAGGGCAGGAGCAGCCTCTGGGGCCACAGCAGGATCAGGAGGCATGCTCACTGTGTGGCGGCCACTCAGCTGCTTCAGCAGCAACTTGATGGATGCCAGATGGGTCACTTCTGCTCCCTTCACTCCTTCTAGTGGCCTGTGGGTGGGGAAGGAGCAGAGAAGGAGCTGGGTCAGGCCCCATCTGACCATTCCTTCTCCTGTGTGCCTGAGGACGCTGCCAGGTGCCATGAAGCAGCCAGGTTGCCCTGGTCAGTAGAATACAGCCATGGCTGTGGTGAGGAATAGGCTGGGCTGGACAGAGTTGAGTGGAGCTGCTCTAGCAGCTATGCCCACAGCCTAGGGGTTCCCTATGCCCAGGTAGGTAGAACTGTCCCTGCGTCCTGGGTCTGGGGCTGGCACATGCTGCTGTGCTGTGAGCAGGGCTTGCCCAGGCTGCGGTGCCAGGCAGGGCTTACCCACACAGTGCGCTGAGCCAGATCTCCTTAAGTGCCCGGGAGCTGCAAAAGAGAGAAGAAGCAGCCTGAGTGCCAGCTGCTGCCCAGCCTGTGGGCGGAGTTGTGCACCCACACAGCCCTGCCCTGCGTGCATAGCCACAGTGGTAGCACAGAGATGTAGCCTGCCCTTCTGGGGGGACGTAGCACCGAGACTCACCTGAAAGTGACCACGCAAGTACCGCAGGGCCAGATGAGGATCAGCGACCTGCTGTCCTTCCCTTCGTCCTCTTCAGTACCGCCGCCGGCTGCCCCCTTGCCACCACATAGCACCTGGAGCCGGCCCAGGGCCAGGCAGAGCTTGGGGCGTGGGGCACTGCCACGCCTGCGGAGAGGAGCAACAGGGAGAGCTGGAGCTGGCCCAGCCTGGTGCCTGTCCCGCCGGCGTCTGCCTGCCGGGGGGCACGGCCGTTGGTGCTGCCGGCAGCAAGGGTGCCGGGGGCCTGGGGCGAGTCGTTGGCTGCTGTGCCCAGGGCTGGGCGGCAAAGACCGCTGGGGTCTGGGAGTCTTACTTGGCCTTGGCGACGACCAGAGTGTCACTGAAGAGGAGCAGCTGCCTCGCCCTGCTCACCCGGCCCTGGCTCACCCTCGCTTCCTGGCGGAGCAGCGGCTCCGGCGATGCCGGGACGGGCTCCGGCTGCTGCCTGCGCTCGGAGACTCCCCTGCAGAGCAGACAGGGCCGAGCATGAGCGAGGTGGCTGCGGCGGAGCCCGCCTGTGCCTGGCAGGGACGGCACTCACCCGGAGCAGCAGCAGTTGAGCTGACCCATGTCCGCAAGAGTTGTACACGACCCACTGTAATGGTCAGGAGGGGCCCAGTTGGCTCCTTCAAGGCCTCCAAGTGGTTCCTGGTCTCAGAAAATGCTTCCCAACGCCGTCAGAAAAACCTCCTCCTCAGCTAGTAGCAGGCAGTGCTGCCTCAGCGCCGTCCGGACAGGTACTGTGCCCGTTGGTGGGGCAGCAGCAGGGAAACACCAACTGGCTGTTGGACCCCAACGGTCACACTGGGGAGCTCTGCTGGGGGAGGGGCACTGGGAGCCCAGGACTTCACTCATGGCCTCACCAGTTCTGAGCAGAGGGGAAGGGTCCTCTCCTGTCAGCAGCTGGCAAGGCTTTGTCCAGTGCAGCCCAGGCTACTGCTGCCTGGCTTTGGGTACAGGCTTCCTGGTGGCCCTTGATCAGTTTGGTGATCCTCAAGGCCCCAGGACCTTTCTTGCTATGCTATTTTTGTGCACTTTCCCCAAGGTGCCTTTAGTCACAATTAAGTGTGGATGTGGGCCCAGATGATTCGTGTCCACACCAGTGCGTTCTGCAGCCAGTCCTGCCCTCTTTTTTTGGCTCTCCCTATGCCACTGCTGTGAGGGTGAGAAGGGCTCAGCCTCCTAAGCTCACAGTCAAAGTTCACATTGCTTAATATATTTTTTATTTTTAAATGTTCCCCTCCCCCCAATCTTTCATCCAAGTTGCAGGTACAAACAAAACTTAAACCATGGTCAGAATGGTGGAAAGGGCAAAAATCCAACACTAAAAGAAAAGAATTAAATTTGACGTTTGTCTTGGCTGCCCAGGGAGGCGGTGGAGTCACCATCTCTGGAGGTGTTCAGAAACATGTGTAGATGTGGCTTAATGGCCATGGTGGTGTTGAGTTAGCTGTTGGATTTGATGTTCTTAGATATCTTTTCCAATCTTAATGGTTCTGTGATTCTAAGTCTGAACTGCATGCAAAAATCCAACTGAAAGAAGCACAAAAGTGGAGCCAGCCATGGCTGGAGTTTGAGATGCTGCAGGAGTACAACACTTCAAAGGTAGAAGAGAAAATGTGGAGCACTCTCCTTGTCTGCCTTGCCTCTCCACTTGTGTCTGAGAAATAAATAAGAGGACTTAGTAGAAGGTGGCCATTCTAATGGGGATGTGGATGGATAGACAACCTGTATCAGAGGTCTTACCATGGTCAGATAGGCCTTCCAACCATATTACAGCCTGTTCCATGAGGAAGAAAGAATAGTTTTTGTTGGAGACTCGCTTGTAAAGGAAACAGAGGGCCCAATATGCCAGGTTGACTCTCATCATAGGGAAGTTTGCAGTCTTCCTGGAGCCCAGATCAGGGATATCAGTAGGAAGCCCCCTGACTTGGTCAGCCCCTACTACTGATCTTCCAGACAGGTGGATTGGAAGGTGCATCCCATAGTGTAAGGGAAATAAAGAGATACTTCAGGGCTTTGGGACTGTTGGTGAAAGAGTCTAGGGCACAAGTTATTTTCTTTTCCCTCCTTCCAGTTGCAGGTGATGGCATGGGATGGAATAGAAGGATCCAGTCTGTAAATACCTGGCTCTGTGGCTGGTGCTACAGGCAGAGCTTTGGTCATAGCCGGTTTTATAAGAAGACACCAGACTTAACAACAGTACATGGGAAAAGCTTGTCTTGCAGGGGTAAAAGGGTTCTAGGACAAGAATTAGCAGGGCTCCTTCATTGAATTTTAAACTAGATTCGAAGCAGGATTGAGTTGTAACTGGTTTTGCATCAGTGGGGCAATGTTCTAGTATTAATGAAAACCAGAAGGCTTCCCAGTCCCCTAAGGTGGAACTGGTGTGCTCAGCTCCCTCCCTGGAGTGCCTGCACACCACTGTATACAGCATGGGGAGTAAACAGGAGGAGTTAGAAATCTGTGTGTGATGAAGGGGTTCTGATCTGGTGGCAGTTACAGAGACATGGTGGGAGAGCTGACGTGACTGGAACATGATCATGGGTGGCTATGGCCTTTTTAAGAAAGACAGGTCGACAAGGTGAAGTAGTGGAGATGTTATTTACGTGAAAGAGCAACTAGAATGCATTATATTCTGACCAGGGGCAGATAAGGAATGAGTTGAGCATTTGTGGGTGCAAATTAAGGGGCAGGCTAGCATGGGTGGTACTATTGTGAGTGTTTATTACAACCACCTGACCAGGATGAGGAAGCTCATGAGGCCTTCTAGAGGCAGCTCATAGCAACCTTGCAGTTACAGGTCCTGGTTGGTGCAAAGGGAGCTGCCTGAAATCATTGCTAGAACCACACTGCAGTGTATTTGGTAAGTCCTGGGGAACAGAGGGGCCTGAGGACTGGGGGAAAGGAAATGTCACTCCAGTCTTCAAAAAGGGCAAGAAAGAAGACCTGGATAAGTATAGACTAGTCAGCCTCACATCCATCCCTGGAAAGGTGATGGAACAACTTATCCTCAGTGCTGTTTCTTGTCATGTCAAGGATAAGAAGTTTAGTACTGGGATCAGTAGTATTCAATCTATTCATCAATGATCTGGATGGGGGAACAGAGTTTGCTGATGGCACAAAATTGGGAGGATTGGCTGACACACCTGAAAGCTGTGTTGGTATTCTTCAAGACCTGGACAGGTTGGAAAGCTGGGCAGGGAGAAATTTAATGAAGGGCAATTATAGAGTCTTGCATCTAAGAAAGAACAACCCCATGGACCAGTATAGGCTGAGGATTAACCTGTTGGAGAGTAGTGTAGAGGAGAGCGACCTGGTGGTTCCGGTGGATAGAAGGCCAGTGGCACCCTGGGGTATATTAGAAGGGGTGTGGTTAGTAGGTTGTGAGAGTTCCTCCTCCCCATCTGCTCTGCCATGGTGAGGCCGCATCTGGAATATCATGTTCAGTTCTGGGCCATTCAGTTCAAGAAGGACCTGAGGGAACTGCTTGAAAGAATCCAGTGTAGAGCCACAAAGATGATTAAGGGAGTGGAAATCTACTTCATGAGGAAAGGCTAGGGAAGCTGGGTCTCTTTAGTTTGGAGGAGGCTGACAAGTGACCTCATTAATGTTTCTAAATATGTGAAAGGCAGGTGTGAGGAGGATGATACCAGACTCTTTTCAGTGTTATCCAGTGACAGGACAAGGGGCAGCAAGTGCAAGCTGGAGCATAGGAGGTTCCATATGAACATAAGGAGAAACCTCTTCACTGTGAGGGTGACAGAAGACTGGAATAGGCTGCCCAGAGTGGTTGTGGAATCTTCTTCTCTGGAGACATTCAAAACCCACCTAGATGCATTCCTGTGTGACCTTTTCTAGGTGATTCTGCTCTGGTAGGGGTGTTGGACTCTATGATCTTTTCCAGTCCCTTCCAACCCTTAACATTCTGTCAGATTCTGTGTGATTTATGGGATTTTCTGTGTAGCTTCTGCTGCTTTATTTGCACTCTCTTTATCCATCTTTAAAATATAATTTTCTTTTTAAAAGAATTTTCTTGAGTCTTGGCATTAGTGAGGTTTCTAGAAGTTGGAGGTGGCCAGTACGGAGGAAGTCCTTAGCACTGCTCTTGCTGACATTAGCTGCTTTTGTGCAGTAATTCTTGTAATTGGAATTTTGGTCTGTGAATCTATCTTGTGTCCACTGATTTCTTGAAAATAGCTATTTCATAAGATAGTGGTTTGTGTCATAGGCTAAATCCAAATCTTTTTTGTAGGAAAGCTGTATTTTGTAATCTGCCTTTCACCCTTCAGTTCCCGAGGCAGGCTGTTCTTTGATTTTCCAGGGACTGTCTCTCCAAGAAGTGTATGATACTCAGTCTAATGCTTTGTTCCAAGAACTGTATGTTGAAAACTATAAAGAAACACTTTAGTGGAGCCCTGGAGATGAGAGAACTGGGGACAAGAATAAAAAAACGCTTCTCTCTGCTTGCGTAGAACATTTTTTGCTGCTTTAAGAATTGTCAGAATAAATTAAATAATGCAGGCTTTGGTGAGAGACAGCTTAGATGCCTCTAAATACAACTTCTCCCTCAGTTGATGACTTCAAAGCCTTTGTCAGTGTGGAAATACTTTACCAATGTGGAATGAGTATGTAGTTAGTTATGAAATGGTATTGGAGAAGCTGAAACATTCTGTTTGTTTCTGCTTAATGTGAGAATTCAAGGCTCACACATGTATTTGGACCGATGTTAATGTTGAAGGTTCTTTGTCATAAAACAACTCAGGAAATGCTTAATCTCTGAAGTGTGTATGCTGCTTCTTCACATGTGGGGTTCTTTGGAGATGCAATCTCTTTTGAGAAGGAGAGCAATTTATTCCTGCTTTATAGCTGAAGGAAACAGTTGTCTCTCTAGGACAAAACAGTAGTTCAGCTGAAATTCTATGAAGAAGATGCCTAATAGTTTTTTAGTCTCCTCTGTTTTGGAGCTGTTGGACTTGAAAACAAGACAGTCACACTGAAAATGAACCAGGCTCCACATCTGGCTTTTCTTTTATAAAACTTGTCTCATTGCTTATGTAAGTGAGTTGTCCACCATTGTGAAGTTAATAACTCATTTTTTAATGTACTTTCTTCAGTGTGAGTTGGACATCTCTATTTTCTGCTCACCTTTAATAAATAAGCTATTTTAGTGAATAAACTACTTATATCCTAAACTGAGCTCTGTTTTTATGGAATTTTGGGTCACATTTTTATTCTGAATTTTGCAAAGGAAGAACCTGGCTCATGAACTGAGAAGGACTGTGTGATTCTTTAAACTCTGCCACTGTGGGATTAGAGGAGAGGAAATAGTGATGGTCATTCAAGTCCAGAGCCGCACACAGACATTGTTCATGCTCTCTGCAAGAAAATTCTCTATCTCTGCACTGTCAGTGAATTCACTTCTTCATGCTTTGGGAGACACAGAAGATGAAGGGAGGGGAGGGAGTTAAAGCAGTTCAGTGTACACAGAAATCAATGGAAAGACTCCCACTGACTTAAATGGATTTTAGATTTTGATCTTAAAGCTCAACAATAAAAGACCTCTTTTTCTACTGAAACAAAAGTTCTTGAAGACTGAACTGAGCATTCCTCCTAAGATGCTTGCACTGTGGATTTCTTACAGTTGTTTTAAAGCATCAATTTCTGAGCTTTTAATGCATTAGCAGGATACCATTTGAATAAGATTGTATGTTTGGGTGGAAAAGAAATCCAGAGATGTGCTACAGACAGTGCTTGGAATGGTAATGAGAATGTCAGTTCATTAGGATTAGCAATGCAAAAAAGGTTCTAGTTAATGAACAATGAAAACATTTTGGCAGTTCGATGGTTGATTATTGCAAGGCTGTTCATGCTGCTATAATTTAAGCATCTAATGTGACTGTCCATTATCAGCTCAGATTTTGAGAGGTTTATTATTCCATCAAAACATTAATTCTATGCTGAGAGTTGGCAAGGAAGACAGGCAAGTGAGTAAGTTACATTATATATACTATCTGGATATTTAATAGAGAAAGGCTGTAAATGAAGCCAGGACCCAAATTTCTTTAGGGTCAAATTAAAATGCCTGCTATCTTCCTCTTATTAGATGTTCTTGAGAGAGACTGCATGTGCATGAACACATAATACTACTGGAAAGTGTCATGTTCAGTTTACTGGCAAGCAGAGCTCCAACCTATCAGTGTCATCCCAGGGTCTGTCTGCAGAGAAATGGCCTTTTTTGAGCAACAACTGTGCCAATGCAGACCTCTGTTTTGTCTTTCTGATGGAAAACTCTACAGAAGATAAATCCGTCTAAGGAATCAGACAATAGCATTTTACTACTGCTGAAGGTGAGGTTTGACTTCTCCGTTCCTACGGAAAAAAGCTTTGCCCCTGGCATTAGTGGAAGCAGTTAGTGCTGAGATAATCTTGGTAGGAAATTTTCTCAGGAAAATAGAAGGCAATAACAAGATTGATAGGGAGAAAGCTGCTAACTTGTGATATCTTCTGCCTAATAGTGGAAGCCTAGGTTCAAGCCTGGCTCAGAATCAAAACCTTCTGTTTGTTTGCTTTTCTGGGTATCTTACTACTCAATGAAAGAACTTTGTTTTAATCTGATGTGAAACCAAAAATGCTTCTGATTTCCTAGTCAGTTCTAGTCAAAACTGGTTTCTTAGCCTTGCCAATTGGTGTTGGCAATCTCAAGCACAGGTATGCAGAAGTAATGCTTTATTAAGAAACATCGGTTTGTTCTGTGAAACAGAGAGATCTTAAATTTGGGGTGAGCATTCCTCTTGGCTTCTGCTTCCCTCTTTGATTGTTTTTTAAACTGATTTTCATCCTTCTGCCTGAACTGCATGTCTTGTTGTCTAATGGTGGTTTGAACCAATGATCCCAAGTACCCACCTCTCCTCTGCAGCAGATGGTGTCAGTAACCTGTCCCCATTTGCACAATCAGTGAGCAGCAAAAGATGCTGCAGGTTGTTGGCTCCTGTAGATGCCTTGTGGTGGTTATGATTTAGCTGTAGAGAATGATGTTCCCTGACAATTAAGTAGCACAGTTGGTATTAAACAAATGTGAAAATTATTGTCTAGAAAATGATGCAGTGATCTAATCAGTGTGATTTTCTTACTGTTGTGAAATTATCTGTGAAAATAGCAGCCTAACCTGATGCCTTGGTAAATTGTGTTCATTATTCTACTGGATGGTTAATTCCAGCCAGAGGACCTACTTTCCCTTTGATGCAGAGGGGTTTTCTCACTCCCTCACACTTATTTTACGGTTTCAATTATTCTGAAGGTGGGTTCAAGTTGGCTAAAATTTTAAAACTTGCTTTTGTTGGCAGCATTGTCACTAGATGTCAGTCAGATTGATGTGGCTTGTGATGCTACAGTCACAACCAAGGATCTGGTTCTATTCTGGGTCCCTTCTCACACTGACATGGGCAAGTATTTCAAATACTATTTGATGTATCTTGATCTTGCAAACTATTGGGTGCCAAGAAGAAAGTGCTGCAAGGCTGACTTCATTAGTGTCTGTGAAAATAACAAGTTTTCTAATTAATATCTCCTGGAACTCTTTGACTGTCACTATCCAGGCTAAACCTTAGATTTTCCTTTGGGATGAGGTCTTTGTACACAATCCTGTACTGGTAGTAAATAGTTTGTGGTGAGCAGCAATCTCTAGCACTGTCACAACCAGCATGAGATGCACCAGCATAAGAAGAGATTGCAGGTCCTCTGACACCCTGTTGCCTGTCTGCTTGCTACAGGGGCATCACACAGGGATTTTTGCCCAGTGTTCCTTCCTTCCCTTCTTCTGTGGACCATTCTCTCTTGTTGCAGGTGAGCTGAAGAGAGAGTCAATGTATAGGTCAAGAGACTTGGGTTTAGATCTGTCTAAGAAGAAGACAGGGATGGACAGTGGTGTGGACAGGTTGGATTTGTCTTAGTTCTTTCATGATAGGGAGAAAAGGTAGTAGGTGAAATGCAAAGAGAGAGAAGGAGCTGAGCTAGGTGAGGCAGATTACAGATGGCAAGAAGAACACAGAGTGCCTGTAAAATCCATATAAAGCAGATTGGAAACTGTTGGTCTGTAGCCCCGAGGAAGAGACATGTCAAAAGCTTCTCTCCATTGGAAAAGCCAGAGTGAGTAGCCAGTTTTCCTGCTCAACCTCCCAGTTCAGCAGTCTATCTGCTAGGCCTTGCTACCTTCCACTTGCATGTTGTTATTCTAACATTTCAGGCATCCAGCAGCTAAAACAATGCAGTGAGCTTCAAACTGCTGCCACCTGAATTCTGTATTACGTATAACTAGTCATGACTCCTGGCCCAGTCAACCCCTCGTTTAACTTCTCCTTTAATTTAGTGATCCCATGCAACTAGGGGAGATCCATGTGTGTCATTTCCGTGATAGATGCTCTCTCAGCCTTATACGTGCTGCCTGCACTGTTCTCTTCATGTATGGATTTTGCTTATAGCTGCTGTGTGTGCTATGGCTGTCAGCTATGCAGAACATCACATCAATACTTGTGATGCAGAAGGCTTGTTCTGTGTGCATATTTGGTGATGAAGGTCTGAAGATGAACATTACCAGCTTATTCAGCAAGAGCTGCCAAATAGTTTTGTCCCCTGTATTGGAAACAACGTCAACAGGACTAAGAATAAGAGCGCTCCTATGAGGGTGACAGTAAAAGTGCTATGTAGCTTTAGAAACAGTTTGTTAGACATCTGAGTGACAACTGACCTCTAGAAAATAGTTCCCAGAGATGCTTGTAAAGTGTCCAGAAGGGTCAAACCTTTAACAAGCCACTTAACCAAGTTCTTTCAGGGGCTTCCCACCTTGTGCTTTCCCCCAACACACCTATAGCACTCCCCATTCTTTAGGAAGCTGTATAATAGTTTTCTTTGTTTTCTATATTCATGCTGGACATTGCAAACTTGCAGCACAAGGAATACAGTATGGCAGCTGATCTATGCTGTGGTTGTAATTTACGTTGTTCTATTGGATTTGTGTTTTGCTGCCAGAAGCAAATGCGTTTAGATAAAGGATCATCACTGAGTCAAACAATGACATGTAGAAGATATGCTAATTAATATCTAACAGCTCTTTTCTTTAATGAAATTGAGTGCAGAAGCATCTTATCTATTTGAATGTGTTTAATCAAGTCACACCTCCATTTCTTTTGCAAATTATGCTAGGGATAACAGTCAAAATACCAAGCAAATTTTCTGCTATCGAATATGCTGAAATTTAATGATAATATAACAACTATTCTATTGAAACTAATTTAGGAGCTTATTCCAGACATTTCATTTAATGTGTTAGCAAAATAAATTGTATGTAATTGTCAACAGCAGCCTCACAGTGTGGGTTATTGAACTAACAATGGGATGCAGGAAGATGTAAGAAGTTTACAAGCATAAAAGCCCACTTGAAACAATTCTAATTTAAATGGTTTCTGATAACTGCATTGTCCAGTGAGATTTCCTTTCCTGAACTGGTTCATGTAGCTTTTAATTATTTCTTGGGNGTTTGTGTGTGTGTGTTTTTCTTCTGTCATGACAATTGCTACTGGTTGTCAGTCAATAAATTAAAAGCATGGTAATACACCTGAAGCAATGCACTAAGCAGATGTTAAATAGGCATGTAACTGCCTTTCAGACTCACTGTCTAAATTTCATAATTGCCAACAAATTCTTCAGATATGTAAGTGTGGGGTTACTGTAATGTTTACCTTGATTTGTTGAAGAGGCAAGGTGATTCAGAAGTGAATAAAACCAAGAGTTAGGTGAAACCTCCTAGACAGGACAAATTGCTTTTATGTCTTTAGCTTAATGTTTAAAAGAACCATGTGGTCTTACAGCAAAATCTGTTTAATTATGGTTGTTTGCAACAAATCAAGGATTTTAATTCCAGGCTGGAGGGAATGGACCTGTGCTCTTATGGGCAATATGGTGCACTGAAGCAGAAGACAGTTTGCTTTGTCACTGCCATGTCCTGTTGCACAGTGCTCTGTGTATACATGTGAGTTTGTGTTAGTTGGAACCAAACCTGCCCAGAAGTCAGGTAGCCACATCAACACAATTTGAAGCCCAGGTAGCTAACACTCTGCCTTGGTTAGCTGTGTCTTATCCTCCACACCTGATTCAGATCATAGACATAGTGAACAAGTCTGTCTGAGAATTCTGTGATAGACATACTATGGGAGATCTGCTTCACTTTTGGGTGCTGACTTCCTAGATGGTGAGCCAGCCATCCTTAGCCCTCCCTGGAACATATCTGACATTCATCAGAAAAGCTGCACATTTGAGCTCCGTTGCCTTGTTTGCAGTGTACTGCATTTAAAAATGTATTCACCAGTTTCTAGTCTCTGACATGGCAATGCAGCTCTGGTTACTTTGAAGGAATTTATTGTGTTTATTAGTTGATTATTTGGATTCATTAACAATTTTATTGTGTTTTAATATAAGATGTAGAAGGGCACAACTGGCTCTCTATTCTCATACAGGACTAAGTAAAGATGGTGAAGTGATTTGCTGCACTTCTGCAAGATTGCAACACAAAAGCTTAGTTGGTACTGTTCAAGTGTCAGACTTTGAGACATAGAGTACTGCAGGGGAGAAAACTGGTTTAACAATATTGCAGGTCTAGCAGGAAGCAGCTGCTTGCCAGGGATGCTGGGCTGCTGAAGAGCAAAGCTGCGCCTAACTTCAGAGACACTTGCATGTGTGGAATTTCCCAGACCATTTTTACTTCCACTCATTAGTGCTTGTTCAGCCTGTCCCAACAAGCCTAGTCGATGCATCCTGAGCAGCTGTAGCTGGGAGGGCTGAACAAGCAGTTTCAGCAGAGAATCACTTTGATGCTTTTCATTTGGGTGAGGCAGGGTTTACCAATCCCCAGTGCTTTTCTTGGAAAAAGGCAGGTGCGTTTCAATAAATTACACAAGAGTTCTGCCTGAATCCTGTCTGCTGCACCTCATGGTGTGCCTTGAGCTTTTTGCTGCCCTATCTGATAGGACTGACTTGCACAGTACCACAAGAGGGGCTTCTGAAGTGGCTTCTTGTTGCTAATGTAGTTCCTGAGCAGCTCAGATTTTTCAGGTACCATCACAGCTACATGAGGCTGGAGACTGCTGGAAGCTTGGCAGACAGGTTGTGGAAGGAGGCACTGTTTTTAGAATTGCTTTCTAAAATTGTGCTCATGCTCAGATTTCCTGAACCAGCATTTAAGTGCCTGGTTGTTCTGGATAAAACTTGCATCAGTGCAGGATTTTGCTGACCATCCAGAACACCCTGTACATCAGAAGAACACATTATGACTATGTAAGTCAGAGCATTGACAGTGGGGAATACTCGTGATAACAAGTAGTCTAAGCTTAAGGTTACTTGGTTGCCTGAGGCACAGGAAGGAAATGTGACACATACAGACACATTTTAGATCATATCCTGCCTTAGTAACTTTTATAGACCAAAGACGTGTATTTCTAAAATAAGTGTCACACAGTACAAGAAAATTGACTGGTTTCAGGTGGGAGTTTTGCATTTTACGACTGGAAAACAGTGTCTCTTCTAGCTCACTGGCTCGGAAACAAACCTATTCTGTATGTTTTCTATAACTGTTTTTGAAAGATGCTTTGCTGGATTTTGAGTGTGCAAATCATAGTCCATGGATACCTACTCAGTCCTTGCTTTCAAACCAGAGAAACAGTCCCTAGAATTAGAATTTGCCTTACAGGTTTGCATTTAGGCTTGTTACACGATGTCAGGACTTAAACTGAATGTGTTTTAGTTTGCTCTTGGTGTTTTTTATTGGTTTGTGAGGTGGTGTGATTGTGTTGCTTCATTTTGGTTTGTTTTTGTTTTCCCTTTGTCAGAGGGAAAAAACTTGGTTATTCTGTCTGAAAGATACACTGCACATGAAGTGTTGTTTGGGATGGCATAAGGGAAGCCCTGGTTTATAAATGCAGCTTCATGCAACTACTGCACTCAGTTCAGAATGATTTCTGATACAATTGTTTAACACTGCTCATAATCAGGGTCTTCAGGTTTTACTTCTAGCCTTGAAATAAACCTGTCAGTGATGAGTCACTCGAGCACTTTAGTTTTTTGTTTGGTTGGTTTTTTCCTCAAGTTTAGGGTTCTTCTGACCATTCTTTACAGAAGGCTGCTGTGAGGGGTGGGGTGGATTTTTAGGAGTTTGAGGACCACAATATATGGAAGAATATATGAAGGGTTCCGTCTTGTTGATCCAAATTATCATGTAAGCCTATTTTTGGGAGGCAATTGTATCTGGTTTTGTGCTTGTAGCTTTACAGGGGAGGTGCAGAGATTTAGAAAAGTAGCTGTTTCTTCCTACGTGTCTTTGGCATTTCTGTGCTACTGAGGTTCCTTCTGCAAAAGGAGTGCAGAACCTTCCTACCAGGAAGAAGGTTTGTACTTCTCAGCTGATATAAATGTACTTATTTTGATCTGTATTGGGCTAGGATTCTATTCCACCAATTATGTCTTCATTTTAGGGATGCCATCCTCAGGGACGGAATATAATAGAATAAATACAGAAGCCATTAACTTTTTAAGGCACATAGGAGGACCATAGTGGTCAGAGAAGCTGTACTGGGAGCAGAGCGCTCGGAAAACACTTTCAGCCAAGGTGATGTGAGAGCATTCAGGAGCTGTTTTTAACAACCACAGTCCAGCAGCCTTTGTTAGATTTTTAGTGCCACATTTGTGCAGTGAAATTAGAGTCTGCTAATTGTGTTTGCAGTAGCTGCTGCAATCTGGAAAAAGGAATATGGCTGAGACATCAGTGTGTGCACCAAGCATTTTACACAATCAGTGGGAGATTTGATTTTTTATTGATTCTTATATTTACATTTGGACATATTTGAAAGTTCCTCAATATCCTTGCAGATGGGGGAAAAGAAAATCTGTTGAGTCTCTTGCTAATTGTGTAAATAGTTTAGTATGGCCATATAGCAGCATATACTCTTCAGAAATAGGTACTTCATTCAAAAAGATTCAGCTATCCTTTCCTCACTTCTGCAGAGTACTTCTGTACTTTATGAGCAGCTCAGTTGATATTCACAGCAAGTAGTAATGAATTAATACTTATTGCATGAGAAGTGACATCCATCAATCTATGGAATTAGCTCAGCTTTGATTGTGGCGTTCTCTTAGTATTTCCTTAAAAAATGGATTTGCTGCCGTAAGTGTACAACAATGCACCTAATTTAACTTCATCCTGCACTATGTTAGAAGCAAATTTGAATTAGTAATGAAGTCTCACAGAAATTCTGACTTTTCATTTGAAAAAATGTGATGTGTGGAGACAGAGATGAAGTAACCATTGTCTGCTCAAAATCAAATTGCCTCCTGGAGCAGTCTGCTGCGCTCTGTCATTTATACTGAGAGACCAGACACTGAACTTAGTTCTTCAGGACCAATGCTCAAAAGTTATGCCATATGAATTACCTCCTTCCAAGAATGTGTGATGGGAAACAGCCTTTGCACTAAAAAGACTATTAGAATACAACATAAAAAGGAATAAATAGAAAAATATAGCCTTTTTAAAGAACCTGGTCCAGGTTAATACCTTGAGTGTTCATTTAGCCCGCTCCAGAAATTGAGACAGGAGATCTCCAGTGTGTAAGGACTGAGCCTAAGTTGAACTTCATAAAATACCTCTATCCACAAACTCATCCTTTAAGGTGACAGTGTGCTATATACTGATAAATAGCATTGCAAACTGTGGAAATAGCTGATGGACCTAACATATGGCTAGCATATATCTATGGTGGTTGTATAATGCATGGAACAAAAGCAACTAGCACAAAATGGTACTCAGAGAATTGGATTGGGAAATTCCAACTCTGATCTATGCTTTAGAGAGCATAAAACCTGCCCGGCAGACAGTGACCTTCTTACTGTGCTTTATGCACTGCTCAGTTGTGCTACAAATGTTGAGTCCAGATGGAATTGAGATGTACTGGTGCTGGCCCAGAATGAAAATTGTTCATTCATTCTCAGTAATTTTTTGTCACAGTACATGAGAAGCATTCTTCTCAATTGCAGCTAATAAAGTACAATGAAATAATAAAAGGGGCTGTTAGAAGTCACATCAATTAGCAGCTGGAAAATGACAGTCAAGCAAAGGCATCTAGTGATGTTGTTAGAGTTCACCTTTGTCCAGTGTGATATATTTGACTGCAGTCAGCCAGGAATTTAGCAGAGTAGTGTGCATGACTCCTTTGTGGACAGCAGTGAAACCAGCAATGTCCTTGGAAGCTGAAAAATGAATCATTATTTTTCCATGGTTCTTGTTTTATGGTCCTATGGAGTCTTTACTTAGTCACAAAGGACAGTTTTATACCGGATTCCTTTACGATTCATTAGGTGGTTAAAAAGAAATTATGTAATGTCTAATGTTTAAAACCTGCATGAGGTTCAGGAGAAGTGCTGAGAGCAGGAGGTGACAGTTTTGGTTTGAACTCAATAAGGAGCTTTAATGAAATTAGTAAAGACAACATAGCGTTGAATTAGACTATGAAGCTTATTGCCACCGGGAGCTGTTGAAGCTGGGAAATCTGGAGATCAGCCACTAATGTGGATTGCAGAATATTTTCACTATAGTGGTGTTAATTTCTTCAAGAGGTTACATACCTGGGATTTTAGTATGTGAATCAGTAGACATAGGAGAAATTTCCAGTGGAAATTTCCTAGGTTTTCTTCAGCAGATTCCAATAGGAGCTTACGAGACATTTAGATCTAGTCCAGTTGGACATATTATGTTGCATACTTGTCCTGTGAAAATTTCTTGCTTTTCTTGAAAATCTTGAAACTTTTGCCATTTCACCTTATTTTTTTTTCTTCAACTTTCTTGACCAGCAGCCAGTCAACTGCAGTCTCATTGGCATGTCACAAGGTGGTGAACGCATTTTTTCCAGTATCCCTAAGTGTCAGTTTTGGGACTTGAGTGTGTTCCAACCTTCTGCTACACGGAATAGTATCCTGTTCCCCACTTAGGAATATTACTGCATCTCAAAGCTAGGAGAAATTTGGATCAGCTTTTGTGATCACTTCAGTTTGTACTGACAGTCTGTGCTTCTTTAAAAGCAAAATCATAAGTGTTTCTAAGAGTGATATTTGTTTGCCAAACTGTTATCACTAGCAGTGGCTAGTTCTTTTAGTTTAGTGTGGATTCTTTTGTGGGTTTGTTTGTTTGTTTGTTTGTTTTAATTAAAAAAATAATAACCTCATGTTTTTTGCGGGTATAATTTTCTGAGAGCCACCAGTTATAATAGAGGGTAAATGGAAAAAATACATTTATAGGGTCCATGTCAGAAAACCTTTGCAGGAAATCACTAAAATGTACTTAAACCAGATGATATTTTGCTTTATGTTTGTGAGTCTGCCTTAGCCAGGTGTTTGTGTTAAGAGGAACAGTGGATGTCAGGGTAATGCAAAAAAAACAAATCTTGCAGAAAGTTTGAGTTTGGCAGTTATATTTATTCTGTGGTACAGCTCTGATCCATACATGTTTTGGATGGATCCTAGTGGATCAGGTTTTGTGGGTTGTCTTTTATGACTTCAGCTTTTGTTTTGGATTCAAAGGAATGCAGCAGGGATTTGAACTCTGCTTTTACAGGTCTCTACGATGTGCTTACAGTGGAGTATGTCGTATGAAGATCTGTTTTTTTAGGTGCTTAACTGAATTGAAAATCAGGAAAATGCTTACTTTGGACTCTGGCTGAGAATTGTGTGGAGAACTGAGCCCTGTCTAGAATTAATTATATGGAAACACACTTGGGGTGGGGGCATTCCAACAAAAGTACATAACTTGTTAAAACCTTTACATGAAGGCTCTGTCTTCAGCTTCTTTTCCCTTTCAGCTACATTACATTGCTCTGTGAAATGATACTGAAAAGATTCATGCTGGGACCAATTACAGAGCAGCAACTGTCAGCTCCTTTGGTATTGCAAAAAGCTCATCCTAATTTGGTTTAAGGTGTGCTATTCTCTCTAAGAAACTTTTTTTTTCTTGCTGACACATGCAGTACTCATTCTGAATGAATATGATTCAAGACTGCCTACTCTTGAATACCTGTTTAAATGAAGTGCACACCAAATGCAAGTCAGGTATTGGGTGCCCTCAATCACAGACCTTCACTGTAAACAGCCTGGCCAAAACTATAGTCAAAGCCTCATAAATATATCCAGTTATCTCCAGTTATTTCTCCAGTATTGGTGTCATCCCCTCATGATTTCTCTTGTATGTTCTCCATAGGAAAATTGTTGATTTCTCGAGATCTCATTCAGGCTTTGCATGAAGTTGCTTGACAAGCTGCAGATGTCTACTCTAGAGCAGGCAAATGGGCTTTCTCAGATTCCCTTCCTTGAATTGTGGGGTCTTTTAACCCGAAGCTGTCTTGTATTGCAAGCCTGAAATCTCATCTTCCTTAACTCCCTCTTCCAATTGCCTTCTGAGCCTGGGGACCTGTCAGCCATAAGTCTGAGGAGATTCTCCTTGAGGAGTAGCTTGCCTACTCTGTACTGTTAAAACTTAATGAGTTCATGAGATTGACTCTGCAATTATTTCTTAGTGATGTATAACAAGTAGCTGTTCTTACAGGCTTATAAAATGTTCCAGAGCTCCATTAATTTGCCCTTCATTAGCTATGTAATTTTGCTAATGACCCAAGATATTTAGAGGCGTTGTCCTATGAGAATTATGAGTTTGACTGTGAGACCTTATGGAAGAGCTGTACACACTGCTCCATCCCATCTTACTACCAAAAATTCGTTCTGCCCTGCTGCATCTAATTCTCATTTTTACTTCTATACTGAAGTAGACTCAGCTCCTATTGATAAATGAATTATTATTTCATATATGAAATTACATTTTTAATGGAAGTTTGAAGTGTTAGAGTGTTAAATGATTAAGTTTGTTAATTGTGAATATTGCTGGGCATAATGATGCATTTAACCATTAACAGTTTTCCACTGCATTGCCTTTTAAATTCTCATGTAGTATATTACACATTCTTGCTGCCTTTTCATCAAGTGTTAATAATTGTGGAAAAATTAAGGTTAGAGTCTAGAAACAAAAGTATCCCAACTGTGATAACAAGAAGGAAAATTATGTGTGTCAAATGAGACCTCAGTTGGTATGCCTATGCCTCAGAAGTGTAGAATTGTTTTAGTTGAAAAAGACCTTTATGATCATCATGTCCAAATGTTCTCTAACTTTGCCAAATCTGCTGCTAAACCATTGCCCTGAGCACTACATGCCTTTTGAACACCTCCAGAAATGGGGATTCAACCATCTTCTTATGCATCCTGTTCCAGTGTGTGAGAACCCTTTCAGTGAAGAAGCTTATTCTCATCTCCAATTAAACATCTCCTGGTTCAACCTGAGGCCATTTACTCTTGTACTATCACTTGTTACTTGGGAGAAGATACCAACACCCACCTCACTCCAACCTCCTTTCAGGTAGTTGTAGAGAACAAGAAGGTCTGTCCTCAGCTTCATTTTCTCCAGAAATTATAGGTATATGTATAAGTCTATGGTATATTAAATATTTGGAAAAGTGAACTTGTTAAGCTTCACTCTACATTCTCTCCCTAGCCTTTTCATTTTCGTAGCATAAAATAGCAAAAATAACAGAGGAAAATGCCAAAAGGTGGTGTGGGGAACAATGTAGGCTGTAGTTCCTACTTTAGTCTGTATGAACAGTTCTCAGTGTCTGTCAGCCCTGGAGATTCATGTAGGATTTGTCTGATTTTGTTCCTTTGACAGGCATGAAGAGAGCTGGGCTCTGCTGTACTCACCATTATGGAGCTGCCTTAATTTTCCTGGAAGCAAAACATTTTGTCTCTCTAGTGGTAGACAGGGTGTGATACAGATAACAAGTATGTGGCATGTGCCTTTGGGCTGGCATTTGTAGAGGGCAGCTCCAGCTGTCTTGGCCAGTGCTGCCACAAGGGAACATGGCCATTTTGTCAGCTTTTCTGGAGCAGACAGCAGCAACTGAATAACAATGGCTGCATAAATATCCAAATCCATCACAGTGAGCAGCTATGCCTGGGCCCAACTACTTCCCTGCAAATGGGAGAGTAGATGTGACCAGGGCAATGCAAGGAGTGAGGAGCAGAACTGGACATAAATGCTCAATTTATGTCCCACAGCAATACTTCATTAGGCTGTGCTTTCAACTTTTCCTTTGTCTGCAGCTTATACCTGTAAGAAGGTGACTGGCCTCTGTGTGCTTGGGTCCAAGGTGAAGGTTTTCAGGGGGGTTATCTATACAGATACTGGAGTAAATCACCTTTCATAGATCAAACAGATCAGGCAACATCATATCACTCTTGTGCCAAAGTTGAAACAATCCCTAGAAAAGCCTGGAAAGCCTCAGAAATGGACTTAAACATTATCTTTGAAAGGAAAGTCGTTTTGCTTCAAGATTATCATCACAATTTAGATGCTGTATATTGTACTAGGATAAAGAGGGAATTTGGCAGATGAGCTTTTGCCTCTGGAGCTCCCAGATGACTAGAACAAGCTTCCCTTTCAGCTTAAATCAGCAAACAGCATAATCTCCTTTAAGCCTGGGGTTTAAATGGCTGTTTGAAGGAGGATTGTATAAAATCTATTTCCAGTAATATGGTTACTGGAGCTAAAGAGTTTGTGTTGTTTTCATGAGATTTTTTGATGGTCCTGTGGTGTGCATTAAATTATTGTAAGGATTCTGCACTTGACGGTTTTCACTTCATCTTGAGACAGATGAGGTGGTGGCTCTTCACTAAAGCTGGAACCAGCTCTTTGGTTCTTGGACACTACTTTAAGAACAGTCAACAGAGTAGGTGTCAATACCCTGCATGGTCCGTTATGCTGGCTGTAAGAAAGGTAGGAGTGTTTGTTGTGTCCATCAAGAGTCACAGTTAAAGTTGCCTCTTCTGGCACGTCTAATCCCAGTGGGAGATTCATTGATCTCACTAAGTTAACAGCGGCAACTTTCCTGTATTAACAAGTCAAGGGTAAAACATCACCGACTGAAAAGAAAGTTGTGTGTTATAATTTGTGGGAGACTAAGTGTCCCACCATTCAGCTGCTCTGTTATGGCACCCAGAACACAAAGACAGGCTGAGGGAAATGGGGTTGTTCAGCCCCACGAAGAGAAGCCCCAGGGGAGACCTAGTAGCAGCCTTCCAGTATCTGAAGGGGTCTGCAAGAAGGCTGGGGAAGGATTTGTTTACAAAGGGCTGCAGTGGTAGGATGCGGGCCAGTGGCTTGACATTAAAATAGATTTAGATTGGATGTTATGAACAAGTGCTTTACCATGAGGGGGGTGGAGCACTGGAACGGTTTGCCCAGGGAGATAGTTGAGGCCTCATCCCTGGGAGATAGGCAAGGTCAGGCTTGACAGGCCTGGCTCAGGGGCAACCTGATCTAGTGGAGGATGTGCCTGCTTACTGCAGGGGAATTGGACTAGATAACTTTTGGAGATCCCTTCCAACCTAAACCATTCTGTGATTCTGTTGTCACTGTTGTTGCCTTTTCTTTGTGGCACATGCAGAGCAGCTGTGGTTTTAAACTGCATGATTGAAAGTTTTACCGCTTCTGTCAAAGAGGAAGTGCTTAACCAGGAGTTGTAGTAAGTGATGTCTATGCTGGTAGCAAACAAGAAGTTGTCAAAGATTTTTTTTCTTTGTTTTCTGCCTTGTTTGAAGAGCTATTGGCCAGCTGTACTACTGGCTGGTGGGGCAAAGCGTTTGTTTTGCACTTGGATGGCTCCAACATTTGTTGTTTTGGGGACTGCAGCAGGCAGAGAGGAAAGAACAATGCCAGGTGTCGGTATAGGTTGGGGACTGACTTATTGGAAGGCAGCAAAGGGGGAAAGAATCTGAGGGTCCTAGTTGATGGAAGGTTGACTGTGAGCCAGCACTGTGCTCTTGTGGACAGGAAGGCCAATGCTGTTCTGGGGTGTATTAGAAGAGATGTGGCTAGTAGGTCGAGAGAGCTTCTGCCCCTCTACTCTGCCCTGGTGAGGCCATATCTGGAGTACTGTGTCCAATTCTGAGGCCCCAGTTCAGGAGGGACATGTTGACGCTTGAGAGAGTCCAGTGCAGAGCCACAAAGATGATTAAGGGAATGGAACATCTCTCTTACAAGGAGAGACTGAGGGAGCTGGGATTCTAGCTTGGAGGAGACTGAGAGGTGACCTGATTCATTTTTATAAATATGTAAAGGAAGAATGCCAGGAGGATGGAGCCAGGCTCTGCTCGGTGATGCCCAATGACAGGACAAGGGGCAATGGGTGGAAATTGAGGCACAGGAAGTTTTATTTAAACATCAGAAGGAATTTTTTCACTGTGAGGATGACAGAGCACTGGAACAGGCTGCCCAGGGGGGTTGTGGAGTCTCTCTCCCTGGAGATATTCGAGACCCACCTGGATTCATTCCTATGTGATCTGGTATAGGTGATCCTGCTCTGGCAGGGGGGTTAGACTAGATGATCTTTCAAGGTCCCTTCCAGCCCCTGATATTCTATGATTCTGTGACTCTGAGTTAGAGCAGGCTGCCCTGAGCCAACAGTGAGGTCTGCACCAAGTGTCTGTGGGTGGCAGTGGGATGCCCCATGAAGCCTACCAGTTTGCTCAATGCTAGCTGTAACATTTACACCTCAGATGGTGTAGCTGTGTACTTACTGGTGAGTCCTGTTTGAAGTATGTGTTCCTGGTGATGATTGCCTTTCCATTCAGACTGGTGGTCTTTGACATCCTGGCTTTTGTGGAATAAAGGCTGGGATATGCTGCTTTTCCACCCTCCCTGGGTGAGCCTGTCTGTGGTCCAGTTCAGTGGAAGCTGAGGCCTTTTGGTCTTGGGCCTTCTCTAGATTTTTGAATCTAGTGTTCCTGAAAAAAAATGCCCGTGGGCTTGGTGACAGAGTTATCTTGATGAGAGATGAACCACGTGTGAGTATTGTTTAGGAGTAATCACAGAGAATTTGCCTGCAAAACTGCAGGCAACAGTCAAATATCTGAGCTTAATTACAGCTTTCTATAAAAGAAAGCATTGCATGTCCTCTGCTAGAGCAAGTGGCAGAGGTTCTACCAAAAAAAAAAAAAATGCTGAAAGCACACTTCTTGCTAGATTTCCACATCTGTATTGGTTTTGTTTTCAGTGGGAGAGAGTACTTTGTGGATTGTGCTTCCTTCTTTCCTGCCTTTGCCCATGTCAAGGTTGAGGGCAAAAGCTGAAACTATCTTTTATAGTTCTGCAACAGAAAGTGTAGAAATTAATGTTAGAATAATGCAATAATTATCAACGGGAGAAGAAGATGATTTTATTTTTAAACAAATGCTAGTTCACTCACACTCTCATAAGCACCAAGATGCATGTGTCAGGTGGTCAGACCAAGGCATTTCCCGTGTGGCCTGACCATAACTTCTGGAGACAAAGGAGAAGGTATATACTGACTCTCTGGTCCTTCTTATGTATCCTGCATCCTTCCAGGCTTGCCTAAGTGCTGGTTTTGAATGGGCCTGTTTGGTGCCCTTTAGGAACTTCTCTCCATCATTAGGTTTTACTACTTTTTCAGGAGGATGAGGCCACTCTCTTTTCAGTGGTGTCCAACTTCAGCATGAGAGGCAGTGGGCACAAACTTGAACTTAGGATATTCCCTCTGAACATGAGGAGGAATTTCTTGACTTTGAGGCTAGTAGAGGACTGGAACAGGCTGCACAGAGTGGTGGAGTCCATCTCTGGAGTCACTCCAAACCTGCTTGGATGCCACTGGATGATCTCCAGAGATCCTTTCCAACTCCCACTATTCTGTGATTCTTATCTGGGTAGTGACTCTTCCTCAATTCTGAGTCTTTTAACCACCATCTCTCAATGTGTTTAGTTTATGTCTAGTATTCTTTATTTGTCTCATTTGGGATTTCCTGAGATATTGACTGTAGATTTGTTGGATCATGACCTGCTGTCAGCACCCACTACCTTTATATTCATCCTTCTGGTGATTCTCACCTATGCCTTCCCATTCACTTCCCATTCATGCTGCTTTCAACCTTTCTGTTACGTATTTCCGCAAAGTGACCTCACATAAGTTCATTCTGTTCTATTACACATCACTGTACTCTGCTGCAAACTTTGCAGTCTGTTGTGAATATGACAAGTTGCATGAGCATTTAACTTATTTATAATTTCATATTTAAAATATTAAAGTGAGTTGCTGGCACTGCACAGATAATATCTGTAGATCTTAACAACTGATCATGTATGGTTATGATAATCTGGAGAAAATGCAAATAAACTATGAAAACTACTTTGTCTATAAATAAAACCATTTAGCTTCAAAGCAGTACTGCCATGGAAAGTCTTCACTGATAAAGTATGTGAGTGAGGCTTTTCTCTTTTAGATTTCCTGAGCCTTTGTATTTTATGCTGACAAGATGCCAGGAAAAAAAAAAAAAAGAGGCAGCTATAAACTCAGTATTGCATGTTTAAAAGATGTGCTTTATTTCATCTTCTTAATTCCAGATCTTTACAGTATACAGCCATGAATAGAAATTTATAACAAACGAGGAAAAAGGGATAGGAAATGTTGTTGACAAGGACTGGCTAAATCACATACTCACTGAAATTTTTTTACTTTATTTCCAAATGGCTTCAGTCCTATATTTCTAAATACTCTTCTGATTAATATTTCTCAAATGCCTTCATAAAATCTTTTCTGGACCACACACAAGTTGAGGAGACCCTTAGGGAGAGTATCTGAGAGAAAACATTCTTAACTGATCCAAAAGTGGTGCATGTTAAATTCCATCAGCATGAATCCAAGCTTCAATGTGTGCCATTATTGCAGCTATTTAATGGAATTATTTATATTTTTTTTTGTTTGGGTTCTGTGTGTAGAATTGAGCTCCATGCCACATCAGCCTCACTAGGTTGTGCTGAAGCAGCTAGGAGACAGTTAGAAGCTAGTTTAAATATTGCTGTACAGTTGTGTCATGCCCTCATCTTCCAGGCATTGTGCCTAATAATCCTTATCTAGCAGAGTTAGTAATTAGCACCCCATTTCGCTTTTTGAAACTTTAATTATGGCTTTGTTACTGTATTTGTGTGATTGCAGTTCACTCATCAGTAGTGACTTTGTCTGGATTAGGTATGGGTATGCTATCATATATCTGGGGGATTATTCAAAGTAACTGATAGTGTGTCCTCTAACAAAGTTTATGTTAAATCTTGTGCTGGAATGGATAGAAAGTTGGCATAATGTTGCTTTTTAAAGTAATTTATTTTGTGTGAGCTGGCAGGATGGAACCATACTAATGCCATGCTTTGCATCTGAGAATCTAGTGATTTTGATCTCATAGCAGGCATCTCTAACTGCATTTACCCTCTCCTAGAATGACAATTTTATATCACAGTCTCTAAATCTTGTCAAACTGTTCTGAATCAAACCCAGAGGTTGCTGGATGAAGCTCTGATACCGAGTTATGCATGTCGTATCACACTTTTTATCCAGGATCTCTATGGGAGCTGTTTTCTGTGTGGAAACTTCTTAGAGTTACACAATCTTCAAACAGATCTGGATGTACAGTGGTGCAGTGATATGAATGGAAGCTCATCTAACAGCTCATTTCAAGGTATGGAGAAAGCTTTGTTCAATTTCCATTTTTTAGCATACATTAAAAACCAGACAAACCAGCCCATCAGTGCTATTGGCTGAAGACCAGAGTCTGAATTAGTGAGCAGCAGTTAAGATAACTCTTCCTGTTATTGATCACACAGACTGCTGCATTCAATTATAAAGAGAAATAATTTCATTAAATTAAACTTGGCTCACTGAGGGTGACCAAGCATACCATGCACATTGTTAAAGTCACACGGGGGAAAACTTCAAACTGGTAATACATCCATTGCACATCCATCTCCATTTCATAGCAGGAGCTGACATGAGTGTCCTCTGCTACTGCTATGCTTAGGCAGATTGCTGGTCCCAGTGGCAGTAGCGCAGCATTAAAGGAGTGCACTGTTAGCTGCTGCCTTTGATTAGGAGAAATTATTTACTTTTATTGAATTAAGTGTATTGCTGACCCATCATGAAGCACTCTCCAAGCCCATACCTGGAACAGCAAAGGCCCTTACTTTTTTACATCACTTAAAGTACGAAAGCAGAGTCCCCTTCTTAGGGAAAATGAAGAGCCAATTTGCTGTCAAAAGTGCAAGTTCCCTTGAGAATCTAATATCTGGCAGTTGAGAGGGGAAAGCTTTGTTAATAAGACAGCAGATTTTAGAAGCCTTCAAAAAGGATCATTTAACCTGACACATAACAAAGGAATAAAATGGACTTTCAGCTCCTTGGTGGCCCTGGGAGTTTTGGTTGCCTTCAGCACAACCATTTTATTTTGGCTGAATTTGCCTCTTTTCATCAGGTAGTGTTACACGTTCCTTGGGCAAGCCTCAGTCAGAAATGTGACAACCAACTTGGTTTACTGGTGAGCCACAAGGTTATTTTACTCTAACAATCTTGATTTCTCTTTTTCTCACCTGCAGAAGTCAAAGTATTCCCATACCTATCACTTAGCAGTTGCTCCTCAGAACAGTTTGTTTCTTTTTCAAGTGTAAATCTACACATTTGTCACCCTTTGAGGATGAGATGAATGATCACCAGCCCTTTGTTGCGAGTACAGCAGCCAGCTCTGACTTCTGCGTTCAGCTGAGCTGTGCAGCAGTGTATTAGACTACTTGCGTCTTTTGTGAGGAAATGCTAATGTGCTCCCTTTTTTTTTTTCATTTTCCTCTTTCCAAAGCAGATGAATTACAATAGTGAATTGCCCTCTTTTTTTTTTTTTTTTTTTTTTTTTTTTTTTTTTTTTTTTTTTTAATTTTTCTTTTTTTTTTTTTTTTTCTTTTCTGGAAAAAAAGATATATAATAACATGTACATCATCTCATTTTGTCATGCCTTTGCATCAAGTGGCAAATCACAGTTATTTTAATATTAGGCTATATAATAATAGTTTGATTTAGAACACAGATTGCATACAAATATAGAACTTACTTTCAATTTTTGTATGCATTTAAGTATAACTCCCCCCCATATATACATAGGCTTACCTGCACTTTCTCATGTGTACATTTGAGGGTGGTGAGGCACTGAACAGGCTGCCCAGAGAAGTTATGGGGCTCCAAGACTGGAAGTGTTGAAAGCTAGGTTGGATGGGGCCTTGAGCAACCTGGTCTAGTAGGAGGTGTCTCTTGCCCATGGGCAAGGGGGTTGGAACTAGGTGATCTTCGTCAGTTTTAAGACTCAGCTTGACATGGTACAGTGCTGTCCTATTTAATTTACACTGTCACCTAGAATCGTGGGACCAATGATCCTTGGGGTTGCTTCCAACCTGGCATTCTATGATTCTGTGATCTTGAAGGTCTGTTCCAAACCAAACCTTTCTGAGTATGATTTTGATCTGATGGGGTTGAATTGTACTTGCCATGTGTGTTCATGTAACGTGATCCCTGCTCTGGGGCAGTGGAGGTCAAAAAGCAAAAGCAAAAGATTCTTTG
The DNA here is from genome assembly GCA_013396835.1 of Psilopogon haemacephalus. Classification (NCBI taxonomy): domain Eukaryota; kingdom Metazoa; phylum Chordata; class Aves; order Piciformes; family Megalaimidae; genus Psilopogon; species Psilopogon haemacephalus. Next base: position 108,901 of record VWZI01013605.1, on the reverse strand, counting down.
GATGTGTGGTAAGGAGAATGGAAACAATGTATTTTCTTTAGCCTCTAACAGAAGTTCATTTGACTATGTAATACTTTGTCTTTTACACAAGTAGGTTGCTCTACTGCTGTGTTCCTAGCTGTGGTGGGGGTTTCTTCTTGCAATAAGTAATCGATCACATTTTACACTGGGGCAAAATGATGTGTTTGACTGAAAACATTCAGTCAGAAGGAGCACACCTTTTATGGTCCTTTGATTTAACGTGTAAAGATCAGCAGAGTGAAGATTGATAGGTTTGCATATTTTTAATCATAGATTCACAGTTTCTCTGCATTTAATCTTCTAAATTCATGGCTTGTCTGTGTGTATACTTTCTGCTCAGGAGACAGAAGCTTTAATTGTTTAGAAGCCTATGTAGATACAGTCATTAATTTTTTAAAACATCAGTAGTTTTGAGTTGAGAGAAATGTCATTTTTATGTAGATAGTAGTCTTATGTTGGAGGCTAGAGGACAGGAAAGAAATAGCAAGAGCTGTACACTGAACTAGTTAAAAAATCGAACTGGACAAAGCTTTCCCTATAGACAGAAGTGTTACTTTATCTGCTGAAAATCCCACTGAACATTGATTTTATAATGCAGGAACTCTTCTGACAGGTAAAGCTGACTATAAAACNATGAATTTTTGAACAATTAGATTTTCCAAATGAGATTTTTGGTTGGTTTTGTTTGTTGTTTGGTTTGGTTTTTTTGTTTTGTTGTTTTTTTTTTCTATATTACCCAACTATCTGTTTCATGGAAGCTGAAGTGCTTCCTCCCTGCTGAATACTCATTATGGTGGCAGAAACTTGCTTGAAATAATTTCTGCCTTATGTAGTTTTTAATATTTTCTCTACCAGAGCAATATTTTCAAGACTTAAGAGAATGCTTCCATCTGACACAGCTGTGAGCAGATGTAATCACACCTTTGGATCTTGGGAATGGCATTATTGGGAATAACATGTTGCTGAAGGAAGAGGTGAGGGATCCTGTTGTGGGAACTGAGCAGCAGAATCTGCAAAGCATCCTGAGTGAAGTGGAGGTGTTTGGAGCACTGCTGTACCTTCTGTCTGCAATGATTTCTTCTGAGAACTCTGATGTTGGACAGCACAGCTCCTGTGGTTGCAGACATAATTTTACTTTAGGTTTGATTGATTTTGAATTAGAGCATTCATCTGCACGTTTTGTTTGTGAGTTTTGCATTAATTAGTTTAAACCATTTTCATTACTTCTCTATAGACAATTTGACAATTATATATTGTGATTTTCTTTTTGCTATTTTGTTTCCTTTCTTAAAAGCAGTTTGTCATCAGATACCCAGTCCAGCTTTCAGATGAAGAAAGTAAGGCAAGATGAGAATTTGCCTAATATCCAACAAGAGTATTGCTATTACATACATAGTAGTCTTTAACAATGATGGTTATCTGGGGCTTTGTTTGAGGAAAGATTAAATTCCTCTTCCTCTGACATTAACGAGATTGCTGAACCTGAATGGACTGGACATAAGGAGGGCAGGGAAAAGAATGTTACTTACAATAGTCTCTCAGGAATGTAAGGATGCTTTACATACTGTGCTGGTTTGAGGCAAATTGGAATATTTTAATGAGAAAAAATATATTATAGGCTGTGAAAAGAAAACAACAGTGATGTCTATTGACTCATAGGTTTACTGAGATGTATAACAGCAAGGACATAAACATAGATAAGACAGTGTAGCTCTGTCTCTGGAGTCTGCTGGTGTCTGTCCCTGGCTTCTGCTTGGATCTGTGTAACCCAACTAATCAAATTTGCTTCTATCCCCCCTTGCCGATCTTTCCAATTCACCTTGCACATGAGGCAGATTCTGGGATAAGGTTAGGGACCTGGAGAGAAGATGGAAAGGTGGTTGGGAACCCCTCTTGGGGGCTCTGATTTCTGGGAGAGGTGTTGTGTTTCTGTATTACTTTCAAGGTGTATGTTTCTGTATATAGCTGTAAATGTTTGTAATATATTGTAAATATTTGCTTGTATATTGTGCTAAGCTGTGAATATAAAGCTTCCTTCCTTAATTGCCAGCCAGTCTGGGTAAATTCATCCTGTGCAGGGGTGGGTAACTCCCATACCGTCACAGATACTCAAATACTTTCTTCTAAGGCAAATCAAACTCTTTAGTGCTGTGACCTGAGTACAGCAGAACAGAGGCAATTGCGCTCATCAACCCAGTTAAGCCACCCTTTCTCTAGTGACAGTGCATGGGCAATGCATACAGATACTGTGTTTGAACAGTTCTCCTTGTGCTCAGCTCAGCTCAGCGGTATGGAAGAGTGGTGATGTATTGGTCCTAAACAGACCATTCAAGCATTACAGGAATTGGCTTCAGCTTTCTGAAGCTACTCATGCAAAAACTTGTTAAAAGCTTAGGAGGGTGAGTCCTATGTGCCTGGTGTTGCATGGCTGCTTCTTTTATATTTAATCCATGCTGGATCTTCATGGGTTAATCATTTATAAATATGAGGTTTCTTGTGACATGCTTGGCCAAATCCAATGTACAGACTTCAATTTGAAGTGAGCAGAGTGTTGAAAAATGAAATGTTTTTGAAAGTTAAATTGCAGTCATTTATATGAAAATGCTTTAGGTAGTTCATTTC
>VWZI01013605.1:4582-106243 GCA_013396835.1 Psilopogon haemacephalus | reverse complement strand
AAAAAAAAGACTTATTTTATAGCATATTAATAATTCATGTGCATATTGGTTGCAGACATAAAGCACAAAGATATACTTTATAAAGCAGAGATTTTCATGAAACAAACATGAATTGCTACTATCTGAATAATAGTAATGCCTGATTAGCTCCCATACTAGTTAATTTTTGATGGATGTTCATGATTATTCATTGACACAAGGAGAAGCAGGATCCTCTGCAGGGGTTTGCAAGAAGTCTCCAGAAACCCATCTCCTGCAACATTGGATTTGCAGGCAGAGCAAGATACATACGAGGCAGCAAAGTTTAACTGTTTGTTGCTTTCATGACAAGCTACTGCTGGTTTGTTCATGCAAATTCAGTAAGAAAATACTGATGATCCTTTGCCACAAGGTTGTAACAAGGTTGCCCTTATATCAGTCCTTTCTCCCACTAGTGCAGGGGGCTTTTGTTGACTGAACTTCCTTGTGCCAGTAAAGATTAAAATATTCTTGATCTCCTGCCTATAGGTGTTTGTTAAGTTCTGTTTATGTGCAGTTGAGTTTTTGTGGTGTGAAATAGATCAGCAGTTTCCACAATACTAATGCCAGCAGAGTTGTCCTTCCACAAGTGAGAAAACTCTCTTTATTTGAAGTTATCTTAGATCCTGCTCTCCTAGTAGGACTTGGGGTAATGAATGTGTTGGATCAGGATAATACCTTGATGCCCATCACACCAGAAAGCTGAGTTGAGTAAAGAAGGCTGCAAGTACATGCACAGCTGAGGTGCGTTAACATAGCAGAGTTCAAGTTTGTTAATGTGGCTCAGCCTTTGCTTTTCTGAAGCAACGTGCAAGTCATTGCAATTGGAAAGAGGGACCATGAGCAACATGAAGTTCATATTCAGGGTTCTGATGTATGCATGAAACTTGGTGATAACTAATTTTTCAGAAATACCAGAAGTTAGAGTAATGACTTGTTTGCTTGATCACATTCTAGCTCGCAGAATAGTCATTAAATATGGCAATGAATGGCTTTCCAGCTCCAGAGGGATGCGCTGTGGAAGAGGTGGTCGTTTTCTCTTAGTTACTTGATTGCCATAGAGGGCAGTGCAAAAGCAGTTTGGGTTTTGTGAGCAGTGTTTTCCAGTTACCTATTTTTGTGCATACACATTACCTATTTCATGGGGTGCGTGTGCCTGGGCAGGGGACCGTGGCCACATGCTGCCTGGAGCTGTTGAAGAGAATAATGTTGCATGTGTGGAGATTGTGGGGATGAGAGCCAAGAGAAGTATGTGGTGCCTCTTAGTATGTACGTGCAGTTCCTTATGTAACTATCACTGAAATAGTGCGGCTCCTCAAATTGACTTTTGAGGAAATTGCTGGAAACAAAAGTAACTCATGAAATATGGGAAAGACTTTGCATTGCAGGATAAGGACTCTTCCAAAAAACCTGAACCAGATGAAATCTCTTGCTTCAGGTAAAGCATGATGGAAAGAATAACTGCTTATTAGTCTGTAAGGGAGAAATATTTATGTGTATTAATCCATCACTGCATTTTTGTCAGCTTTTAGAGACACTATGGTAATTTCATTCAGAGGTATCTTGCAGATATCACTGTTCTATCAGAAGAAAGTAGGTCTACTTTCAACACCTCTGATGGTGTTGACAAATACCAGTCCATTAAGATGCTTACAGAATTTTCTGAGGAAGTTTTAACTTCTAACCGAAACTCTTAGTGTAAATATCTCCATTGCTCAGCCTAAGTACAAATATCATAAGAAGGCTGTCTGTTAATCACCAGCTACTTATGGAAGATAACTTTTGTACCTGTTATGCCAAATGTTAACAGGTCTGGTATGCACTGCCCAGAGTGACAGGAGAAGAGCCCAGCTCCTTTGAAACAACACTCAGGATATCCAGAGTTTTTAGCCACTTCCCTGTGCTGCCCTGGAGTGTGGGTCCCTCTCAGTGTCCCTGCTGCAGGTGACACAGCTGTGGCAGGATGTGTCTGTTGGGTGGCAGTAAGAGAGGGGAAACCCTTGTTTTTAAAAGCTCTTTTGCCTGCATTACTATAGATCAAACCTGAACAAAAGAAATTACAGTCTTTATGTAGCCTAGGGACCATGCAGTGTTTCAGATGTGGTTTTGCTGAAGAAGCAATGAAGAATGTGCCAAAAGCAAGATTGTTGCAGTGCACAGGTGCCTTTGCTGTGTGCCAGAGGTGCTAGTGACTGGGATTTCAGAGGCACTTCTGCTTCTGACAATGCAACTTCTCATTTAAAGGTAGTAACTTACCTTGCCTGGGAACATGGCATGCCATGGACCTGTGTCTCAGAAGACTGAATGTTCAGGATGCAGGTGCTTGCTTGGGAAGCCACCATTAGAGAAGCAAATCCCTGTCATGCTCTGATATCTCTACAGGAATCTGTAAAGATACATTTAACTTGTTGAGTCAAAGTCCAAGTCCGAGTAAGGAATGCTACCTACTTATGCTCTCTCTTCACCTTCTGATTGGTAGATGCAGTGACTTGAGCAGACGTGGCTGGACTCTGCCTTAGTAAATGAGGTCAGTATTAGAGACCTTTTTATCTGGATCTCATTTATACTCTGGCTTTGACAAAGCCTACATTTATTGACTTGCAAGGCATGATATACAGTGCTCTCTTTGCAAGCATTTCTAAGAAAGAAAGATCAAGAGTTGTAGGACTGCAGACAGAGAGGTACTACTTAGGAATTTTTACTTGCAGCTCTCAGATATTTTACCCTTACAGGAAATGGCCACAGGAGATTTGGGTCAAGGCAGCTAATTCTTATGTAGGTTATTTCATGGATCTGATTTTTAATTGCTTATGTTGCCAAGGGTTAAGCTATGCAGGTGTTTTAAAAAATAGAATAATGATTACAACTGCAAGTGTTGGGAGATGTGTTTTGAAAGAGAGAAGTGCAGTTGCCTTAAAAGAGTAAAAAAGGAGTTGTTTTACTCTGTGCTGGGTTTTTGCTCCTGTGGTCTTTTAGTGAGGTGTTTTTGGCTTTGAATATGCCTTTGAGGACTGTTGCACAGTGAGAGAGTGTAATCAAATCACTTAAGGGGCTGATATGGCTTTTGCTGTGGATTATCTGGATGTGGCTGCAATAACAGTGTTTTGGTTTTTTTTTTTTCCCTCTGGCAAATCAGTGCTGTATGCTGCCATGAAATGTCTGCATGCTTACACTTTATTGCAAATTTAAATTACTTACATTATTTCTTTGGACAGTAATTCCCTGAAGCATTATAAACAAAATCATTAATTACTGTTTCTAATGTGCACGATCCATTGAAAAACATTAAACAACGCTCACGGTTCCCTTTATTGTTATTGCTCTTTCAATCCCTGAGGCAGCAGATCAGATGGAAACTCCTGGGCAATCTCATACTGACATTCTGTGCTTCTGACAGAGATGGCTCTGGGCTGCAGATGTTCATGGGACCATATGGTATCTGCATATTGTCTTCTGGAATTATTATGAAATATACTGTTTTGGAGGGGAAAGATAATATGATCATAAATACTAATCAGTGCAGCTGCAGTTTGAATGACTGTAAAAGTGTCATAATGGAATTCCAAAGTTTTCCTGGTTTCCTTCAGTTTTTAAATACTATTTTAGAAGTAAAAACCTATGTTTCAAATAACCAATTTTTGATAACCCTACAGATTTTCTGAAAGCATACTAAGTTTATTCTTCACAAGAACATTGTACAGAAAGGGTGGTCAGGGTTTGGAACAGGCTGTCCAGAGAGGTGGTGGAGTTACTGTTGTCCCTGCAGGTGTTAAAAAAATGTGTAGACATGACACTTACAGACATGGTTTAATGCTATGGTGGTGTCAGGTCAACACTGGACTCAATCATAGAGGTCTTTTCCAACTGAACGGGTCTATGACTCTATATGGCAATACTTTCAATACTCCAGGCACACTTGGCTCTGAGGTGATTTGAAGAGTTTTTAATTTTGTGTCCCTGAAGGATCTCCTGTACTTTCTTGACCCATAAAAGTAAGCATCAATACATTGTACAGGAAATTATTTGGAAAGTTATTTGATATGTATGGCAGTGACCTCAGATTAAACTGCATGAATTAAAGAACAGCAGCAGGGCTAAACTAGGCTGGGGGCTGTTAGTGCCTGCCACACAGCAGCACAGGTATGGGACCTCAAGCATTGGGTCACAAGTTTTGCCAGTGCTGTTTTAAGTTGCTTTTTAACTGAAACTAGAAACTTCTTTATCTAGGAATCTAGAGCTTTTAATTTGTGCTGTTAAGAAAATCTGAGGGCATTTTGAATTACCTCACAAGCTTCACTGTAGAATAATAAGCAAATGAGCAGACCCAAATTCTTGCCTTAGAGGAGCCCATGTAGATCCTGGGTTCCTTGTGGCAGGGTCATTCATTTGGTATTGCAGCAACACTGATATGGTGGAGTGGAGAGCCCAGCCTAAGAACACCCTTAATGTAATGGAGATGGCTTCTCCTTAATTTTTGGTGTACCAGATTGCCCTGATTTTATCAGTTTAAAGCTACTGACATATGTTTGGTTGAATTAGAACTCTGCATGTCAGAATTACATCACAGGAATGATGGGCCAAATAATTTAGGTATTATGAAACTTTATTTTTACTAAAGCACAAATATACTTATCACAGTCCTTCCTAGAAAAATGCAGTTTCATTTAAGGAGATTTGCCAAAGCTGAATAAAGATCAATAACTAGCTCAGCATTTAGTGGAATATGAGCCTCTTACTGCAGTTCTCCTTCTTTACAATTTTCCTCCATGTTATTTATGTTTTTTTCATTTTGGCCTCATCCTTTCTTTCAAAATGGTAATAAGGCAATAATTGATAGGATCCATCCCAGGCCAAACTACAGACATCTTTTTACTGTTGTTTGGCAGAGATGGGTGAGGTGTGTGTATGAATATGGGAAATATTTAACCATCACTTTCTGCATTGTCCTATATTTGTTAGTTTGGTTTTTTGGTTTTTTTTTTTAGCATGTGGAGAGCTGTGAAAGAGCAAATATTAGATTCTCTGCTGTAGCACAGTTATACCAAGACACTAAATATGTGCAGCATTTATCACAGGGCAACCTTGGATTCCTATATAGGCACTCAAGTGGTTGCTTTTGGAGTCCTCTAATTTGCCTTTTGGAATAAATAAGCATATAAAATGTGTGCAAATCCCCTCTCTTACCCTGAAACATGCTTAATTTTAGCAATGGTAGTGAATTTGGAAGATGCATAGTTTTCTGATAATGGAAGATTTTAAAGCATGACTTAAAAATGTGATGTAGAATATTGAAATCCTAAATATTTGAATGATATACAGAGACTAAACTCTTTCCCTATTACAGCTCTACTGCTCAAATTGTGAAAGCCTCCCTCTGTGGTACACTAAAACTCTTACAGTGAGAAGTTGGATGTCACTGATTCAAGTCAGATATGCTGTGAAGACAAAATGCCTTCCTGTAAGGACTTCTGACTCCTCTAGGGAATTTTCTATCAGTCTCCAGGCTGCTTAGTAGAGAGGAGTTTATTGGAAACCTTCAGATGGAGCACTAATTTCAAGGGTGTTGCACTGCCATAGGCACAGGTTCTTGTAATGAAAATCCTGTGATCCTTGCCCTCATGGCAGTTCCAGGGATGACTGGTTCTATCAGCTCATCTGTTGGACTCTGACAGTTGAAGCAGAGGGAGGAACAAACACAGAGCCTCGACCCAAACCTGAGTTGTTAAATGGAATTGCCAGAGTTCTCCACTATTATTCTGGAATGAATTAAATTCAGACTTCTATAAGAAGTTAAATTCACAGGATCACAGAATATATTTGGTTGAAAGAGACCTTCAAGATCATCCAGTCCAACCTTTGAGCTAGAAATGAAGGGTCGACACTATACCATGTCCCTAAACTTCAGGTCCACAAACACTTAAACACCTCCAGGGATGGTGACTCCACCACTGCCCTGGACAGACCATTTCAGTGTTTGATAACCCTTTCAGTGATGCAGTATTTCCAGCCTGATCCTCCCGTGGCACAGCTTGAAACCATTTCATCTCGTCCTGTTGCTTATCATCAAGAAGAGGCTGCCCACTCCTTGCTCCAACCTCTTTTCAGATAGTTGTAGAGATCAATGAGGTCTCCCCTCAGCCTCATCTTCTCCAGACTGAACAACTCCAGCTCCCTCAGATGCTCCTTGTAGGCCATGTGCTCTAGGCCCTTTACCAGACTCATTGCCCTTCTCTGGACATGCTCCAGCACCTCAGTGTCTTTCTTATAATGAGGGCCCAGAACTGAAGCCAATATTCATATTGGGGTTGGATCAGGGAGAAAGAAACCTTAAAACTTTTTTAAGTTTATTTTTTTTTTTTTTTTTCCCCCTTTAATCCTGCAGGCTTATTCCACTGTTAAGGGTTTTGTGGTGTCATATGTACAAGGAAAAATGTTGTTATGATGTATGCCGGTGGAATAGGAAAGGAACATGGACAAGAAAGCCGAGATCTCCATTCGATTCTGCTTTTTTAAAGTTTTAAAGTTTTCCCACAGTGGCATGTCTTCATTAACCTGTGTCATTGTGATGATGAGTGTAGATTCTGCTTTTAAAATGGAGAAGAAACTAGTAATGTAGCAATGCTGCGTAATGGGTTCCGATTTTTCTTCTGCCACTCCTAAGCAGTTACTGTAGATTCATACTGCTCAGCAGTTCTTCCCTGGCACTCCTGAACTTCCCTGTCATATATTTTAATTTTTACTGAAAATATTAAGAAAAGATATCTTCAGGAACTTGATGGTTTTAATGTGATCAGCTTTTCAGTACAAATCAGGATGCAGTTTTATAATGTGGGCAGTTGGATTTTTCTTACTAACCAAGTCAAAACTAAATAACATTTCCATTGGTTAGGAAGCAACAGCAACAGGAGAACTAAAGCAGGGATCACAGAACAAGCCATGCAGTGAATTCTAGTTCAGTGAATTTCCCAGGTGATGTGTAGAAATCCTCGTGCTATCCTGAACTCTTACATCTAATTGCACTGGACTGCATTTAAGGAAAAGACTTGAGTTTAAATTCAACTCGTTACAAACTTCGAGAGTGGGAAAGGAAGGAACTGTGTTTTGTTATTCTTTTGATTTTTAGCGTTTCTAGAGAGGAATGAAGGCACAGGAGAGGGTAAATGAGTGCACCAGATTTGCAAATGAACCTCAGTGCAGAGGTCAGTGTAGGAGCTCAGGCCATCTCTCTGTCAGAGTACTTCTAGTGGCAACTTGCTTGTTGTCTAAAGGTATAAAAGCAATCATTAGAAATTACAATGGCAGTACAACTAGGCCCAGTGTAACTGTGGACTCATTTAAACTCACAAGATACTCAACCCTTCCTATAGTATGAGCTTAAACTGGCACACAATCACTTGGGAGAAAAAGTAGGCTTAGGAGCAAAGCTGATGATGTTGAAATAGTAAGGCCAAGACCTTGTTGTGAGAAGAATGATGCAAATAGTACATACCACCCAATGTCTTGCATGCTGATAAAGCTGTAGCTGAAAATGGCTGGATATGAGCCAGCATTATTACTGCGGAGCCAAGGGATATAAAAAGAAAAATGCTGCCTTCTCCAGTCTAGATCTGGTCATAGTAATTGGCTTAATAATGTCATGATATTGTTATGTATATGCAGCAGTACTGGGATCAATTTAATTTATTTATGTGCTGCAGAGGCAGAGATAAGAGAGAAACCATATGTGTTTTGATGGATGCCATATGATTCTGACTCTCATCCTCCAAATTCCTCTCATTCTCCTCATGTTTTAGAGGAGCAAAAAATAAGAACAGATGCATCTCTTTTCAAAGTTCTACGTTTTGAGGTTTTAGTTTGCTAATGTTCCATCTGCTTGTTACCATGAAGTATGGGAGCAGTGCAATTTGTTGACACTGTCTAGCATATTCTAGAAAGAGAAAGCAGGTAGGATAATTTAATAATTGACAAATATACAGCAAATAAAACCAATGTGTTTCACCTCCAAATACCAAGCCTAGGTCTTTGGGTATGTCTGTACCTGAGATGGGAGATGGCTGACTGCTATGTGTGTTACTAATAAAAGACACCGCTGTCTCGCAGTCATGTATGAAAAAGAATAAAAACACCAACCATTGACCTAACTTTAGGAACATGTGCTTAATATAGGACTGATCAATCAAAATATTGATGGCGTTGTATATTAGAATAAGCATCCTAAATACTTAGCGCTCATTTTTGCCTCTGTTATTCTGCAAGAAGCTGTTAATACAGGACTTGGAAAAGTGGAAGTCCCAATCACGGAGAGAAGAGAGTTAAAATGAAATAAATATTAGATATGGGAATTAACTTGGAGAATTTAAGGCTTTCTGCTTCCAGCTCTTTGCAGGGTTCTCATAGGAGTGACTGAAATGAAGGACAGAGTTGCAGGAGGGTTGCCATCTAATCCTTTCATGCCAGAGAGAGAGCATTTAAACACTCACACTGCCTTTTGGTGCAGACTGTTGTACAAGGTACTCTGCCAGTGCACCGACCTCAAACAGCCTGGTCAAGGGACCTAATCCCAATTTCATCAGCCTCTCTTCATCCATGTTGGATCAGATTCTACATAGACAAAGTAGATCTAATGTCAATAATTATTTACTCTTTTACCAAATAACTGATATTAAAAGGTCCAGGAAAAATCTGGCATTTCATTTGAGCTGGCTTTAGAATTCAGACTTTCCGGTTTTGCCTCAATCACAGAACAGTTCTCCTTGAGCTGCTGTCTGCAGCATTGCATTGGAACAGGAAAATATATCTGCAGGCATTCTGGCACTGGCAGTTGTAGACCAGTCAAACAAAAAGATGATTATATATATCTCTCTACCACGCAGTTATCAGCCTTTCTGAATGTTCCCCTTTTGCACACATTTTGAGGGATCATAGATGATATAACTGATCATTGATAGTCTGCACTCTTCCAAAAATATCTCCAGCTTAGTCATTTTATTATAAATGCTAATAATTATAATTAACTTCTGCACTTGGAAAATGTCTCTAATTGATAGCAATAACATGGAAGTGTCAGGAATTTTTATAGGTGAAGATCTGCTGATCCCCTTATGAGTATTTAAAAATATATCTAAAAATAAAACTACTTGATGACCTACTTGCTAATATATATAAGAAAACACCATGGGTGGCTAGCTGTGCCAGTAACTAGGCAAAACCTGATTGCTGATATTTTTAATATGTGATTATAGATCAGTTTAGGTAAAGGGAAACTTCTAGTTTTTCAGTGGAAAAAATATTGTTATTGACTACCTCTATACATTAGGTATAATAAATGTTATTTTCTATATAATAAATGTTATTTTATATGTAGAAATACATACATAGCTAAAGAAAGTATATTGTATTTCATAGTTATATATCTTGGCCACCTGAGCAGTGTGCCCAGGTAACTAGGAAGGCCAACAGCATCCTGGCTGTATCAGGATTAGTGAGCATCAGGACCAGGGAGTCAGTCGTGCCCCTGTACTCAGCAACTGGGTTGATTACGGGGTTGAGTTTTGGGCTCCTCACTACAAGGACATTGAAGTGCTGGAGTGGGTCCAGAGAATGTCAACAAAGCTGGTGAAGGGTCTGGAGAACAAGCCTTATGAGAACTGGCTAAGAGAACTGGGATTCTTCAATCTGCAGAAAAGGAGGCTGAGGGGAGACCTTCTCTCTCTACAACTCCCTGAAAGGAGGCAGGAGTGAGGTGGATATTGGTCTCTTTTCCCTAATACAAGTGCATATTGAGAGGAAATGGCCTCGAGTTGCACCAGGGGAGCTTTAGGTTGAACATTAGAAGAAAGTTTTCCACTGAAAAGGTTCTCAAACACTAGAACAGGCTGCCCAAGGATCTGGTTGAATCCCCGTCTCTGCAGGTGTTTAAGTAAGTGGAAATGTGTTGCTGAGATTTAGCAGCAGACTTGGTAGACTTATTGAATGGTTGGACTCATGATCTTGAAAGTCTTTTCCAACTGAAATGATTCAGTACTGGTGAGGCCTCACATCAAGTACTGTGTGCAGTGTTAGTTTTGGGCCCCTCACTTCAGGAAAGATATTGATGTACTGAAGCAGGAGAGCTCAAGGGAGAGCAATGAGACTGGCAAAGGGATTGTAGGGGAAGTCTTATGAGGAGAGGCTGAGGGAGCTGGGGTTGTTTAGTCTGGAGGAGACTCAGAGGGACCATACCACAGTCCACAACTACCTGAAGCAAAGTTGTAGTAAGGTGGGGGTCAGGCTCTTCTCACAGGCAACTTGTGACAAGATGAGAGGGCATGGCCTGGAGCTGCTCCAGGGGAGGTTTGGGTTGGATGCTACGAAGCACTTTCTCATTGGAAGGATAATTAGACACTGGAATGGACTGCCCAGGGAGGTGGTAGAGTTGCTGTCTCTGGAGGTGTTTAAAGAAAGATTGGATGTGGTACCTGGTCTAGTATATGTGGTGGTGTTAAGTCATAGGCTGGACTTGATGATCTCAGAGGTCTATTTCAGCCTCAGTAATTCTGTTATTCTATGTATATAATTTATATAAGAATGCATAGTGTGTGTGTATATATATATATGATGAAATAATTTTTCAAAACAGAAATAATCTGTGACCAGGAGAGAGAAAACAGTTTTCTGGATGGCTGTGTCTTCTGGGAGCCATCATGCCTGTCCCATGGTGCTATGGAATACAAAAGGGGCTTTGACTGTAGCCTAGTGGACTTTGGCCAGGCCTATTACCTGGTCTTGCTTTTCCTTTTTGGCTTGCTGTGAAAGGAGCTATTGCAAGATATGCAGAATTGCAGCAACTTCACCATGCTCAGGATCTGATCCAGAGCACAGGAATAAGTAACAGACCATCTCCTCTGGGACATAGAAATCCACTACTGGGGTGGTTAGTGCTGAGCCTTCCTGCTGGCTGTCTTCCCAGTGCTGTGAAAGGGAGTTCTGTCTGAATTAGAACTGGTGAGCACCAGGGGATTTCTTTCTGTTCCAACCCAAGGGTGTTTTGTGAGTCTGTGGAAATCAGTGTTGGCTGCCTGGTGTGCATCTTATGTTCTTCCAAAACACTAGTCCTGAGCAGGGAAGGGCTGAGTGAGTATGGAGTCTAGAAAAATGCTACCAATACCACCAGTATTAACTACTCCACTTTTGGAGTTTCTTCTTAGCTAACAATTTCTTGTCATCATCTTAGTGCATGTAACCATACCTTTGCTGAGACAGAGCCACAGCTGCAATTGAATGCCTACACCACAGGCAATGGAACTGTCTGAAGTGACCCAGTCAGGTACTGCTTCTTCCACAGTATTAGGGGTCAGTGAAAAACAGTAGCTTGTGTTGCTGCTGCACAAGGCCCTGCAGAAATACCAGTGCCCACACAGACTTACAGCTCTGAGAACCTGGGTGGGTTGTCATGTTCCCCTCCTTTTATTATAATGCTTTAAGGTGCCTGACATGGTGAATCAGCAGCACTGCAGTTTATGAGGAGGAGCTGAATTGGTATATTGAAGAGTTTACTGCAGGAAGACTTCAAGCAGATGCCTGGGAAGCATCTGTTTGACTGATGGGATAGGAAAAACTATTACATCAAAACACTGCAAGAACACAGAGCTGCTTCATGGATTAACAGACACATCCTTGAATACATACTCAAATAGTTAGCTCCTCATCTATCTGTGAAAAAGGCATAGACCACCTAGTATGGATAATTTTCAGAAGACACAGATGTTTCAGTAAGGACTCCAGCATTTGCTGCAAATTAGGTTTTAAAAAAATGTTTAAATAATGTGCTTCTTTGTAAGATCTGTTAGTATACCACCCACAGATTCATAAGCTTTGCAGAGCTGGAGGGGGAACTAAGACCTCTAGAATCTGTTTTCATTTTTCAGGCTCTAGATTATGAAAGTCATTGTCGAAGTGGTGAGTTGGGTTAGTTCATTAAGAGTTGAATTTTCAGTGGAAATCAGAGGAGGTTTAGGGTTGTAGCAATCTGAAGCTCATTTTTGTGAATTCCACATCAGTAGGTAAAAGTTTCAGAAGCTCATAACTGCTGTACACCTGGCTCATTTCTAAAGCCTTTTCATGTTAAATGAGATCTGTAAAATTCCCATGTCAGTGAAATACTTAAGTATATACTGAAGTCAATTCTGTTAAATCCCGCAATTAAACCAGTGCCAGTGACTTTTGAGCATATACCTAAAGCTAAAACATGTGCTTAGCTTCTTTGTGGTACAAGTGTTTCATTCTTTTAAAATTTTAGTTTGATTTAAGAACATTTTGAGCACTGTGTTCAGTTTTGGGTTCCCCAGTGTAAGGAGAACAGGGATTTGCTTGAGAGAGTCCAATGGAGAAGGGCTACAAGGATGATTAGGGGATGGGAATACATGCCTTAAGAGGAGAGGCTGAGGGATCTGGGGCTGCTTACTCTGGAGAAGACTGAGCAGAGATCAATCACTATTTATAAAGACTGAGCAAGGATCAATCAATATTTATAAATATCTGAGATCTTGGTGTCAGGAGTGGGGGGACAGGCTCTTCTTACTTGCTCCCTGTGACAGGACAAGGAGCAATGTATATAAGCTGCAGCACAGGAGGTTCCACCTCAACACAAGGGGCATCTTTACCGCAAGGATCACAGAACGCTGGAACAGGCTCCCCAGAGGGGTTTTGTAGTCTGCTTCTCTGGAGACTTTCAAGACCTGTCTGGATGTGTTCCTGTGTGACCTGGGATAGATTGTATGATCCTGCTCTGGCAGGGTAGTTGGACTTGATGATCTCTTTGGGTCCCTTCCAACCCCTAACATTGTGTAAGCAGAAGGTTGTTTGTTTGTTTTTGTTTTTTTTTTTTTCTGAAAAGGCCTGGTCATCTTCACAAGCCCTGGGGAAACTGTCTACTCTCCCAGAAGAGACTGTGTTATGTTGTCATTTAAATTGCACCATGCTGCATGAAAGTGCTCTACAAGTGAGAAAACTATATTTGTGCTTCTCTGTTTGGCATAAATGCTAGAGTTAGAAGACCACAGAACTGGGTCTGATAAGACATGGGAGGATGTTAATGATGCACATAAGCCTAGCATGAGCCATCTTAGTGAAGCTGCTGGAGTGCTGACCTAGTAGGCTATAGCAGAGGTACCATAATAATTCTGATCTAATGTTAGGAGTCCTATCTGTTTGCAAATACCATGAATGCAAATAATTTCAGTGACATTTTTTTATCTTACAAAT
The DNA here is from genome assembly GCA_013396835.1 of Psilopogon haemacephalus. Classification (NCBI taxonomy): domain Eukaryota; kingdom Metazoa; phylum Chordata; class Aves; order Piciformes; family Megalaimidae; genus Psilopogon; species Psilopogon haemacephalus. The sequence goes on along the minus strand of VWZI01013605.1, from coordinate 92,983 downwards.
TCAACCAGAAATACAGCTCCTGACCATCCCAGTGGCACTCTGGAGTCATCCTCTGAACATGGCCAGCTTGAATCCAAGGATCCGTCTCAGTTCTCAAGCAGGAGTGCTCCAGGTGACTGCCTTCTTTTCAAGCCCATATTTTAGTTTCACTTAAAAAGGTAGAATGCAAGTAAAAGCTCCTGAAATACTTGCTTCTGAATTATTTTCTAGGTCTGATTTTTTTAAATGAGCCTTTCACTTCCCTCAGGTAAATGCAGCTTCCAAGCCTTCTCACTTTGTATGTCAGGGTGTTGCATTATGTCTCTGAGGCATTTTTGTTCCATGGCAGGAGGGCTGCTTCTTCACCCACCTTGCCTGCTTTTGGAGGTTTCACCTGATTCTGTGGTAAGCTAGCATGAAAACCTCTGATGATTTTGAATATCTTCATGTTTTACAAAGTAAAATAAACGACAGAAATCTTGCCCAAAGAGGGGAAAGTGAAGGATGAACCTATAAAGCCAGCCTCTTCATCTTCTAAACTGATTTTATTACAGCTGTAATAGGAGCAATTTCAGTTAAAAGGCTCTTGTCAGACAACAATTACTGTAGATTACAACCGCATAAGAAACTGTCCTGGTCAAAGACAAACCAGGAATTGCTCTAGAAAGGTGATAATTTGCTCAAAGCTCCCTTCCACTTAAAATGACCAGATTTTAGTCGAATGAGCAATAAAGAGAATTAAGTCATAGGTGGTGCAAATCTATTAGAAGATAACAAAAAACTTTCTGGAGGTTTGTGGAAATGAATGCTGTCAGCCACATTTAAAAAGCAGACATCTTTTAGGAAGCAGATTCTCCCACTGCACTCCAAAACATGACCTTGGGTGAACTGGCATTTTGTGTGAAATGTAGGTATTCCATAACTTGAAATCCCTTCTACCAATCTGGCTGGAAAGATTCATTTGCATAAAGTATGTAATACAGAGCTTAGTGTGCAATATGGGCTCATCACATTGCACAAAATGGGAGCCATTTACAGATTTTTGTCAAGTGTGTCCTGCTGCCTTTAGAATGAAGGTTAGGAAATGTAGTTTGCAGTTTGAATATGGAAAATCCTTAGCAGAGCAACAGAGCTATTAAGCTATTCCTCTCAAGGAATTTGTGACTGTGACTGGCAGAGTATTTCAGTGTTGTCCTGCTATTCTGTTTCTCTTGTTTGACCATTTTGTCCTACAGAACTCTGTCTACCCACAGTCCATTCTATATGCTGTAAAGTGATTGCACTTCTCTAACAGAGGAGCCGCATTTCAAGATCTCATAGTGTCAAGGAGTCTCCCTTCTAGTTCACTCCCAAATTTTCCCAAACAGGGAACCCATCCTGATATCCCAGCTTTTCTGTTTTCAGATCTTTACTCCTCATAATCTGAAAACTTGCTTTGCTCCTGTATCTCCAGGATGCCCCTGCATATTTGTACGTACATAGATTTTGGCCTTGTAGTCACATGGTGGCCATAAGCTTTAGGAAGTGATTTCTGAATGTTATGTTCAACAAGGTCCTTTTTCAGTGCAGAGGCTCAAGTTACAGGTCAGTATTGTAGTTGCCTAGACAGTAGAAAAGTGCTTTAAATTAACTTTTTTTACAAGTATGAATATAATTTTCTGTCATTTTGGCTCAGATAAGAGCTCCTTTGCATGATAAGTTTCATTCTGGAGTGAATTTTTACTACTGAGTTATAAACCCCTGGAGTAGTGGTTTCTAATAAAAATGCTGACAGACCCTTAATGTTAGCAGCACAAATAGTTCTGCTGTAATAAAGAGAAAGGGGAAATCATCAGACTCGCCCTTTTATTTTTTTTTAATATAATAGGCCTTTGAGAAAGGATCTGAGGCTGATGATATTCACAGAGCATTACTAAGAGTTCTAAAACTGTTGACAAATATCTGGTCTTTTTAAAGAATTAAAAAAAAAAAAAAAGGAAAAAAAAATAAAAGGGAATATTTTTATTTGGCATCTCAAGAGCTGCTTATGACCAAGTCAGTGAACATTTAATCTTTAAATTGTTTATTGTGACCACCACATCTTAAAAAAATCCGAAGCAATATTAGAAAGCATCTGAGTGGAAAAACTGATTATTTTGTTGTTTGATGCCTGCGTTGCGTGACATTTTTCATGTTAGTTATCTGTAGTGCTACACACTGTTGGTAGAAACTATTTTTCCTGTGTTGAAAAGTCACTTGTAGAGCAAGATGCTAATCTTATGGAAATGAAATGTCATTCATCAGGATTAGGTAGATATGTTGAAGCTATTTTGATTCCATTCAGTCTTTCTGGATTTAATACTGATCAGTATTTTCCAAGATCTGCAAGGCAGCACAGGAGAGGCAAATACCAAGTACCAGGAAGGCATCAAGGTGGTGGTGAGCACTGGGTTGTGCTGCTTTCCCACCAAGAGTACATAAGGCTTTTGCTGAGACCGCAAGAAAACCTCCTTGTTGCTCTTGCTGGCATTTGCACTGTTACTTTGTGTTTGCTGGCTACAGGTTAAGGCAACAAGACTTTCTCATCTGGCATTGCTAAGGATGTTTGCATATGAAGTCCTATATGGAAAGCAGCTCTGGCTCCTGCAGAGCCTGTGATTCACACCTGGGAAGTAGAGTGTGTCTTAAGAGAAAGGCTGGTGAGAAGCCATTCTCTCCAACCTGTGTGCCCAGTCTCCAGGCACTTCAGCAACTTTCTGTCGTATGGAATTTGAGGTGTGTTACTGTGGCTGCATGGTGTCCGAAGCAGCTGCTCCTCCTCTTTTCACACAGAATTACAGAATGATAGAGACTGGAAGATTATCCTGAGATTATCGAGTCCAACCCCTCTGCCAAAGCAGGATCACCTAGGGCAGGTCACACAGGAAAGCATCCAGATGTGTTTTGCATGGCCAGAGGAACTGACCATGCAAAGAGGCAGTAAAGTGGGATGTACTGAAGATGAAAGAAGTGCTGTGGTCACAGGCTTTCAAAGGTGAGCAATTAGCTGGACTGCAAGAAGTATCTCAAGTGACACACAAGAGCATTAGAAGGCACTGCATGCAGCAGCAGTTAAATCTTGGGGAAAGGCTGCTGTCTCTATGGCACTTTTTTGGTACTCTTGAAAGTTAGCTGTGGCATTCAAATTTGATTCTGTGGCATGTTTCTTAAAGCCCAGCACAAACAGTGAATAAGCTTGCTGGGACCTTATTGTCTGGAAAACTGTTAGAAGGCAGGGCAGCTGTTGAAATGGTATATGAAAGGCAGGCTTGGGAAACAAACCTCTTGCCCTTTCTAGAGATGTAGCTGTTTAGTGATGCTGTACATATGCCCAACTGTGGTTTAAATTAGGGCACAGTATCTTTTTAGGTGCTTAATTTTGAATGCTTCCTAATCACCTGATACAGCACTTCTATGTTTTTTGGGGAGGTCTGGCTTTTTTTTTTTGTTGTTGTTGTTTTTTGTTTGTTTGCTTGTTGTTTATATGGGGTTTTTTTGTTAGTTTTGTGTTTTGATTTTTTCCCCCCAATTTTCCATTTGTTGTGGATACCTGAACAACAGAAATTATATCACCTGACCTGTTCTTATGGTCTGCCTAGGCAGGGGGATGTGTGTGTCTGAGCAACACAGTGGCAGGTACAACTCCCTCCATAGGCTTGCTTTACCCAAATGTGGGAAAGACACAAGCCTTGCATGAGGCAGGCACAAGCCAAGTGCACCTTGTCCACCACAGGATGCAAACAGGAGCAAAACAAGTCCAGACAAGCTAGGGTCCTTAGACTCAGTGATTCCAAGTTCTTTTGTCCTCTTTCCTGCAGTTGCCTCTCCCCAAAACAGAAGGAGGGAGAGCAGAAAAACATGCCTGGGCAAGACAGGGCATATATAAGCCTATTTCAACCTATCAGGCCTACCACTACAGCCTTCCAGCTAGTCAGGCAACTGACCACAGCCAAACCAACCAGGGTATAAATTGAGTTCTGCTATGGAGAGGGGCTCTCTTACTCTTGCTCCACAGAAGCAGACTTTGCAGCTTGGAAGTTCTCCCCTGTTACAACAGAACCTAAGGAATGTCTTAGGTTCCCCCACCACCTCCCTGCTCCCCACCTTGGTGAGTAATATCTTCATTGATGATCTGGATGAGGGGATTGAGTCCACCATCAGTAAGTTTGCAGACAACGCCAAGTTTGGAGCATGTGTTGATCTGTCAGAAGGTAGGAGGGCTCTGCAGAGGGACCTGGACAGGCTGCACAGATAGGTACAATGCCATGAGTTTTAACAAGTCCAAGTGCTGGGTTCTGCACTTTTGGTCATAACAACCCCATGCAGTGCTACAGGCTGAGGAGAGCGGCTGGAGAGGGACCTAGGAGTACTGGTCAACAGGCGACTGAACATGAGACAGCAGTGTGCCCAGATGGCTAAGAAGGCCAACAGCATCTTGGCCTTTATCAAGACTAGTGTGACCAGCAGGACCAGGGAGGTCATTCTTCCCCTGTACTCAGTACTGGTTAGGCCACACCTTGAGTACTGTGTCCAGTTCTGGGCCCCTCAATTTAAGAAAGATGTTGAGATACCTGAACGTGTCCAGAGAAGGGCAACAAGGCTGGTGAGGGGGCTGGAGCACAAGCCCTTTGAGGAGCACCTGAGGGAGCTGGGGTCATTCAGCCTGGTGAAGGGGAGGCTCAGGGGAGTCCTTATTGCTCTCTATGACTACCTGAAAGGAGGTTGTAGCCAGGCAGAAGTTGGTTTCTTCTCCCAGGCACCCAGTGACAGAACAAGAGGACAGTCTTAAATTGCACCAGGGCAGCTTTAGGATGGAGGTTATGAAGAATTTCTTCACAGAAAGAGTGACTGCCCATTGGAACAGGCTGCCTAGGGAGGTGGTGGAGTCACCTTCCCTGGAGGTGTTTAAGAGGAGGCTGGATGAAGCACTTAGAGCCATGGTTTAGCTAATTGGAAGGGTTAGGTGATATGTTGGACTCAATTATCTCAGAGGTCTTTTCAACCTGGTTGATTCTGTGAGTAGAGATAAAGGTAGGTAGGTAGATTGATCCTGTGTATCTGTGGAAGATTTAACTTTTCTGACTGAAGTGTGTGCATATTTTGGTGCATTTCTCCAAAGAGCTTAATAGTTTAATTAATTGTGCAGCAGTGTTTTCCCAATTGACATCCAGACCTGTAATTTTATTGTGTTGGAAGGAGATTTAATTGTAATAGATTAGTGACTGTTAGCTGCCTGTTTTATGTGTTCCCTTCATGACAAACACAAAATCAGAATGTCTTACAAGCATTTAAAATGAAAATTCATTGTCTTCTGTGACTATTTCTACTCTTTAAAGACTTTTAGCACTATTCACTATTTTCCTTGGTTATTTTCTGTATGCAACAGCACTGCCCAAGGAATGCATTCAGGCAAGTAAATGACCTGTTGTACTACTACAACTTTTAATAAATTCCTAGAATTCAGTGCTTGTTTGGTTAAGAAGGTCCTGCTCCTTATGATAATACCTAGTCTTCAGGTTCACTGTCTGCCGGGCAGCAGAAGTACTACAAGTAATCCTGGTGAAAACTCTTGAGCCAAATGCTTGTGGAGATTGGCTGTATGTTGGTTTCCAGCCAGGTCGGTAGCTGAGAGGCATTATTAATGTTCAGAGTAGGCTGCTTCCTGCAATCAAAATAAAGAGCAGTCTTTTTTATGTGCAAACTCAACCTTACTTTAATTGCAACAGCTCTGGTTGCCAATGTGGTTTAAATATAATTCTTTCTAGTTCAAATATTCTCTCTGGGTATAGCAGGTCCATTTTCTTCTCTGTCCTATGCAATTGCATGATTTAGATCTAATGTACCACAGGACTTGTGGGAGTGTTGATTAAAATAAGTAAGCCTTGAGTTAGAGATCACAGCGAGCTGGGAAACAGAAGGGCAGAGCCTGGATGTTGCTTGAAGAGGGCATACATGATCTGGACCTAAAATACAGAGGAGCAGTGTATCCAGATCTACAGGAGCAGAGACTATTGGAGTTTAAACCTTTTTGTACATTACAGACATCTGAATTTTTAAGATGTGCTGTTGAACTTGATTTATTTATCAATGTATTTCTTGTATTTAATTCAGAGTAGTTTCCTAGAGGGGAGAGAAAATACGGCTTTGAAAATCAAGGCTAAGTATTTGACTGAAGTCCTGGAACCTATTTCCTAATACTCTGTAAAGTGTCCCACTTTCCCAGTATCTTCAGGCCCATTATACATTCACATAAACTATAGTGGTTTGGATGTGGGGTTTTTTTATGTTGGCTTTTTTTTTTTTTCATGTAGCACATGCTCATTTAGCAGTTAACAACTCTGCTAAAAACTCTCCCAATGAGCCTAGTGTTAGTACTGTATCTATAAAACTAATGTAATAATCATGTTACCTTTTTCTCTAAGGATTGCTGAAATACATTTCCGTTGAAATGCCTCTGAGCTTTATTTCCTCTCTCTGGCATGATTATCAGATGTGCACGTGTGGCAGCACAATAGGGAGACTGAGATGTAACATCGTTTCTTGGCAGCTCAGAGGTGAAAAGCTGATTTGATCCATCATCACCCTGTAACAAAGATGTAAAGCCAGTGAAAAAACTGATTGGCAATGTGTGTTCAAAGAATGAAAAGGGTAAATACAGAGTAAAAACAAAACCTGGTGAGAGGTAGCTTTGGAATATCTGAGGACAGGGCATTTCCTGACATTCCCTATCTCCATCTCAGCAACAGAATGGTCTGCATCTGTAGTATGTTGAGGAGTGGCCCAGAGGACAGTAGGGTGTTTTGCACAGTGTCATGTGTTTGTACCAAGCTTGGCAAACAGTTCAGTCTGAGTCTTCAGCCTTGAATCTTGAGCGTGCTTATCCTTCTCTGAAGAGGGAGAAAGATTTGAAGATTACCTTAGCATCTCATTTAGGCTAGCAAACTGCTCCCCGTAAATCATGTTTTTGTAATCCCTCGGACGTCCTGATGCAGGAATGCTTCTTCAAATGTTTATTAGTGGTAGAACTTGGTGTAGAAACTTGTATTTCATCAACTCATACCAAGTTCCAAAGGTGCCTACCTTGCGCCCAAATGAGGAACAAGAAAAGCTGCTTCCAAACATTGGTGTTTTTTGTTAGAAGTATGACATGGATCTTGCCTAGAAAAGTAGAACCACCAGAAACTTGGAAATAGCAAAGTTTTAAGATCTTCACTGTCTCCCTGTACAGGAGCCTTCTTGTACATCTTATAAACTGATGTAATTTAGCACACTTAACCAGAGCTTCAGTCCTCAGATCTTACTCTTCTATTATTTTAGTTGCAACAGAGGTGACGAGGGGGAAAAAAAAGTCATTTATGAGAAAGGTAACATCACATACACATTTTGGTACACTCTGCTCATCAGATTCTTGTTTCTGAAAACACTCTCGTGCATGGAGCTGTCCTGTTCTGTTGCAGGGCTTAGATTTGTAATATACCACCAAACTTCAGACCAGGCCACCCTCTGAGGTAACGATATGCATAGTATTTCAAATTGAGAACACACAAATGACCTCAAAAAAGTGAGAAACTAATTAAAACCAAAAGGAGACAATTACCACATGTTTGCAATTGAGACTGCAAATGAGGAGGAGTATTTCATCATCAAATTCTCATCAGTTATACAGAATCTGACTGTGTGAAAACAGCAAGGAGGGGAATTGCCCCTTGGTGGCTTACAGAGGTAATATGAAAAATGTGGGGTAATTGATAGGCCAGTTTGTTGTTGTTTTTTCCTGTAGAGTTTAGTTCTACAGCTCTCTACTACTGTGAGTTGTAGAAGGAGAGATGGTATGTGGTGAATCAAACAACTTTAGGTCTGCCGTGACTTGCATAAGCATAACCTGAATTCAGCTAAGTTCAGTTCCCTGAGCTGGTCCTCACTTCCCTTATTGCAAATAAAGGGCAGGAGGGGCCTCTGTCTGGTCACTGCTGGGGAGATCACCTGCTGTTCAACATGCAGTTTAGATCACTCCAGTTGTAGCAGTATCTGGATATCAAAAGAGTATTTCCAGCAGTTTCTAAGTATTCAGCAGTATCTGTGTTTCAGAAAGATGGTGTTTGGGTGAAGGTGACAACTTAAGCTCTGGATTTTTCTGCCCATCTAACTTCTCATAGGCAGTTTATACCAAAGTTGAAGTCATCTTATCTGTATTTCAGCTGGTGTGGAGGTTGTAATCTGCACTCAGTGGTTTTTACATTTATTACAGTGAATTTCATCTTCCAGTTTATAGCCCAGCCAAGCCTGCTCCCCAGTGCTATTCCACAGTTTTTCTCAATTACTCCTTATTTAGCACCTGGAGCAACTCCCAGTTGCAGATATCAGAGTATCAGAAAACTATATTGTTCGTATTATTTTCCAAAACATTTATGACAATTTTGGAGGACCTATGTACCAGTGTGAATCTTTCTGGGGAACTCATAGTGAGCTCGTTGCTACAAGAAACTGCCAGTTCCTGCTTAGTTTTCTTTTGAACAACCCAGGTGAGACCCTTACTTTTGATTATATGGCTGCTTATTGTCCTTAAAAGCTGCTCCTGGGAGGACCTTGCTGAGTACTTCCAGAAAGTAGAAGTGTTCATCAAGAACTTAATTTCCCTTGCCTTCCTGAGTTGATCAGGGAATTTCAGTAGGTCTGTGAAGCTTGACTTCCTTTTATGAAGCCACTTTTGTTTTTCCCCCAAATGTTACCTTTGTTGCTCCCCAAATGTTACATTATGTCATGTATCACAGATTGATTTCTTTACACTAGCTTCTATTTATTTGCCTTGGAGAGTAATTTGGTTTATTAATCCATAGTTCCCCTGTTTTTGACAGGTATCACGTTGCTATGTCCAACACCAGGGTAGTTTTGATTAAGGGGTTACATATGATAGCTTGGAGTCTGGGACACTTCATCCTTTAGTTCTTCCAGAACTCCTGTCTTAATGTCCTCTTGTATGATGGTTCTTGGTTTTTGCTTTGCCTTTATAATGTCTTTTATTCACGGTTCAATTTCAGAAAGATCCTGAGGCACCCTGAAAAAATGGTATGGCCTAGGAATGTCTGATGTTTGCAGTTGTTCTTCCTTATGTTTGCCACAGACAGGTAAGGAATAGTGACCCTGGTCAATACCTTCAGGTTTAATATTGAATGCTTTTGCTGTTCCCTTGGGGGGCTGTATGTAGTGTAATGAACTGACTGTCATCTGAGTAAGCTGCTCCTTTCTGATCAAGCTTTGGTCCAAGTCCTCTACATATACTGCATTATATAAACACAGCACTTGAACATATGAGGGGTAAGCGTAAAACCTTATGTGAACAGGTGCTCTGAATATACAAGTCAGCCTTTGATAACCTCCTGTTACTATTAAGGTGTGACAGCTGAGATCACGTTTTAGTAAAACTTGGCCATAATTTTAAGTGACTCAAGAAGCCCAAAATTAAATCTCTTCAAGGAGCAGGTAGAGATTTGATGCTTTCATAATGGAATATTCTGTTGGGGGAAAAATATATTGAGTCTCTTTGAATTTTTCATGTGTGAATAGCGTTAAAATAATTGATAAAGCCTGTCCCTTATTGTTGACTTACTATTTTTCTCCTGGTTTTGTACCTTACTTTGAAGGAAGTGGCATTAATCATAAGTCTGAAGTTTAAGTCACTGTCTCCTCCTGAAGGCTCAAGGGAAATGAAAACAGGCTGATCATTTCCTAGCAGGAGAGGAAGAATTCCCTGAACACTGACATGATGAATTACTGGATCTTGGCCATATGGGGAAGGAGAACATTACTGGATTAGGGATCACCAATGCACAAAGAGAAGGATGGCATTTTCCTGCTTTATAATTATCTTAAAAGGCAGATAAGAGGCACAGTTAGTTCATGATCATGGAAATTTTCATATGAGAAATGGAATCGTAGAGGGTTTTTTATCAGTACCAAAGGAAGAAGTAAGCATGATGGAAATTTACTTATGGTCTAATATGAGGAGGGGGAAAAATTATTAAATCAACACATGAAGTACATGTGGTGAATTCAAGCCAGTAAAATAAGCATCTTTTTTGGAGGGCTGTCTGCTCTGGAGATATCTACAGAGGTCTACAAACTTCTTATTTACTCAGCAGTTTGGGGCAAGTCACTCCACCTACAGAGAGGAGGGTTCCCCCTCATTCCTCAGTTCTCTGCTGTATGAGGATGACATCAGGGAGCTGTATGAAGAGATATAACCAAAATTTGCATTATCAAAACTCTTTAACAGTAGACTGGGAGGTTTCACTCTGGTGTGCTGTGTTAGGAAGTAATTTATCTGTCAAGGTACACAGAACAGCTTTGTTGGGGTGCTTGTGGGCTGCAGGTGCTGTGTCAGCAAACTTGGCCCAAGTGTTCAGAGACAAATGGCTCCTTACACTCTGTGTAAAGAATACTAGATAGAAAAAATCCCAACCCTCTGCAAAGGTGCTAAAGAGAAGTATGGGACTCCTTTCTGTATTTCATCTGTGAGTGCTTACATCAAAATTTCAGAGAGGGAAAATAAGTTCCCTTGCTAACAGGTAAGTAGCACTGTACTAAAATGTCTGCTCATGGGATAGCAAGCAACTCTACTGGTGTTGACCTATTTCAAGTAAAAAATCATCTTCTTCTGCTGTTCAGAACAACCTAGAGGAAATAAAATTTGGATCAAATGTTGATTAAATGAATTGTCAAAGGTATAGATTTGCTTTGGCCTTACTTATGGGCTTCAAAAGGCCAAAGGGCAGGCCCTGTGACCTCTGGATAGTTCTGTTCCTTTTCTGTAAAGCAGGTATGAGAAGATTGTTTGTATTTGGTTAGGGCTTATCTTGTGTGAATGCAAGAAGGTATGAGTTAGTGTGCAGTGAAGGCATGCTGACCCACTGGAACTTTTGCCTCTGAGTTGTATCAGTGAAGAGATGTTGGTCTAATATTTCTTCCTCTAGTGAACAATTAGGCTGTTTACTATTAAAAATACTACAACAACTCTCCGGCCATGTATCTACTGAATCCTGAAGTGCCACTTTTGGACAGACTTTTTTCTCTAGTTGCTCTAGGAAAGGTGAGGTATTGCAATGTTTCCCTCAGGCATTGATTAAGCTAGTAAAAAGAAAATGGATATTGAAGCTGTGCCTGACCAAAATCACTCCAGTGCAGCTATTCCTAGAAGAATTCTGTGTTGCAGCATTTTGGATGATTTCATGCACACAGCAGCAAATTGCTTTTTGCAACTTCTGCGCAACTATTGAGATATCCAAGAGTTTTCTCCACTTCTAGAGATTTAGAGGCCCTTTATGCTGAATTGTCTATCCCACATTCTGCACAACTTAAAAAAAAAATAGTTCTTTACTCTCTGGAGTTTAATTTCTTTGGGTTGTTGTTTGCAATATTCTTAGGCATTTGTGGCAGTGGAGAGGGGAACATATCAGCCTGAAGATTGGCAGTAATGATGTTCTTGTAAAAGCTACTCCAAATTATCTTGCAAACCCCATTTTTCTGACTGCCATGTTGAGGGATTCCACAGTATATGGATGGTGGAAGTTTGCTGATTACATTTGAAGTACAGTTTCCTTAAAATACAGGGTACAGCATTATCAAACTTTTGAACTGGCTACGAAAATGTCTTCAGTTAAAGATACTGTGTTTGTCTTGGAAAAACCTATATACACTTCTTGTATTTGGTTTTATCTCCTGTATATGACCTTCTTACAAGGTGTGAGGTTGGGGTTTGTGGCTGTGACACATTTTTAAAATTATCTGCAACAAGGTCCAGCCGTGCAGCTGTCACCATTGGACATAGACATACACCATATCTCCATGCTTTTGTTGTCTGTATGTAAAAAGGTATGGACACTTACCTTTCCCATGCAATTTGACTTGCTCTTCTCTGTTCCTTACAGGTCAAAGACTGTCCTTATATATAAACTTGAAAACACTTGGAATTTGGTTAGATTGTCTAGGTATAGCTGCATATAACCTCTACTGTAATTTGGGAACATTTCTTAAAAGGCATCTGTCAGATCCCATTCTTCAACTTAAAGAAATAATTTGAGTTATGCTTAATCCAAGTGGTCTTTGTTCTTAGATTCTCATTCTATCTGCTCTTGTATCATGTTTTCACAGGACTCCATTGACTTTCTTGTTTGTGTGCAAGTTGTTTGGGATCCATGTAAATTAATGACTCTGTTTTCCTTTGGCATACATTTCTTTATTTCCCCCTAGCAGTCAGTTTGTTGTGCACTCATAGTAAGTTTGCTGGGCACTCATCAACCTTGTGAACAGGCAGACCCCAAAGTGTTCTGTATGGCACACAGTTCTTTTTGTTTGACACTTGCTCTCATCAGCATTTAAGAATCTGATACAATGGTAATTAAACACTGGATACTCTCCATCTTTTTTTGGTGGCATAATCATACTTTATGCTTTTTTTTATGAAACTTGGTACTGAACATCAACAGATGTCCTTGCCTTTACAGCTGGCAAGCAAAGCCACTCTCACCTTTAAGCATTTCCCATGTTCCCTTGCATTCATCAAGAAATAGTGCATCTTAATCCTTTGTGTGCTGAGTTTTTCTTTGGCTATTTTACTGATATACACTGAGCAGAACAGAAAAACTCAGGGGACTCAGTTATCTAAACATCTCAAATGAGACAATTTGAAGATGTATGATTCTGGAGTTACAGCATACATTCTCCCTGGTTGCCTACAAATAGCCTTTCTGCTCAGCAGGGAATTTGATTCTATCTTGAATGGTTTTATTCATACATTTAATAACGTTGTACAGTTGGAATGCATGCACTTTTCAATTCTGCCAATAGATTTGGTTCCTCTGCTAATTTTCATTTGGATACTAGCAACAGAGTGCAGAAAGCAAAGATGGCAAGATTTGCCTTCCCTGCAAATCTGGTTGTGTTCCAGGGCCAGATTCAGCACTTCCATAGTTTCCTCAAATATCTCTGAATTTGGATGCTCATTATATATAATATTAAATGTGGCAGAGACTAATATAATGCCTCCTGCCCTTCTTTCAGTGTTTTGTAAGAACAATCATTCCTTTGAAAGTCATATAATTAGCCAAAACAGCAAACACCAAGTTGGCATTGGGAGGATAGAGCTTGACAGTGCAAGTAAGCAATTAAGGGTTAGCTGCATTGCAGATGAATCAGCCTGATTTTTTTTTTTTTTGCTGCACATGGCTTCTGCAGAATTAATGCTTCTTTTGAGTGACAGTGAATGAATGGGGCTAATACTTTAATCTGTGTAGAATTCATTAATGTTTCTCTTGAGTAAGAATCACAAAATCTACCCTAGGGTTATTTAAGGCAACTAGGTGAGGAAAATCGAAAATGCCAGGAATACCAAAAATCTCCCTCTAAACAGAACAGCATCTTCAGAAACTTCTGCCATAGTTGCACAGTTGGTAAGCTTAGAACCAAAGGAGTTTTAATAATGCTATGGTTTTCCCTGTGATTGCTTTTATTTAACCCTGTATCTACACTTAAGAGCTCTTAAGTTTTGGTGTTTTTTGGTGATAGACATAAAGTGCACACAGACACATGAACTCTCACACAGTGACGTCCATTAGCGTTCCAGTTCTTTTGCTAAGTGGACTGCCTCTGGTGTGTCTATGTCTCCATCCATCACACTGTAGTGTATCTGTTTTGTATAGTCTAGCTTCTTCCTGTCAAAGTTTAGGAAAACACCAAGAGAATATATGGTGGTTTTTCTCATCCAACTGGGGAAAGCTTTGGAACAAAATAAAAACAACAAAAAAAAAACACCCTAAACTAGCTTTTAGCAGTTCCATTTCCCATCCTCTTTATTTTTTCAGTATCTGAACTGCATAATTTTTAAAGAAAGACTTTTGGCTCTGGATGTCCAAATAGTTTAATTTCTTTTAACAAGAAATGGGAGGCAGGTTCTGCTCCCAGTTGGATGTCCTTCCTCACAGACATGACAGTCAAACTGAGTTTAGAGGGCTCAGTATCACCCATGCCTCTCTGCCTGAAGAGAGCATGAAGTCAGGAATATACCTGAGCCATAGAAGGAGCATGTGTGTTGGATGAGTGTTTTCCAGCAGACAAGATCCTCCCTATTGATGTGCTACTTCACAGTATGATGTCTCTCGGGAAAGTGTGGCTTTGTGTTGCTAATGAAGATAATGAATTGTATTACATTGTTAACTGAAGCAAGATCTTAAAGTTTAGGTACTCCCAAGGTAGCAGGATTAGCTGCTGGGCAATGAGGGAGGTGGCAGGAAGTGTACTTTATTTTCCAGGGCACCTGGCGTTTGACCAGCAGCTGCCTTCATGAGCAGGATGTCAGAACTGTCCTTAATCTATTTGGTCACCTTTAAAGCAAGTATGGCATCCTTCTGCCCAACAGGGATCACAGGAAATGAACTGCCTCTAGTCCTGAGCTCAGAGACAAAGAGCAGGACTAAGCTACAAAGAATTAACATATGACAATTTTTTTTTTTTTTTGTTGCTAATCTACCGTGGTGCTGTGCAAAATGCTTCCCTTTGTTCCCAGTTCTTCTCCTATTCTTCTCGTTGCCTGAAGAGCTGGGGAAATGTGCCTTCAGCTGAAGCTTGCTGACAAAAGGAATCCTTACTATAGCAAAAGCTTGCAGTCATTTCTCTGCTACTATCATGGGTCTTACTTTGTTGGGTATTATAAATAAGATTAAAGGAAGTGCTTATCCTGAACAAATTAAACCCTGGGCAAACCAGACAGACACTATGAATACATATATAATATACACTTNGTGGGCTTGCAGGGGGGCACGGCAGAGAGCTCTTTGCACCTGTGGAGGCTTCGTGCCGCCAGCCCGCGCAGGGATCAGAGCGCCCTTTGCACTTGTGGAGGCTTCGTGAAATCAGCCCGCGCAGGGATCACAGCGCCCTTTGCACCTGTGGAGGCTTCGTGAAACCAGCCCGTGCAGGGATCACAGCGCCCTTTGCACCTGTGGAGGCTTCGTGAAACCAGCCCGCGCAGGGATCACAGCGCCCTTTGCACCTGTGGAGGCTTCGTGCCGTCGGCCCGCGCAGAGATCTGAGCTCCCTATTGGCCGAGTTTTCGCGCCCACTGCGTGTTGGCAAATCAACCTCTTGTCCAAAAAGGCATAGATAGGCAAGGGAAAAGGCGCGAGGGTTTCCGCCTGAGAGGTTCCCGCCTGAAAGTTCCTGCCTGAAGGCTCCCCTTTTTGGGACCGTCCTGGCTCTGAAGGCTTCTGTCTTTTTGTACGGTTCTTGGGTTTTGTACTGTCCCTGCCTTTTGGACAGTCCCTGCAGCTTTGCAGGCTCGGCAAGTCCTGGGTCCCTTTTGAGAGAACTGCCGGCGGCGCCCGGACGCGGCTCCTTAGCCAGCTTTCCCAACAGCCTGCTTTCCTGTTGCTACCTGGCTGTATCCTGATTGAGGGACTGAAGCAGCTTGACTCCCCCTCGCCACTGCTGGAGGCAGCGATTCCCACAGAGCTCTGCCTCGTGGTAAACAGGTATTTGAAATCTCAGACTTTGCCTTTTGAATCCGATTGGATATTGTTTATAGTCAAACCAATCGAGCCGCAGAGAGAATAACAGCAAGGATTCCACAACGAGCGTCATTCTCCTCCACGTAGTGGGTATGCAGTTGTTCCCTTAATTCTCTCCTTAAGTCACATTGTTAGCAGGGTAAAAGCTGTTTATAGCTTAACCTTTTCCATTTTCTGACTTCCTAAATCTCTGAATTTGCCTTTAGCACCTTTTGAAGATTTTTCCCAATTGAATTGAAACCTGTTAATAAATTGAAAAATTAATTCTGTATATAGTTGAAGGTGGGGGTTTCTGGGAATAAAATAATTACATTTTTATAATTCCTGACTCGGCCACATTAATCCTCTGCCCTTCACAACAATGTTTTATATATATGTCTATGTAGGTTGAAAATGCAGGACCAGAACACACATCAGTCCCTTAACAGGAAAGGAAATTGAAACCTGTATGCAATGAGGGAGAAACTCAGGTCCTCTTATGCCTAGCTGCTGCTCAAAAAGCATTGTCCCTTCAATCCAGATTCAAATACTGCTTTTCTAGAACAAAGTATCATCTCCTTGCTGAGGCTATTGTTATTGTGGCCTCTCTTGACCCAAGAAGCCAATAAAGTCTGGGAAGGAAGGTTTTCTGCTAGTTTTTCCATTTAAGATGAGAAATTGCTAAGTTAAGGATGGCTTTGATACAGTCCTGTGTCTTTATAAAGAATTTACAAAGGCCTGTTCCCTGAATATAGCAGGACTCAAGAAAGCTGTGATTTTCTGAAAACTCACATGAAAGCTGTCATTTTGGCTTTACCTGGGCCCATGTTGTTAATGCTTGCTTGACATTCATTCCTTTCTCTCCTGGCCTTTCAGTGAACAAGTTTGCTTTTCTTCTTTTGTGATAATTTCTGCTGATCAATGTCTTGTCTCCTGGATGTGCAGCATGACATCCTTGGGAACCTTTCCATGAAATAATAGTTCTGTTTGTTAGGGATACATAATTTTCCTTGCTTTGTATTACCTGTCTTCCCTCTAGGCTATTGTGTGTATCAGTAGGGATTGTGTTAACCCAGGAGAGAGGTGATTATGTGTTGTGTTAGTGTCTGAAATCCAGAGATGTGCCAGGACTTTGCTTTTAGATATTTAAAATGCAGGATAGTGGGGACTTCACCCTGAAATTGTGTAGCCCTTGAGGGCAAGGGTATAATTGAGAATATAATGGAGATTAGGTAGCGTTTTGGTGAAGCTAATTCCCTGTGTAAGTGGCAAGTTGGGCAGAAAACTAGAAATGCTTTCTCTGAAAATGTGGAAGATGCAGAGATGACAGTTACGAGTTGAGGCTTTTCCTCCCAAGTCTTCACATGCCTCTCTCCGAGTTAAAGAACTGTGATATCCAAAGCATGAATTAGGTGGTGAGGGAAGATTTGTGAGTGGTGGAACAAAGCGTTTCTTGTGTTGCTCTTGATTTGGAACTGGCCATTAGACACCTCAGGAAGCCACATGAAGAAGATGGGCTTTGCCAACAGATGAATGTTGAAGCATGAGTCAATTTGTTGCATTTTTACACTTCTGTTTCAGTCTGAGTATCTCAGTTTTTCTTCTGAAGAGCTGAACATCGCTTCTTAATACTAAGAGTAGTTCTCAATACATGACAGTTCCAAAGATCATACTCTGAATATCTGTATTTGAGTGCACTCAGATGGATCTGTGCACCTACTGACACTTAAGCAAATGAAATTCATGATATCTAGTAGCAATAAATGCAAGAATATTGCTGTGGGCATGATATTTACATCATAGATGAGTTCAAACTCACACTGTGGTCCTTGTCTTCATCCGGCCTGTGAAGAACATCCTTGCTTGTCACTTCAGATTCTTAGCACAGAAGTGCACTTGTGCAAGGTCTGGAGTGCCACTTATTTTTCAGGAAAGCTCTGTCTGTGACTGTAACAAAACTTGAGTGAGAAATTAAGGGCATCCTTTGAAACTTCTCGTGAATACCCACCACGGTCCAAGGGGTTTCTGTATTGCCCTTGACTTTGCCACAGACAGCAGTTTCATGACCCATGATGTGCTCATGAGAAGCACTGGTGTGTTGGAACAGGGATGAATTTGCCAAGCATGATTTATCTGCTCTAGCCACATGGCAATGCCCGAGATGTGACCTGTGACAGGAGTATCAGGGAGCTGTGTCATCACAGATCACACAATCCAGATCTGATTTGAGGAGACGACGTTCAGCCAGTGGAGTTAATAAGCCTTTGAGCTTTTTATTCTGGTAATTCACAGCTCTGAGCATGAATGGTGCTTCTGGTATTTCTCCTTAGTATTTCTGTGTATTGACTTAAATATCTGTCAGTAGATATAAAAAGACCAGTCTGTATGTTGCATTAAAGCCTTATGCTCCTGAAATTTCTCTTCAGCTTCAGGTATGTGGCTGAGCACAGGATACATCTCAGATCTGAGATAAAGAATAGTTTTCCCTTGCTAATGGAATAAGTTACTTTAGTGTAAAGTACAGATAGGAGTTGGTACCTGTCTTTTTGTTTGACTCTAAATTAGGTGATTTCAGCTAAGTTACATTGAGAGCCAGCTCAGTTAAGGAAATGAGAAAATCCGCAGATTCTATTAATGTGAGCTGCTCTATATATTGTTGGAATACAGAATCAGCAGGAACAAAAAAGTATTTTGGGGAATGAATGTGCTGGTTCACTGTAAAATCATAAAGAAGAACAAGCAAAGATTATTCAGATAATGGTCTCAACTGAGAATAGCTAATTGGGCCAGTTAGCTGTTATGATGTAGCTGACTTCTGACTAATTGTAGCAGTCTGTGATGGGTGATGATTATCTTACGGCATTTCCCTGAGTAGACCAAGAGAAGATGCAGCCTGAAGATTTGTAGACAAGGGAAGTCTTGTGGGGAAACTCAACTACAGCACAAGACTTTCCAAATCAAGATGACAGTATAGACATTTCTGGGTCTCCCTCTAAACAGAACAGCATCTTCAGAAACTTCTGCTATAGTTGCACAGTTGGTAAGCTTAGAACCAAAGGAGTTTTAATAATGCTATGGTTTTCCCTGTGATTGCTTTTATTTAACCCTGTATCTACACTTAAGAGCTCTTAAGTTTTGGTGTTTTTTGGTGATAGACATAAAGTGCACACAGACACATGAACTCTCACACAGTGATGTCCATTAGCGTTCCAGTTCTTTTGCTAAGTGGACTGCCTCTGGTGTGTCTATGTCTCCATCCATCACACTGTAGTGTATCTGTTTTGTATAGTCTAGCTTCTTCCTGTCAAAGTTTAGGAAAACACCAAGAGAATATATGGTGGTTTTTCTCATCCAACTGGGGAAAGCTTTGGAACAAAATAAAAACAACAAAAAAACCCCCTAAACTAGCTTTTAGCAGTTCCATTTCCCATCCTCTTTATTTTTTCAGTATCTGAACTGCATAATTTTTAAAGAAAGACTTTTGGCTCTGGATGTCCAAATAGTTTAATTTCTTTTAACAAGAAATGGGAGGCAGGTTCTGCTCCCAGTTGGATGTCCTTCCTCACAGACATGACAGTCAAACTGAGTTTAGAGGGCTCAGTATCACCCATGCCTCTCTGCCTGAAGAGAGCATGAAGTCAGGAATTATACCTGAGCCATAGAAGGAGCATGTGTGTTGGATGAGTGTTTTCCAGCAGACAAGATCCTCCCTATTGATGTGCTACTTCAGAGTATGATGTCCCTCGGGAAAGTGTGGCTTTGTGTTGCTAATGAAGATAATGAATTGTATTACATGGTTAACTAAAACAGGATCATTTCCCTAAGTAGAGCAAGCAAAAATGCCACATGAAGATTTGTAGACAAGGAAAGTCTAGTAGGAAAATGCAACTACAGTGCAAAACTTTCCAAATAAAGACGGCAGCATAGACATTTCTGGGTCTCATTTAGAAAAGGCCTAACCTTAGAAGCCCATGGATTAGGCAGGTGTTTGAAGGCCACTGAAGGGAGATGTGATGCCTGCTTTCTGGGGCCTTTCAGAACAGCAGGAGGATATGGGAGGTGTAACCCAATAATTTTCTCATTGATTCTGTGGGTGATTCCTTCCCTTTTCTATTGGAAGCAATGCAGGAGTGACTATATATCTCCTGCCTCTGATTTAACTGGGGTTTGACACTGAAGGGTGTCATTAGCATCCTGTAGCTAAATCCCTATAAATAAAGCTTGTTTGAATGCAATCTCATTGAACACTGATATAGGTTTGAATGTGGCTGCGGCAGGAATCTGTTTGGATTGTTTTGCTGAGCTGTAGGCTTAGAGATTAATTTGAGGTTCAGGAAGGCTGCTGAAGAGTTTTGGGTAGTCAGTCTTCTTCCCTGAAAGCAAGGACGTAGCTGGGGAACTCTGAACCGTCATTCTTCTAATAACCAAAAGATCCCTCGTGTATTCATCTGGATTGCTGAATATGTTGTCTAGGAATGTCTTAAGAGGAAACTTGGTTTCTTCTAGAATGGAAATGTACTAAAGCAAAAGCATTGGCAATTTAGAGAGACCTCAAGAGAAAGGTCTGAAATGATGCAAGCATCTTCTTGGTAAGAAAAGTAGAGACAGCAGTCTGCAAAGGAAGAAGACCACCTCAGGTGGTGTTTTCCTAATTATTTCTTCTATTGCCACATAAATTTTCTATTAATATGTTGAAATTGTTGTTTGAAGTAGCCTAAGTAGCCTTTGTGATGTGTAGAGGAAAGGATCTTTTCCTTTTTAAGGCTGGATACTAACTGGTACCCTGTCAGTTTCTCTTTTTATCTGCTCATTGTTTAAATTGCCTAATTGCTGTATGTTTAAGTAATTTATCTTCCTCTTACTATAAAGGAATTTTTATTTAGCATTAATAGATTATTTAAATGTTGTTTTTTACGTTAATCTCATAAGCACTTTTTAAAGACTGAAATAATTTTAAAATAGCGATATGTGGAATGTTAGGCTGAGAGGAATCTCTATTACTCCAGGACAAGACAGCCAGTGACTGTTGGCCTGAAATAGTTTATTTCTATGTCAGTTTTCACTCTGTCAGCTTGTGAATAGGCAGTAGGTTAAAATGAACATGAATATTTCCATTAAGTATTTACATTTATTTATGTTACTTTTTGATGTTATACTGGTAAGCATAAAAAGAAAGAAAGGAATGAGCAAGAGAACACAAGCATAAAAAGTACCGTTCCTTCATCCTAGTCATGAAAACATAAAATTTTTGATCTGTTGCCCACAGAACTGCAAATATATACTCAAGGAGTCTGTTCTTGTCCTGTCCCTCTTGGTCCTGTGCTGATTCGAGGCTAGCTGGAATATTTTAATGAGAAAAAAAATATTATAGGCTGTGAAAAGAAAACTATCATAAGGTGTACTTCACTCATAGGTTTGCTGAGATGTATAAAAACAAGGACCTAAACATAGATAAGACAGTGAGTCTCTCTGTCTGCAGAGTCTGTTGGTATCTGTCTCTCTCCACGGCTTCTAGCTGGATCTGTGTAACCTAACTAGTCAATTCTGCTTCTAACTCCCCTGGCCAATCCTTATAACTCACCTTGCATGTAAGGCAGATTCTGGGATAAGAAAGGGGCATGGTAAGAATGTGTAAAGGTGGTTTGGGAACTGGGGACTCTGATGTCGGGGAGGGATGTTGTATTTCTGTATTACTTTCAATGTGTATATTTCTATATATAGCTGTAAATATTTGTAATACATTGTAAATATCTGCTTGTAAATTGTGCTAAGCTGTGAATATAAAGCAGCATTCCTTAACTTCCAGCTGGCTGAGTCTAGTCTGGGTGAATTAATTGTGTGTATGGGGCAGGTAACTCCCAAACCATCACAGGTCCATAACATTTGACTCACTATTCCTGCAAGAGCCATTCCACTAAAATGTCTCTATTTGCTTGTCTCTGAAGAAGTATCAAGAGGCTTGGTGTCTTGCCAAAGAAAGAGAATCCCGTGTGTGAATCTGGAGTGACAGCAATGAATACAGGTCTTTTTGAAAAGATGCTATTCCCTGCCTCTGTGTCCTTCACACATGCAGATTTCGTCTTCTCTCCACCACCAATTTTTGTAATAGCTGAAATTAAAAAGGGCATGAGAATGTTCTGCGAGGAGTTAAACTAAATAATTTGTCATTCAGTAGACTCCATCTAAAGTAAGTTTGGAAAGTTTATTTGTCTTCAAAGTCAGGATTATTCAGTTCATTCAAATGCATGTAAAGGAAGTGGGTGCTTGTAACAGCCCATGAATGAGAGAACACTTTGGGATGTCTGACCATTGACCAATGCTTTTATTGTCTGTTCTTCTGGAGGCTGGACTCCTCAGGAGGAATCTCTGAATAATTTGAATGATTGCCTTAGCAAGGGGACCAGAGTGTTTCGGATATATAGCATCTCTGGTCAAGTTTAAGTTATATGTTTACCTTAATGGCTTGGAAGAAAAAAGGCTTTTGAGTTTCCTCAAAGGCAGCTGCAGTATGCAGAAAGCTCTGTGCCTGCATGAAGCGGGTTGGAGTGCTTGCATGTGAGAAGTCTGGGAGGAAACAAATGAAAGAGGAAGCCAGAGGGAGATGCATCTGTATGCTGCTCACAAGGCACTGTGGTGGGCTCGGCTGGCATAGGCAAACCCCCATTCAGCTCAGCACTGTAGTGTTTGAATAATAGAAACAGAAATGCAGACGTCCAGCTAGAACACTGAGATTTAGAAGTTTCTGAAGGGTTGACCTGCAGGTCAGATTCTGATCACTTTGTGCCAAAGAGCCCTAAAAGGGTGCAAGACTGTTTTGAATTGCTGGAATTGCTCTTGTTCTGCACAGACACCACAATGCTGTATCGGTGTTGCTCATCCATGTGCAATCTGTCCCCAGCAGCTCAGGAGCTAAAGCAAATGGATCTTTTGTCCCTAAAGCAAGGAGAACTTCTGACAGTGCTCTTAACTCTTGCGTTTGCTGAACAAGTGCAGTGTTAGTCTCCTTTGCCACACCGCTTGGCTTGTAAGATCAGGGCAGTTTGGAAGCATGGGCAGTACCTGAGGGGGTCAGTGCTCTGTTATTTGCAGCTAACCTATTGATGCTTTGTATTCAGGATTTGCTTCTGAGGGACAGATCCTCTGAGAATGTCACCTGCTGGCTTTGCCCCAACATTCTTCTCCACAAACGGTTCTGCACCTACAAAGCACAAACAACTGAATAATATGTTTTCTGATTATTTTGGGGCAATCTTATGACATGAATTTGTAGAAATGTTTTCCTAAGTAGATTTCAGGTAAATTACTGCTTTCCATAAATTACTATTTTTCTAAAGAAGTGGACTTAATTTGTTTTCTACTGGATTATGAATCTTGTGAATTGTTTCAGTGATGCTTTTTAGGAGGATAAATAGGTAAAACAAATAAGAATTCTTCATTCCAAGACTTTGTAGATTTTTTTTCTTGTTTCTGGGAACAAGTAGGCAGCTGGTTGATGATTTTTTTTTTCTTTCCTTATGCTGCTGAGAGAGATCCTGGCGCATACTGCACAGCTGAAATTTAGTTGCTGTATGTGGACTGTTAATATAAATACTGTAATTAATATTATGACCTACTTGTAAAGCTGGAAGACTGAAACTGAACCAACCATATGTCCTCACTGCAGTCCAGTACCTCAGTGTAGTTCTTCCCCTGAATTAGTGCTTCAGTAGTGAGACTCCAGAGTGTTCAGGGAAATTCTTGTGAGTCTTGATACTATCTTCTATAAGATTGCCAGCAAATTCATGTCCTAATTTTGAGCCATGAACTGCCCAGGGCAAAAGGACAGAAAAGGTATTTTACTTCTTCCCAAAGGAGTAAAATAAAAACGCTCCACACTGGATTGAAAGTTTATATGGAAATACTATTTACAAATATATCCAAAGAGTATTCCGGTAAAAGGAATACATACATAAATTACCAGGCCAAAACCTTCCGGAGACTTCCATAAAACCTCCTCCCTACTCAGCCTCCGCAAGCCTAGGAGCAGGCTGAACTGCCTCTGCCATTAGACTCAGGCTTATCAGGCCTTAACGCCTCCTCAACAGGCCCACTGGTGTAGCTAGAAATTAGCTGCCAGCCAAGGCCAGTAGAAGGCGTCTCCCCCACAAACCAAAAGGTAATGATGCCCTGTCTGGCTGTGCACCTCCTTAAACAGGGAATACGGAATAGAGTAACAGATTACAAAGACCTGGGCGTCTGTCTGGGACAGGCTGCCCATCCCCCTGGGACTCCAGCCTGTGGAGGACTTTATTTATGGTTATACCAATTAACTCTTAATTTCTTTTAACCTACAATAATTAAAACTTGTGCTTCTTGATGTACTGGTGGGCTGGTTACAGAGGATGGTGTGTTGTGTAGTGCTGTCTCCTCAGCTGTTATAAAATGTGCTAGAAATATGACCTTTTAAAAGTACAGAGATGTTTGCAAACAGTTCTTTCTCTCCTCTGCTAAAGCACTCTATCCTGTAGCACACAATCACTTGTCTGTCAGTTTGATTTCACTTTTAGGAAGCATCTTAAGGGGTGGGTGCTATCTTGAGGGGGTGCTAAGTGTTCAGACCTGACAAGACAATCCCTGCGGTAGATTTGCTCACTGGATATGTCCAAAGTCACTATCAGAAATCCTATCCAAAGTCTTTTCATGTGTGCAGTGGCTGTGGTTACTCCAGAGGTGCAATGTGTGGGAATTAATCTTACAGAAACTAGATAGAGAGCAACTCCTTTGCCCAGGTGTGTATGAGACCAGGAGGTTTGCATGAAAATATGATCTGCAGTATGCAAAAACATAATGCTGTCGACTTCAGTTTGCAGATGCAGAGCTTGGGTACAAATGTTTCTCTGGAGTATCGCAGAATTTAGTACTGTAACATCAAAGGTTTGCTCTCCAATATTATTTGACTTTTTTTTACAAGTCTTTTAGCTCAGCAGAACTCTTCTGCGTTGGCTGAAACACTCTTACATTTTTTTTGCTTTTTAGGAAATTTTCATCATATTAGCTGGAATGGAGCCAGCTAATACCTTTCAGTAGAAGGGGCCT
The DNA here is from genome assembly GCA_013396835.1 of Psilopogon haemacephalus. Lineage (NCBI taxonomy): Eukaryota > Metazoa > Chordata > Aves > Piciformes > Megalaimidae > Psilopogon > Psilopogon haemacephalus. The sequence goes on along the minus strand of VWZI01013605.1, from coordinate 68,375 downwards.
TAAACCTTCCAAATGATCACAGGGATATCCATAGCAGCAGCTGTTCTGATGAGGTGATTAAAAATCAAGTGTCCATGACAAATAGCCCTTCAGAGGAAGTTAGCTTTTGTGGGAGCAACTCGAGCTGACCCTGAGGTAGGATAATTATGCTGAGATGACATGAATTGCCTGGCACACTTACATATATTTTAGTTTCTTGCCCTTCTGATTGTAAGTACATGCCTCTGTCAGATCAAAAGATGTTCTAACTCATTTGGAAATAAAATTACTGTGCCTACTGTGGTGTGTAAATTTTAGGAAAACCTTAATGAAACCAATTCTGTCAAGGGAGACTGCTTTATTGTCCCGAAGTACTTACTTTAAATCAAACACGCATGGATTTGTAACTTAATTTGTTGCATGTGTTTTGTGGAATCTCTTTCAGGATAACAGTTGATTCAAATATTGAAGTGCTGGGAATTTGGGTTTTCTCATCTGACACCTTTCTGCTTATACAGATCCCTGCCACCAGGACTCACCTCAATCATCTTTTATTTTCATTTAAGTGCAAAAGCATTAAACCTTGTTTCATTTGAGTGTACAGACCCATTCTGGGTTTGTCAGTGTAATTACAGAACTGCAGGGCTTGGACTGTTTATCTGGCAGAATTGTGCATTCAGACTCAATAAAGCTGCTCACAAGCTTTAGTTAATACTTCTTGTCTTGCTTACATAGACTTGTCTTCTTTGTCTCCGACTTACAGTATATAGGAGAACTCAAATGCAAACTGACTACATTAAAAAGTGAAAACTTTTTTTTTCCAGTAATAGATATAAAATTACGCTAAATCAAAATAATATTTTATTTCCTTCAAGCAAAATTTAGCATGAAGCATGTGTTGTTCTTATTTCAGACTGGATTTGAAGTTTAGTTCTCATTCACTGGAAGATTTGTGGATTTCAGTCAGACTTGTTTTCTGGGATTTGGTGGTTTTGGGTATTAGCTCTTCTCTCCCTATTGTTTATGCTTAGATGCTACTCTTAAAATCAAGGTCAGGATTATATAAAAGGTCAATATATTGAATTAAACTTCCGCTTTATGAAAATCCAGTGAGAGGTAGTTGTATATATGTTGTCATATTTTCTTTGCACAAAAATAACAGCCTTATTTTAATAAAAACTGTAATATAAAGACCTTGTTGAATAAGTCAAAACTGAATTTAATGTTATGATTGAATTACTTTAAAATTTCTGAAATTCTACACCACAGAAGTGAATTCTGGAGTTAAACTAGAACTTAATGTTCCCAGCTCCAGAATTGTAACTCTGCTTTTTAGTGTAGATCAATCTAGCTTGGATTTGGTCTGAGATCAAGAATTTAAAGCTCTGTCATTTTAGTCCACCTCCATAACTACTACTTGAGTCACATCCAAAAGCTTGTGCTTGTTTACTTGCATTTCCTCAAACTCAAAGCCTGCACTGCATTGCCATTGGCAGGTTGGAGTTAGCTCCTGCTATCATTGCTCTTCTTTCTTGTTCACTTCTCATTAGTGATGTTTTTTTTTTCCAAAAGGTTCGCTGCTGTTCAGTACTAGACTTAGTCAAGACCTTGCTAACATTGACCAGTTACTTGATTGTCATATTTTGCAGAACGCAGTCAGTGCTCTTAATTAATTCCTAGATATGTTAGAGGCTTGCATTAAATGCCACAAGCAAATCTTGTCCTGGCTGTGACTAGCAATGCCTGCAGCCTCTCAAATAGGATACATTCAACAAGTGATGCTGGCTATTCTTGGTCAGAACATGCACTGCTTGTGGCACAGTGGAGACAGAAGATCAGTTCTAAATACCCAAAATCTTGCATTTTTGGAATCACAGAGTGATTTCTCCAGCCAGCCTGTGATTCTACTAGATTGAAAATTGAGAGCTTTCTTTAGTAGTCATCTCTGCTTGGTGTGAGTTTGTTTGGTGTGGTTCATGTTTGGTTCAACACCCCACAACTGCAAGGCACTGCCCTACACATGCAAGTTTTGTGTTGACATCTTTGTGGCTTTCTGAAACTGCTTAGGTTTGGGGATTTTTTTGTGCCTTCAGGCAGAAGAAGAAATAATTAATGGAAGTAATCTCTGAAGAACATTGTTGACTATCAAAATTAATGTTTCCACATGAATAGGTACCAATGAGCCTTTTGCCTAGTACTGATACTGGGAATACTCATATCTCCATCCCACAGTGGTCTGAGTAGTGAGCAGGGTGCCGCTTTGCTTATGAGGCAGAGATAAACTATTCACCTTTTGGATAATGAAAGTGATCATGTTCCCTGGCCCTTTTCTATCTCAAAAATGAGATTTTAGATTTAGAAAAACTCTTTTGACCATAACTCTTCCTTCATATCCAATCCTTTCTGTAGTCACTCTTCATTCTTTACACATGTTCCTGATGAAACAGGCAAGTATAGTCACTGAGACCTCTGGGAGACAGCACAGACTGTAAGGAGAAGGAAAACAAAGCTTATCTTGCACCAAAGGACATTCTATTCTGGCTTTAGATGTATAACCTTTTGCTAATTTGCAGACATGCTATGTATTTTTCAATCCTGTGTGTTTAGGAAGGTAGTCCAAACAGATCAAAATAGTTGACAGGGAAAAAAAAGTTGTATTGGTCAAATGGGTGGTGGATGTTGTGTAATTGTGTTCATATTGAATTGTTGTACCCCATCTGGGTACAGTTTCAACACTTTATTAAAGCTTAAACACTAAAACCGTAAGGAGAAAGGCATACTGGAAACCATAATACTTAAAGCTCAGGTACTAAAATCATAGAAAGAAAGGTATATGACAAGGAACTTTGAGCAACTCTGTTGATCAAAGAGCAAGTTATATTCACCCTATCCAACTGACCAGGAAAACTCCTGAGCTGCATAGATCGCAGGGCTGGCTGGCACCCATCCTTTCAAGGCAGGCATTCCTGCTGAGAAATGGCACCATCACGGTGGTCCTAACTGGTGCTGTTCCAACCCAGCCACCTACACACTCGGCGTATGTGGGTTCAGAGTTCTGTGATGTATATCAAGGATGTCCCAGAAACCCAAAAGCAGGAGAATGGAGCCCTTCCTTTATTCTAGAATCTGCTACAAATCATCTCTCCCTACTGTCCATGCGCATACTTGCAAGCCTTGTTTCCCCTGGATCTTATCTCTCAGTAACATAGTGATTATTGACCTGTTGTAACTTCTGGTCAAAAGCATACCAACTCTTCCCTGTTACAACATCACACAGGGAAAGTGTCTTCTGATGCCCTGGGGAGTGACAGTCATCTGTTTAGGGTTACCTGAGCTTTGGAAATTAGCATTCATTTGCTCTTGTGATAATTGTTTCATGAAAATTATGTGTTGCCTGTTATATATATATATATTTTTTTTTTGTTGCTAATGGAGGTGTTTCAGAAGAAAAATGTCCATAAAAAAATACAAGTTAATGAAAAAAGTCTTTTCTCTTCAGATGTTGGAGACTATTCCCTGCTCCTTCATCCCTTGGATTCTGTTTGTGGTGAGCAGCTGCCTTTGTTTCGTTCTTCTCCCTCATTGCCCTGTACCAACCAGTTGTACATGCTTGGAAGGGTATTGGAAAAAAGAAGGAAACTTTGGGGAGAGTTGAAAAGATAATAGAAAGTCAGTGAGGAAGTGCTCAAAGAGAGGTAGCAGGTCTCTTGGAGAAGAGAAATTAGATGCTTAAACTTTAGAAAATAAGAAGTTGGTATTTGAAACTCATAAATTGATAATGACATTAAATCCTTTGTGTATGCAACTTCTATAAAATTCCACAGATTCAGAGGCAGAAGATTGAGCATTTGACAGCGTCTCCCAGATTTCTGTCAGTCATTTTTTACCTGTTCTCCAAAGCAGAAAGATGTTACAAATTCTAATAGCACTATAGATTAACCAAGACCTATTGAGCTCAAACTCCCTTGCATCACTTCTGTCTCCTGACTGCCCTTGCCCTGAGATGTATGTTGAATTTCTACCCAGAGAGGCTGCAGAAAGCTGGTAGAACTAGCACGTTATGATGCTGGCAGGTGAAAGCATCTTGAATTGCTCAGCACTGTAGGTTTCAGTTGCAGCTCTGGCAGAGAGGGGAGGTGGAATTAACATTAAACCATTTTAAATTGTGGCACTTAACTTGACTAACTACAATTATAGCAAAATGCTTTCTAAAGTGTCTGATTATATCATACAGTCAGAAGTTCTAAATAAAATGGATAAACATACATTAAGAAGGAAAACAAGAGCAAATGTTAAGTACAGGAAATGAAAGACTGCAAAGTGTAGTTATTAAAGCTTGGGTGAGGTGTTAGTGTTTTGTTTATTCTTTGCTGTTACATACTTAGAAAAGGAAGCTGAACTGTCACCTTTGTAAGGGAATCACTTATTGGCCAAGTGCATTAAGTATGAAAAAGATCACTTATATTGTGTTCACATGGTTAATCTGTCTCACACATTTGGAGTTTTCTCCTACTCAGTGGAAGATTAGAGCCTTTTTGAAAAATAATTGCTTTGTTAAACCACTTCACTGAAATTAGCATTTAAATAAGGGCAAATTGAGCACTGGACTGAATTTCCATAAAAATGTGATAACCCCTAAACCTATACAGTCTATATGAGCAGAGATAGCTGCAGCATATGTAAGCACTGAGTTGAGCATAAAAGCAGCTCAAGATACAGTTGCGTATACTTGTGTTTGTGCGGCTTGCAGGGCAGTGAATTCTGATGTACCTGCTGTCTCTGAATACCGCTTAGCAGAAGATATTAATACATGTGAAGGGCTCTTTTAGGTCTGCTAAAATGTTTATGCATGTGCAGCCTCAATTTGGGATTCAACTTAGACCTTTCACATAGAATGATGAATAAAAAATGAGGGAGAAATGGGGTTTAGCATATGGGAGTCCTTCAGTATGCTGTCTTTTATCAACTTTCCAGATGACAATGGTTGAGTGAGAAAAGTGGTTTGTACCTCGGGGTTATTTGGCCAGTCTTCAAGAGAGGGTGAGTGCTTAACATATTGTGTGAGCAAGGCTTGCCAGAAGTTCTCTCAGATTTCAGGCACACTCACTTCATTGGCTTTGAAAAGAAATGTGTAAAACAACTGAATAGATGCAAAGCCTGGACTCTTCTGCAGATCGCCTTTGGTTTTATTTTGGTGGGAAGTCAATGTGTCTACCCTGATTTCAGAATAAAGGCAGAGTGACCTGAAAACTTTCAGGAGGACTTCTCTCCAGGAAATGGATATTGAGTTCCTGTGTTGGGCTCCAAGTCTGGTTCTTTAAACCTTGTAAAAAGCATGGCCTTGCAGTGCAATTTAGGGTAGTCAAATACCATAAACACCAAAAAAGTCTGTTCATCCCAGATACTGCAAAGATATCCCTCTGTTAAGGTGTGGAGGAAGGGGAACATGATACAGGAGAAGGTGAGAGAAGGTCAGATTATGTGTTACCAAAAGGTAGAGATCGTAGTGGGTGTAAGTATATGGTATGGGAGGAGGAGAAGAAGGGGAAAGGACATGAAGGATGGGGCTAGGGAGGAGAGTGTGTTGGCCAGAAAGTATATTTTTTAATTGAAAAATGTAATGAAGTCCACCCATCAGTAACTTATAACTGAAGGGATTGTAATTAAACTTTATCTGACTGCATTAACATACCACTGTCTTAATTTGGATTATTATTATTAAGATGCAGCCTTAAAACTTACTCTGTTCTGTATGTGTGTTGGCATGTCTGGCATGGTATATATATTGTTACAGTTTTGTGTGACTCTATGCAGATATCTATGTAGTCATAGACACATTTAAGAGCATTTTTGTTATGCTATTTTGCCATTATTCCTTCAAACAAGATGTGAAAAGAGTACAAAGCAATTGTGTATAGATGTGATCATTCACTCTTGATGCTTCAGTAAATTCTGGTTTGGGTTAAGCTCTATACCTGTAGAAGTGACAATGAAAATCCCTTCCTGGTTGAACTGGATGGGAAATCTGAACATAGAAGCATCTTTTTTTTTGTTGTGATGCAATACTTGAGGCAAAGAAAAACAAATGAGAAATCTATCACATGGCAGTACATATTACCTACATCACCTGGATATTTTTCCCTCTAATTTTTATCTTGACTGTTGTTCAGACACCACAAGCTCGTTTATAGAAAGAAGAATTTATTATTTGCTAGCATTACGTTAATTAAAAAACTTAATGAGCAGTGTTGATGAAGAATCAAGATGAGGAAATGTGTAACTGCAAACCTGAGAAATGTTTTCTGTTGAAATCTGCAAGTGGTCACCTGGGTACTTATGAAATAATGCAGAGTCTATCTGTTTTCTTTTTGTGCTACAAATCTCCTAATAATTTACCCTAATATGTAGGATAATGCATACAACTATTCTGGAATTAAAGAGTAATTATTGATTCGAGGATCCACTGGAATAGCTCTGAAGAACACCAGTAAAATGAGTTTTCAAACACTGAACTCCAGGAATCTCAGCCTAAAAAAGAAGTGAGTGAGGGTGGAGTTCATGTGGCAAAATGAGCCGAAAGCTACTTTATAGATTTGTTTTTGGATTTTTTTTCCCGAAAAAAGGGTATGTTTATAAATTTGAATGAACATTTCTCTTTTACGGTAGAATTAGATAAGAGAGGAATTTGCCATGATTTTAGAGCATAACCAGTTCAATAAAAATTACTTAAACAGAGACTGTTTGATAATTTTGGATGCTAAGCCAGCTGTTGTTCTGCTAGAGGCTTTTGGCTGGCATCTGTCCTGATAAAAGGGGAAGATTTTTTTTTTTTTCCCCCCCAAACACCGTTTTTAGTGTGGTGCTGCCAGTGTGAATGTGATTCTTCAGGAACAGATGAAGCAGCTCTCACTGCAGATGAGAAACAAGGTTTATGGCATTTCTGTTTCTTGTTAGAGCTTCCTGTTCCCAGGGTGATGTTCTCGGTGCTGTGGTGCTTGGAGATGTGGAGCAGAACCTATAAAGCTACTCTCAGCTGCCTTTGCCCTTCAGACAAGTGGACAACAGACTCATTCACCTCCTAGAAGAGAGTTTTGGAAGCAGTGGAGTAGGATTTTTAAAAGCTGCCACTGTGGCAAAACACCTCTTGTATGGCAAAGTCTGCATTGGAATTGCAAGCTGCACAGACACTCAGGGGTTTTGCGCACTGGTTGTGCATGTTGCATTCCACTGATGTGTGAATAGCTATTTTAGGTTGACCTATATTCCGTCATTTTTTGCTAGTTTTCACTAGGGTTTCAGTGAAGAGCTAAACTTGTTTTTGCTGTTACTGTGCAGCTCACTCTTGGTGTGGGTATTTTAATGTAACTTCCTCTAGTTAATGTTTTCCTTCTGGCTCGTTTACATATCAGCCCTATATATTGCGGTTGCTGAACATCTGTCCCTTCTGTTTTCCAAGTCTGCTGCTCTGTATTGCTTATGAAAGGAAGCAGCAGTGTGATTCTTTATAAAGATACAGACCATGGAACAGCTGTGTGGGGTCATCACAGGAGTGTGTAGCAGAGCACTTAGTTTAGTAGTGGCTTTCTACAGGAGGAAGGAGACAGAGTTTGTTTGTGTAAGGAGCCAGGCTACAAGGAAACACAGGACTTTACAATGATGATGTTCAAGGGCCTTGGGAGATGGCACTGAACTCCCAATGGTATTTCCCAATGAATCTGTTTTATGTTAATCTGTTTCATAATCAATTTGCTGAGACATATATGGGACTTCAAACATCCTGTGGCAGTTAACTCCGCAGTGTAATGTGTTACATGAAAAAATCGTGACTGAGGGGAAAGGGCGTCAAAAGTCAAGACTGAAAAAAAAAAAGCCTGAATAATGCAGGTATCATCTGAATGAAACCATCCTAGGTCTGCTTCGTATGAGAATGTGTGTTTGATCGTGTTCTGCTCTCACTTTGATTTTTATGGAAGTTTGGAGTTGCCATTTTTAGGTGAAATTAAAATTAGGCCAAAGTGCTTCTAAGAGAACACAACATCTGATGTTTCAGATAAAAAAAAAAAAGTCATCTCTTAATGAGGAGTAACCCAATGTGTAAGAGAGACAGCTTCTTGCAGAATTTAAGGAACGTCTGAAATCTATGAAAGTAACCAAGCTCGTGTTCTTTCCCTTTCATATAGGTACACATGTGTTTAATTAGAAATAATGCTGAAGTCTTGGAGTGTCGCAAATGTGATAAGAGCTGATACATTAGGCTTCGATACTGTTGGTTTGAAAAAATTCAATTAATAATTAAGGTGTTTGCTGGTATCAGTCATGAAGCACATTCAGAGCCAATTATTGTGTTCTACATATCTGATTTAGACAAAAACACTTGTGTCTCTCTGCTTTAGTCCTCTGCTTAGACTAAAAGGATATGGCATATCTTACCAGAGAAGGCAGAGTAGGAGAGACAAGAAATGCCAGCTAAACCTTAATTCAATTTAAACAAGTTACCTGGTAACCCTGTTGGCACTGCCGTTTCATATAATGCAAGATTTGACAGTTTCTTTCTCCCTGTCTGAATAACTTACAGTAAGTAGCTTTAGATTGTCTGTAGGCTTAGTTCCTTTGAAATTCCTTTCTAAATGTGCTAAAGTCACCTTCAGTGGGTATAAAACAGAGGAGTACCACTGGAATCAGTGGAGGCATGCCACTTCATTTTATCCACATCAAAACCTTTTGTTTTTGTTAATTTGTCCAGTTTTGCACCATGTCATACATTTAGGATTTTAACCAAGGTGAAGGCTTTCGACACTTTCTCCTCAGCTCCAGAACAAGTATCCTCTAAAAGCTGCCTTGCTACTATATCTTCCTTCAAACACATACATTTTTTTTCTACTCTTCATCGATCATCTGTCTTTTCTTTCTCTTGTCTGTACTCTCAAATTTTAAACCCAGGCCATGCTTCCCTTGTTGTTCACACTGGAAACAGGATCAGGTATTTGCACATTACATCTCCAGTGGTTGTATCCAGCCAACTTAAGGCTGGTGTTCTGTTGGTGCAAGGGATGTAGTTGCTGCTGTTAGGATAACTTACCCAGGTAAGGGGACTAGCATATGTTCATCTCTGCTGTTTCAGTCCCACAGTGATACTGGGCAAGATGATTTTTGGTAACAGGGGAGTGCATGAAACAAAGCTGGGTATTTAAAACATACTGTAGGCACACAGCAATGGGCCACCCCTGTAGTGAGTACCTTTCAGGTGGTTTGGGAAATACAGGCAAAATTAATGTCGAAGTGATCACCCAAGTAACTGAGTTTCCTAAAATGTATGTTGCATGTGCATCCTGCTACTGTAAAAATACTGAGCTGCATATGCTATAACTGCTGGCTAAGGAGTCTCTTGACCTCCTGCTGTCATGCTAATGTGACTGCTCACTTGGAACCATCATGAGCCAATAAATTACTCCTTTTCTTAATACCCTTTTACAGATTGCTGCTATCTCTGTAACAGAGACTACCTATCTCATTAATTTGTAATTGTGATGAAATACTGGAGTCTTGAAAGTGGTATGTGAACTAAAATACAAATGCAGTAGATGTATTGCTGCCAAAAGGCTGTATAAAACTATACATTACTGAGATTAAGAAAGAATTTTATATTTTAGACTCTGGTATTACTTGGATCTTTCCTTGTATACAAGTTGGAGTCACATAAGAGCGATGAAGATGTGGTATTGCATATGTCAAATACATAAATGCACACACAAAGTATAAAACCTACAGCACAGGAAGTTTCTTATAGCAATACATGGAAGAAATGCTGTTTCCTCTCCTAGAGTTTGATGTATGTGAGTGTTGTCCCAGGTGAACTTTTCTCAAGAATTCTTGCTTTTTAATAGAAACAAAAATACAGTGCAGGGACTCTTACAGGCATAGGTAACATTTGACAGCTTTTCATTTGACTTCACATAAAGGACCTGACTTTGTAATGTTGTACTGCTTTAAGAAATCCTTCTGCAAGAATTCTCTGTGAAACCCGTGCGATTTGTTTTATGTTTAAAATATGTAATTTTGGAGATGTGCTGTATAGTAGGGTGAATTACATAGGTAGTTTTCATTGTGGTTTTGGGACTGCCATAATTTTGTCATACCGGGCACTAAGAGGTGATCTGTCTTTGTTCAGTACACATTTCTATCTAGCACTTCTCAAAGGTAGTGAATGCTGCCTTTCACACAGTGAGTAGTGCAAGGGAGGGAGGCAAATGGACTTAAGCAAGCCAGTGCAGGAGGCCCCTTGCAGAGCAGGATCATGCCCGGGGCTCCAGAGCCCTTGTACTCTGTAGTTCGCATGGATTCTGATAGGTTGAAATTTGACTGGTTGGGGTTTTTTAATGATAAATCCTTTATCCAGCAACAAGCTAAATTATTTTGTGGATAGTTTAGTAGGTTGCCACTCAATGTGACTATTTTGGTTTATTATTTATTGCTAAAATTTGTGAGGGCAGAAAAGAATGGAATCTTTAATTTTATTTTTTTTACTGGCAGTAAATTGCATGTGTCTCTACAAGAGTTATGATTTTATGAATACATAAGTTTATTGGTAGAGCCAGAGAATAAACTATCAGAAAAAAAAGAATGTGGGACAGTCTACCTATGTCTGAACATCTTTGGTTCAGTTTCTCTCTCAAGAATAGTGTTTTTTTGTCATGTGCTCTTTGTTGGGCGTAGAGAAACCTATCAGATTTTCCACAGTGTTTTTAAGCTGAAAATACTCCAGGTATTTTACCTTTTGGTCTAAGTTCAATCTGTTGGGGGTTTTGTTTGTTTAAGGAAAAGAAATCTTATTCTGGTGAGGGAAAACATCCCTTTGCTTCTTTTTGAATTGCTGTTGAATTGCAAAACCCTCAGAGTGAAGGACAAAAGGAACACACAGTTAAATGATGCAAAAGCATGTAGTGCCATCTACAACAGGGCTCTGCACAACCTGTGCTGAGCTTTCAAAGGGAAAAAAAATATAAAAATAAATCAAAGCCTACTCCAATTCCAGTCTGATCCAGTATCCTTGGAGCAAAGTCTCCCGTTGACAGGAAAGAAAATTGGGATGGACCCTTAGGCACATCAGATGTGACTGCAGTCACAGAGTCTCAAGCATGAGATAGAATCAGCTGAATAGCACATCTAATTTTCTCTCAGTTTCAGAATATGTTTCTTTTTAATGCTTTTAGTACTGATTAAAGGCAATCCAACAGACAGATATCCTTCTGTAGCATATGGCTGATTAAATGTTATGAATCTATGTTGAGATGATGGTACATATCACTGTGTGTCAGCTGCCTACTTCAGTTTGAAATTTCAGTAAATCATAGTGCTATTTACTACTGGATGTAAAATATTGTTTATTGTCCCAGCATAACTTATAGCAGAGTAAAAATGAATTGCAGAGAAAACATTGTCTGCAGTTATTTTTACCTCACTAACTGATTATTGCTAAATACCTGGATGTGCTTGTATTACTCGGTTGAATTGCCATTATGCCTCCTTCTTGGCATTACACTGGTCTTTAATTGCTCACAGCACTGTGTCTTTCATACAGGAGATAAGAAGCTCACTATTACTGCTAATGGCCGACCTTGCTTCAATGGGGACAGATGCTGGATGCTCTGTAGCTTATTGTTTGTTTGGGCCTTTTTGTGTCTGGGTTTGTATTTTTTTGGTTGGCTGTTTGTGGTGTTAGTTGGTTGTTGGTTGGTTGGTTTTCTTTCTCTCGGACAAATACAATGAAGACACACTTGTCACTGCTTGAACTTCGTTGTGTTGTCCACCAGGCTCAGTAAAATCCCTGGGCTACTAGTCTCTTATTGCTGTACATGAATTGAATGAAGAATTATCACTTTATGGTCTGAAGATCAGCTGAAGTCTGATTTAAAGGTTGTCAGTTTGTAACAGGAATGTCGTAAAGCAAAACCACTTCTCGTTTATTTAGCACAAGTGCTCAGAACAGGTTTATGAATATTCAGACCAGCAAAAATTTGTTGGTTTGAGTTTCAGTTTTACCTTCCTTTGCATGGGAACTGGTGAGTGTCTGGAAGTGAAATATTGTAGAAGGTCTGGCATATGCAAGTATATTGTGACTTTTATGGATTTTCTGATAAACAATATTCTGTTATATAAAGCAGTTCTGTACAAGGCTAAGGAAGTGTACATGGGTATGGGGAGGGACAAGACTCATTCCCAAGCAAATTATTTTATACTAGCTGATTCTGTTGAGCTCATTTAAATGGGCTGGATCCAGCCACACACATTTCCTATAGTTAAATTGGAAATTGCTTCTGAGGCTCCCCCAAATGTGTAAACTTCCTCTGAGTATTCAATTAATTTCATCTATAATAATCTGAATGGAAGTAGGGGGAGGAGAGGAGAAGGTTACTTTCTTTCTGTTAAATGTAATTCTTAAGATGTAGCAGGTTCAGACAAACCAGTGGGCTGACAAGCACTAATCGATAATCTTGTCTCCATTCATTGTTTGTAATGGTCTAGTACTGTGGCTGCAAGCTGGCAGCTGCCTTTCATCTCACCAAGTGCTCTGCCTTCATGAAATTGTTAACAGCATCCCTGCCTTTGACAGTTGTATCTACACAAGTTTATTGAACTTCAGTCAAATACAATGAAGACACACTTATGTCACTGCTTGAACTTGGTTGTGTTGTCCACCAGGCTCAGTAAAATCCCTGGGCTACTAGTCTTTTATTGCTATACATGAATTGAATGAAGAAGTATCACTCTATGGTCTAAAGATCAGCTGAAGTCTGATTTAAAGGTTGTCAGTTTGATTTAAGGCTAGTGATAATACTTTTCATATAAGATCTTGCTCTTCATGGCTGCTTTTTTCTTGAATTAGGTTCAGATATTTGTCCGTGTCTAAAAAATACCTACTTTGTCCAGCTTTCCTCTCTGTGGTGCAGAAATCATTAACCACAGGGGCCCTGCTTTAATGAAATATTTTGATTCTAAGAGGAACTTAAAGGTATGACAAAACACTTTTATGAATTAGTGTCTCCTGTTGATTTTACAAAAGGGAAGGTGCTGGAGGAACTAGAGTAATGGTGACAATAGGCCTGCCTTACTGACTTTTCTTCATTCAAGCAACTGTATTTTTGGCAGTTCTGCAAAATAAATGACACTGCTTCTTAAATGACACTTCTTTACAGATACATTGATTGCATTGAAAAGTGGGAAGCAAGAATGCTGTTTTGAGTACATAAAGCTTCTAATGCTTCTTGAAATATGGCCATTGGCTCAGTTGACCTTTGTTAGTGTTGAATCAAGATGCAAATTCCTTTGCCAGCATTTTTTAAAAATCAGTGTACAGTTAGGGTAGAACATTACCTTGGAAATGTTTCAGAAGAAACTTCTATGAGATACTACACCTTAAGAAGAGACTGAATGGGAATTCTAGTAGATTTAGGTGGATTTTTAAACCATTTTTAAAGACAGTTGCAGTTTCATCTTTGGAGCAGGTGAAACAATACTAAATACCTACTTGTTTTGTATCCGTAGAATTTGAATAAATACAGAGTAAAAGAAAATGCTGCTAATATTGCTGATCCTTCACTTTGCCAAATATATTCTTTGAGCACTGGATATTTGTTGCAGGTGCTCTGATTGTGCTCCTCTTTACCCAAGTGGGAAAGTTCAGGCTTGCTATTCCTCTACACACTGGATTGAGGAGCACTGTCTTCCATAAGTGATCCTACTGAAGCTCTAGTATGAATGACCATTTTTCAAGTATAATAAGGAATGTATAAGAAGCTTCAAACTGTGACCAAACAATCTATTCACAAGTCTCATATCTTTCTGAAAGGCAGGAAGTGCATGGAGGAAAGCTTAGTCCTCTTTCTGTGTTTACACCATACACAAGGACTTCACACAACAGGAACGACCAAGTGAAGGACTCTGACACCCTGATTTCCTTTGTTTCTTCTGTGAATACTCCTAATACTCCACAAAGACTCCTGGTAATATAAACATAAAAATGCAGTTGTTACTTGCCTTTGCCACAGCCTAGGCTGTTTTCAGAGGCAATGGGTAGGGATACTTTTTAGCCAAAAAATGTTTGGCACTCCGATGTATCCTGAATGCCATAAAGATTAGAAGAGGCAGTGACTACCTGCCTCTTGCTCTGTGTGAGTGCCCTGCAGGGGCCATGGCATTAATACCAGTATTTTATTGAACAAGAGTAATATTCCAAGCTACCAACTTCCATGGGTACAGCTTGAAAGCTGTGGAGGCTGCAGGTAATGCTCACTGATGCTCTCTGAACTTGATCATTAGGAGACTGCAGTCAAACAGCGCTGTCCAAAGAAAGCAGCACATGCCCCTGGGGACAGGAAGGAGCAGAGGTACACTGGAAGTGTAGACTAGAGGGAGAGGCTAGTTTTTGCTGCCAATGAAATGCTGTGGTGTGTGAGCTTTAACTGCAGGGATTGTGAAAAAATTGAGATTAAATTCAGCAACCTTTTGCACAGCAGAAGACACAACTGGGATGAAGCAAGATAAGGGCAGGAGTTTGTATGCAGAGTGAAGTTTGATACCAGGCTTTGGCAGAGGGAAAGGGTGGAGGGCACGGAGGAGGGGGAGACCTTGCTGATGAACAGCAATTTAGCTCTGCTGCTTATGCTGTGAGGAAGAGGGCAAAGGATGAGTGCTGTGAAAGGAGATGCTACAGCTCCAGAGGCCTGGTGTGTCGTAACAATGCAGGCATAAATGCAGGAGCAAGGAGATTTTGGGAAAAGTTAATTAGCAAAGCACAGCTGTTTTTAGATGCACAATATGAAAATACGTAGTACTCTTCTGGAGACTATAGATAGATTTTATTTTAACTCTGTTTGCCAGAGGAACTGGGTAAAGGTGCTGCAGAATGATCTGCTTGAGTGACTCCTGTTTAGGCTTCTCCAACTACATCAAACTTGCTTTTCCCAGTTATGGGCAAATATAATTTTATGGTTTGCATAATACTTACATGTGTAGTGGAAGGCTAATAGGCCTAAAACATGTCCTGGCTTGCCCTGCCCTTCTGCTAATGGAGGAAGCAAGAGCAGAAGGAAAACAAAGGCTTGGGTTATTATGTCCGTTCTCAAGGTGATAAACAGGTACCCACACGTGTTTAGGTACTTGTGAGTGTCTTGCCCAAATAAGGGTAAGCGAGACCTGGTTTTATCTAATATGGTCAGCTTTGCAAATGCTATTCTAATTGTTGAACCTCTGTGGCCAAAGGAACCATTACACTTAGGCAAATAATATAAATTGAGCTAACCTGCAAGCAGTTGGGCTGTCTCTGCCTCACTGCTCTGCTTCAGTGTGTGTTGCTCTGCTCTATGTTCTGCTCTGCTCAGCTCAAACAACATGCTTCTGCCTCACTGCTTTCAGCTTGCACAATGTGTTCTGCTCTGCCTCGTGCTTCAGACCAGCTTAGCTGGTATTGAACTGCCTGGAAACTTAAGTGCCTCAGGTTTACCAGGAGAAGGCATTAAGTGCCTCACACCATGATAAAAAGTGCCACTGACATTGCGCTCTTTGCACATCCTGCAAGAGATTCTGCCCGTGTCTCTGCAAACCTCTGTGCCAAGGGGAACCAGGATCAGGTAAGAGATTGTCTGCCTCTTTCCCAACACCCTGCTAGAGCCAGGGAAGATCTAGAAGCCTCTCGATGGTTATCAAGAAGCTGAGCAGTTCCAACACTGCTGCAAAGGAGCCAGGGACTCCGCTGCTGTGAGTAGAACAGTTTCTGTAGCGCTCCAGGCTGCCTATTTATAAGTGGCACAACGCCATTTTCTGGCTAAACCTTTTCCAATTTTCTGATTCTGCTAAATTACTAAATTGCCTATAAGCATCCTTGGGAAGATTTTCCTGACCAAATTAGAACCTAAATTTAACTAGTTTGTTCGCAGAGCTTTTTGGAAATAAAATAACTACATATTTTATAATTCCTGCCTCATTAATTGCCCCAACTAAATCAAAATGCTCCTCCTCTAAATTATTGTGTTTCACTATTCCTGGTTTAGAGAAGGTGGGGACTGAGCTTAAAGAAATTAATTCAGTTTTTGCCCTAGTCAGTATTTCTGTTGTTCTAGGAAGTGCTTAGCTATTTCTTCTGCTGCAGTGGGGAACATGCTCATGTTTGCACCTCTGCCTCTTGTCAAAACAACTTAGAACAATTTTAGATAGCTAAGGTGATAGTTTTTCCAAAGACCATTAGTGGGCATGACATAAACACAGATTTAGAAAAAGAGAACCAGCATAGTCATTCAGGGAGAAACTGTCAAGGCTCTAAAGAGCTATGGCCCAATAAACTTATACAGCATGTTTCTGTGGGAAGTTAATGAGATGAGTTGTTTAAAGCCAGAATATTACACGTGGAAGGGTTTGTAATGAAATATCTTTGGAGGTATCTCCCAAAATATAGTGCCCTGTGGTTGTCTTACTAGTGGGTACTGAACACTTACTTGTGGGTGCTTTTTGGGGGTCATATTATGACTGAAGCTTTCAAAGGACACAAGGAAGGCTCTTTCATTTCTTGCAACAAGGGGATCCTGGAAGGAATGGTCTGTTGAAAAGATGTGAATGTCCAACCCGCGAGCACAAAGGCTTTTTTAAAATTTTGACACTGTAATGGTAAGTATGGACAAGAAAGCACAGTGCTACAAAACACTGTTCTACTGAAAAAAAAACCAACAAAAAACAAACCAAACAAAAAACCCCCAAAATCTGTGGACAGACTGAAGAACCATTTCTTTGGGTTCTAGAAAAAATGTCTAAGTCATAGAAAATTAGTCAGAAAATATTTGGTAAATCATGCTCAAAATTTTTGAAGTGTAATTATTTCCTAAGTAAAGAATTTTGTTGTTGACCAGTAAGCTTCATAGACATAGTATTTTAATTTTCAGAAAATCTCTCTGTGGAATGGTTATCTCAGTATATCTTTGCCCATTCAGGTGAGGCTTAACTTTGTCTTATTTATACCAATTAATGCATTGTTCATTGTACAGCAGTGGCTCACTAAAAATTGGTAGCTGCACAAGTACATCTCACAGGACGATCTGTTACCTTGAGAGTTGGATAGTAACACCTTTGGTAATAGATGATAACACCTTTGCAGCACCTGTCTATGAAATGTGTTGTTTTAGATGCAGCTGAATAGTGGTAGTTAAATTTTTACACCTCTGTTAAGGGGGGGGAGGGGAAAATCCCAAGTTGGATGAGATTAAAAATAATGAGGTTTCAGCCCAAAGGAGAAAATCCTTATGCTCATACAATAGGTCTGTAAATTATTGTCTTGCTGTGGGTTTTCATAAAAATAGTGTTTTCTGATCCACTGTAGATTTTAATTGCTTCGAAAACAAATGTGCAGTGCCAGCTTGTAGACAGTGTATTTCATCAAAGTGCATCCAAGCCCTATAGCACAGTGTACAGACAGTCATTACCTCAGTGCCACCTGTGACCACCTGCTTTCTCTCAGCAATATGCCACAGTACCTTAGGCTCCCAATTTTCTTCTCAAAATAATCTGCTCTTCCACTTTTCTTAGGCTCTTCTCCTGATTCTGGTAATGCACTCAGTGCAATTAAGGGGAAGAAACAGAACATGATTTATTAATAATGCCAGATAGGTAGTGTTCTGTAAACAGGATCGATTGTGTATTTAACTGAGGCAAGTCTCTGTAGTTAAATTCCTTTGTACCAAATACCTCTGACTTTGTTTTACCTCTGCTTAATACATTAACAAGACTTTTTAGTTAGTTATTTAGTTAGTTAGTTAATTTTCTCGAGCAGAGGCAGGAAGGATGTTTAAGCAGAAGCTTGTTCTTGAAAGAATCCTGCCTCTCATTGTCCAGATTCTGCATTTTGCCAGAGTTTTCTCTAAAAATGAATGTTATCATATCTGACTTTCACACCAGAGGCCTACCTGCTAGGAATAAGTTTTTGACTAATTATTCCTGAAGCACAACCCAGACTGGAGACCCTGCATGGCATCACTTTCCATGCATCATGTGAGACTGATGGATCCTGGGAATGCTCTGATTTGCTCCCTCCATCAGCTTTCTTGCTTGTTTTTCCCTTACAGGTCAGGTAGAGACATTACTGTCAGAGCTTTGACTCTGCTACCAGGCCTTGACTGCCCTTACCAGCTTCCACAGGGGTCTCTACAAGGACTCCAGTTTCTGTGTGTCTAGATGTGTGTAGGAGATGAGGGGAAACCTTACTGGGAAGAGAGGCAGCTGTTCTGTCCTGGGGCACTAACTGGGCTTGATTGTCCCCAGCAACCTTACCTGGGGCTTCCACCCCTTGTACCCTCTGCCCTAGCTGTGGTGTAGGTGGGTTGAGTTCCAGTCCTATGTCCCTGCCCCCTAGGTGGACCTTGGCCCTGTGCCGTAGCCATCTCTGGCTATCTATATTCCTGACTGGGCTCTGTGGCTGGTCCTTAGACCTTGTTTGTTGCTCACCGTCTTTGGGACTGTTGATCAATGCTTGGACACTGAGCTCAGACTGAGGAATGCTGTCCCTGTTGGTGAGGGCTCTGCTTTCACAGGGGTCATCCATGGCTCCTGAATCCCTTTACCTGAGGGAGCAGTTGGCTGTTGCTACTCCTGGACAGTAACACCACATTTCCTAATGCCAGCTGCACAGTCTGTTAAACCAAGACAGAAGGTGGCCTCATTCTTCATGACTGAGATTAAGGTTTGTGTAGCTGGTAAGTAAACTGCTTCATTGAGAGTATTCGTATAGCTGTTTATTGATAGTATATGCATCTTTTCTCTCCTAGGACTGAGTTTTCTGAGGGCAGCAGGGCTGAAATGTGCTGTGGTGCAAGTGTCATCAGGCAGGGGTTGCCATGGGCTTGCTCTTCATGCCCTATCTACGAAGCGACAGACAGACCTGCTTCAGCACAAGACAGGCCTGTTCAGGGTGTGCTGATTCTTCTGTTCCTGTGTTTCATGCTTCCTCTCACCTTTCAGAGCAGGGCAGGTGGTTTTCTTCAGAAGCTGTGTAGTTGTTAATCTGTAGCAGGTTTGCCCGTAGTAATTGGGAGAGGCTGTTTCTTCTTGATGAACATTTATTGTTACTATCTGTGTTTCACAGAAGTGTGAAACACTCAAGAAAAGAGGCTATTGAGTGATGAGTGTGTCCTTTCCCTTCTCTTTATTTTTTTCCTCTCCATGTGTCTAACATCCTCATCTTTAGAAAATTGCCTACTTATCTCTCAAACATAGTTGCATTCTTTGCTTAATGTCCCTCTTCAGGAACTTACTCTGTATGGATATTACCCTGTACAGGAAATAATTTACCTTCAGCTGTTATTCTTTGCAAATCTCTCATTTTTTTAGATTCTTTTCATGTAGGTTTGTCTGTCTTAGTGTGTTGTGGTTTTCTGGTTGGGTTCCCTATCTCCCTTAGCTCTTAGGACAAGGAGAATGGAGATTGCTGGCATCCAATAGCTTTAACAAACTGAGCGTCAGTCTGATAAGCTCCAAACCATCTGCTTCCTGGGATGGCTAATTCTGGACAGTGTTACTTCCCACTGTGGAGGAGCTGCAGCCCTAGATTCTGCTGGAGGACAAAATCCAACAGATTGTTAAATTAAGGTGAAATACAACAGAAGCCACTTGAAGATACTACCAAAATGGCCATCTGGCTGTGAACAATTAGTTGGAGTGCCTCAGACTGGAATTTGGGACTTTGTGGCTGTAGTTGCTTTTCTCCCTGGGAGATTTATCTTTTTAATGCTGATCAGAATAGGTTGATTTATACTGCTCAAAGGCATTGGAAAATGCTAAAATCCAATTTCCAAAGCATTCATATTTCAGAGAGCAAACCCTCATACAGCTGCCTGCTGAGGGATTTTACGTCTTTCTTTCTAAAGCAGCTTTTATTGGAGAGAAACTGTCCATAAACAGCATTCCAGAGTGAGCTATGGTTGCTATGGCTGAGATGGAGAGCTGAAGTCTCTGTGGCCAGCATGAAAAGCCTGGGTTTCTTTGTATCACATTCTGAAATGCATAACCAGAGGTATTCTGAATTTGTGTACTGCAAGATCACTCTCTGACTTGCTATGTGATTCCTTATACATGCCTCCATGCCTGTAGAGGATCAAGGAGGCAATCACAGGACAATTATTACCTGTCAAAGAATAGGAACTCATCTTCCCAGAGATAGTGCCCTGCTTTCATTGAAATGCAGAGGAAGCTCAATCAAGCAGAGATTGAGATCTGGGAGGAAATGTGGTAACAGTAAAAACTTACATAATCTTATGCTGTATCTGATACTTCTACGATGAATTGTTAAGGAGCAGATTTTCATAATTTTTGTTATACTTCTTATGATCTTCTCTTCCACAAGCCTATCATCAGCTACTACTTTGAAGAGTAGCTCTGTATTACTTTTAACTACAATGTGTGACTATGTTCTAAATATGAATGCTTTTCCTCATACTGCCCAAGTTGACGTTTCATCATTTCTACAACATGAGTGTTGAGTTAGACGAAAAGTTCAGTTTTGAGTTCCTACTTTGAATTTTCTTAGCCTTCCTTTACTGAGTTATTCCATTTCCCATCCTACTTCAGCTTTCAGGTGTGAGGATCAAAGAGCTGTTTCAAGAAGGCCATAGAATCCAGATTTGAGCATATTTTCCAAAATGTATGAAATATTTTTTTCTTCAGAGCTTATCATAAATGTAGTTGACAGGAGTTTGAAAAGAACTACCAGCCAAACAAACAAAAAAATCCCAAAGCTGAGAACACACAACTGAAAGCAATGAAATTACAAAGTAGTGTGGGCCTAGCATGAGAGACTAATCGTTAGTAGGGTTCAGGAGCCCAGTAGAACCTGGATACAATCTTAATGTCTTGGACTATGTGGAGGGAGTCAAGGATATTACTTGGCAATACGCCTGGGTGGCGGAAAGGTAAACTGGGAGATTTCTTACAGCTACCTGATATTTCCTGCAAGAGTGCTTGTTTTGTAAATATGCATAGGATGTGAGTGTGCTCCCACAGGGCTCCAGGAGAGGAAATGCAGCCATTTCCATAGGTGCTAACTGAAAGAAAAATTGTCTTGGCAGCCTCACTGTGCGTCTGGGAAAGGCTGCATGCCTCTTCTCCAGGCATTTGGGCAGGGATGCAGGTACTAGTCCCTTCTTGTTTAGAGCTATGTCAAGTGGAGCATGTTTGAGTTTGTTTTCCAAAATGTGAATAGGCCTGCAAAAAACTAGATGAAACAACAGTGTATCTTCAGCTGGGAAAGGAAAGTCCACATTAGTTCAGGTGTGGGGAGGGATTCTGTGCTGAAGACAGAGCTTTGTTATTCACAATGTTCAAAGAGTACAGAATAAGAGCTGATTGCTTTAGTCAAGAAAATGTGGGTTAAGTAAAGCTGTTCCAACAGCAAGGAAGTAATGCAGCAGTGTAGCTTTGTGCAGCTGAAAGGTGACTGTTGGGAAGCTTTGAGACTGAAAGAGCTGTCAGTGCTGGATGGAAAATATTTACCTATGTTCTGCCATCAGGTAAACTCAGAAAAGATGCACTGAGTGAAACTTCCACAGTGGTAGGAACACAGAATATCTGCTGCTCTGTTATTAAATGTAAATTTTCTTTTCTTTTCTGTTTTTTTTTTTTTTTTTTTTTAGTACCGATGATAGGTGTAATCGAGTTCTTTGTGTTTTCTGCAGCTGCACTGTAGAAAGCTAATTTAAAATAGGAAAGGGAGATTTGAGCTGTGGAAGTGTCTGAAGGAGGGGATATTTGAATGGCAGGTGTTAATGACCCCTTCATTAACACATTGTGAAGATTCTGCAGCTGCAGCACATCCACGTGCAGCTATTTGTGACACCTGGATCAGAAAAACAAGGGGCAGCCTGAACAAGGATCAGCCCACACCCAGGCAAGAGCAGAAAACACTTGTAGGGACATCCAGGTAAAGAGTTAAAAGGTAGTAAGTCCTGATGATTCAGAAAGGTGAGACAGGATGGAAAGAAAAAAAGATCACAATTGCTGTCAGGTCCTAAAGGTATGAAAGGAGCATCCAAAGCTAGCACATTCTCAGTAGGCTCTGGAGGACAGAAGACAGTGACTAAACAACCTCAGCGTCTGCATTGTCCCGGATCATGCAGGTAAACTTCCTTGGTGCCTAGGTGCTGGCTGCCCCACTTGGATGCAGGAATCTTAGACCTTGTGAGAAAGTGGACTATGATTTGTTGTGAAGTAAAATCAATTTTAGGTGAATTATTTAAAATAAACTTATGCAGTGAGCTTTGCTACAATACTACAGTATTTCATGAGGGAAAGCTTGTTTGCAACAGAGAAAAGCTTGTTAAGGAAGGGGCTTTCTCAAACTAGGATAATTTCAGAATACTTTGTCTTCTCTGGATGTTTTGTACTATGTGAATGTATAAACAGCCTAAACAGTGTGATAATGAACTCTGCCTTTCTGGGGGAAGTAACTGGCTGACACCATTATCATTAAGGGTGCTAGGAGGACCAGTAATAGGCAGAAGGTAGGACCGTTTTCATTAGGCATAATACAGACAAATTGCGTAATGTGTATGTATTTGAATAAGTTTGTACTTGGGCTTGTTTGACTCCAGATACAAGGCAGCAGCAAGGCAATGTCAAATAGCACATTTCTGTACTGATACCATGCCAAGGGCACTGTCAAAGTTCAGGGGCAGAGCTGGCTTAACTGTTTGCTCTGAACAATCTAGGAAATATTCCCGTATTCCTAGATCTCGCTCAGCTTGCCTTTTTACCAGCTCAGGCTATTGCCCAAGAACGTGTGGGAAGGTAGAGAAGACCATTAGGGTCTCTCTTCACAGAGAAGACACTCGTGAAAGACTATCTCAGCCTACATGGGGATATGCTTTAATAGGTTTTGTCTGAAAATTGTCAGAGTTGAGGTAATTTACTTAAATGTACATGACTTCTGGAAGAATATAACCATATTTGTTGTAAAAAGCTGTGCCTCCTAGGTGAAAAAGAACTGGGCTTGGAGTTTCTGAGGCTCTGTTGCACAGGCTTCTTCAATGTGAAGGACCTTGTGGGACACCTCCTCTGTTGTAGCAGCTTGGGAAGCCAGAAGGGCCAGCACAAGGCGAGGCCTTACCTGGTTAGCATGCTGTCTGTCCAGGCCCTGATGCAGAGAGCCTTCAGCCTTATGCTCTGTGCTGTTGGACTGAGACCCCAGTAGTGAAACGTTGAATCTTCTCATGCGTTTCCATCTACCTGGCTTTCAGTGTCTGACCTGGTGTACTAGTGCTTACCTTCTGCAAAATTATCCCAACACATGAAAAGCAAATCTTCTATGTCCCTTGTATTTTTGTATGAATAAGTTGGCAGCATTTCCCATACTGAAGACTTTGAAAGCAGTCTGCTTTCCCATGGTATTTGCTGTCCGTCTTTGCTGGGAGCAGACATGGTGCTGCTGGGCTCCTGATGGAATCCCGATGGAAGCCAAACCCATGGCTTTGTACCCTGCAAGTTGTAGACAGTTTGTTGTGCAGAGTAGTGTTCTGCTGAAGTCTAAAACTGCTACTTTGATGTCTGCCCCAGGGGGGAATTTGGTATGTTGAACCTAAGAGCTGGGAGCTTTCCAGGTGTACACAGTTAAGTAAACTGGTGGGAGGGGAAAGTGAACTGGATTGGGGTGTGGTTGCTTTTTGTTTGTGTTTTAATCTTGCCCCTTCCTTTTGGGTTCCTTATTCCTGTTTGTAGCACTTAAAACACTACTGGTTAACAGCCTCATGTGAAAGTATTGTAACGTAGAGAGCAAGTCAGAGTGCTAAATTTCCTCCAGTTGGATGTTATTTAGGAACAGCATCTCAACTTTTGGACTACTGTGCAGACACAAGCAGGCAAAGTTCAGTTGGCAACTTGGTGTCATTAGCTATAAAGTATAACACTGGGCTTTGTGTGACAGTTTTAATCAACTTCTCCCTCAAGGTCACCTACTGCTTCTGAGTTATGTGAGTTCCAAAATCTGTTGTGATTTATTTTGATGAAGGTAAGTCAGTCTATGTTTTCTGGCAGTTTGGCTGTTCTGTGATCTGTAACTACATTGCTTCTAGTACTAAAAATACGCTCTGGACAAATACATGTGGATGGACAGCTCAAATAATAGCAATCCATCTTAGCAAATGGCATTAGTTCTTATATTGCTTCTTTCAGCTAACTTGTCCTTTTGTAATAGGAGAGGCTCATTACTCCCATAGGAGGTTCAGAAAAAAAACATTTTTTTTTTGTCAGAAAAGCTTGTGGGCTTTCTGGTTCAACATTTAAATGGTTTGGGAAGTGTCAAAGGGATTTGTGAAGATTCTTGGGCAGATCAAGTCAGAGTGAGATGATGGAGTTGGGTGCCAAGCAGTGCCCCACCCTCTCAACCTAATGGCTACATAATTCAAAACCATTTCTGTCTGCCTTTTATCCCCTTGACCTCCCACTTCCAGATGCACATAAAACAGGGATCAGGAGAATGCCATGCAAGGTCAGTGAATCTGCCTTAGGAATGGTGTAGGGCTTGTATCAAAGGGTATCAAGTGGCTGCTTTTAAAATACTGAGGTGAAAATCTGTATGTAGATTATCTTTGTGATATAAGGGAGAAACTCAACTTTATCCTGCTGCAATTCTGATGTAGCTGATTATCGGGGTTGTGTCTGTATGGATATACAGCACACTTTATGAACAGTTCTCTGGGTGGTCCAAGAATTCTGGAGCTAATCTCTTTAGGGTGAGCACATCTGACCTGAAGACAGAGAGGTTGACTGAATTTGTAGCCAGCCTTGCAGCAAAGAAACAGTATCTCTGTAGACAGGACTTTTGGAGACTCTCAGATTCTCTCTCAGGTGGCTTCTACAGTACACAGACTGGTAGACATTGCTTCTGTGCTGGGATGTGCTAGTTAACTTCTGGGGCAGAAAAGCCAAGAGCTCCTGGGGATTCTCACTCTTGATGTCTACTGTAGCTAAAGATGTTGTCCAAATTACACAGAGGTAATTTCTAATGCTTAGACAAACCTGCTCAGAAGGAGTGGTCTTGTAGGGCAGTCTTTGTTCATGGTTAAGATAGTTAAGGGTGGGCTCGTATGTAATTTAAGGTAATGAATAGATATGGATGGTGCCTATGCTGGAGTGGTCATGCTGGTGTACTAGAATTCTATAGAACAGTTCGGGGAGTCTTATCCAGCTGAAGGTGCCTTTATAAGGCCACTTGCACTAGAAGGTCTCATCACTAACTGCACAGCAACTGACCATGTTGTTCAGGAGGTTCAGTTTTATAAACTAACATTACCTAGTGCAAATGATGCCAATGAATTAGATCTTTTTAGCAAGTACTCATCTGTATCTGTGGAACAACATCCATTCAGCACAAGGGGGATGCTTCCACTGAGTTGCTGATGGTTTATTGTCTATACTTCAATGAAACAAAATCTTGTAATGTTAGTGAAAGGTACTGGTGATTGTGAAAAAAGGTTACCTGAAGCCAAAGTCCCTTTTGACTGGTACAGCTTCCTGGCAGGAATTATTTTCAAGCCAATAGCAGTGTGGGCACAATTTGTGGGGACAGGAGGATGCAAGAGGCAGAATGTCTGGAACAGACGCAAGTGCTGCTATGGCTACATCTGCCTATGCATTTAAAAAAGACACAAGCCCTTCAAAACTGCCTAGGTAACTAGGTCGTTGTAAAATACTGAGTCTAGGTCACAGCTTATAAAAGGCTTTAAATATAGCTTCTCTGCACTGCTTTTCCCTAGAAAAGGTCCTTCAGTGAAGGACCTTTATTTCAGCTAATGATATCTGACCGTTTCAGGATTTGAATGAAGTCAACAGCTTGTATGTGACTGTTTGTCAAAGGATGCAAGCAGGCTACTTGCTGCAAGAAGATGAGGTTGAAAGAGGAAATCATCAGCACCAAGGTGATGCAGGACAACTGCCATCTTTCTCCTATTACCTGGGTTCACTAAACTAAAAAGATAGGTGTTTGCTTTCAGTTCTAATATTCAGTATAGTTGTGTTGTCACCGACTATCAGCCAGACACATTACTACTTCATTGAAAGCAGGCAAAAGCCCACGTCTGATAAAGTGCAGCTTATAAAGATTGCTTCTGCCTTAGCATTGGCCAGTACATCTACCACATTTTCCCAAATGCCTCACGTTAGAAGATTAAAACTTAAGCATAGAGTGACCTTTCACTCTGCTTATTGCTCCCACTGAGCTTGTCAGTCCTGTAGCTTTTCTGTTGATTACTACAGCCATTCAGAAATGAGTCTTCTGAGGCTCTCTCTTAGCTATTCTGTCTGGACCCTTCAATTGAGTGTATTTTGACTTTTTTTTTTTTTCCCCTAGACTCCTACACAGATAGAAAGAAGCAGCAGAATTCATACTTTCAAGTGACAAGGGCCAAATAACAAGCTTACCTTTACAGACAAAACTTTATCAAGGGAAGGAAAAGACTTTACATTTTTAAGGTTTTCCAGACTGGTTAACAGACTACACCATTGAAAAGCCTTTGCTACTACTTCTGTAGAGGGTATAGGAATGAAGGCAAGGTTGCTCCTTCCAATGTGTATGGGCGGAAATGCTCAGAAAATACCAGTCCAGACTCTCAAGTGTCTTTGCACTTTTCTGGGTGCTTCTGGCTGGTCCTTAAAATCAGAAAGACTCACTTTCTCAAGAGACAGTGGCTCTTCTGTGGAGCTTGACTGTCTCTGCCATCACTGTAGATATCTGATACTCTCACCAGAGCCAGTGTTTCATAGAATTAATCATAGAATTATAGAATGGTTTAGGTTGGAAGGGACCTTAAAGATGATCCACTTCTAACTCCCCCCCATAGGCAGGGACACCTCAAACTAGAACAGATCGCTCAAGGTCTCGTCAAACCTGGCCTTGAACACCTCCAGGAAGGGAGAAGCCACAACCTCCCTGGCCAACCTGTTCCAGTGTCTCACCACCCTCACTGTAAAAACACTTCTTCCTAACATCCTGTTTAAATCTCCCCTCTGCCAGTATGAACCCATTATCCCTCATCCTGTCATTACAACACCCTGTAAATAGTCCTTCCCCAGCCTTACTGTAGGCCCCCTTCAGATACTGGAAGGCTACTATAAGGGCTTCTCGAAGCCTTCTCTTCTTCAGGCTGAAGAGCCCCAACTCTCTCAGCCTCTCCTCATACCAGAGCTGCTCCAGTCCTCTGAGCATCTTTGTGGCCCTCCTCTGGACTTCCTCCAACAGTTCCATGTCCTTCCTGTGTTGGCAGCTCCAGAACTGCACACAGTACTCCAAGTGGGGTCTGACAAGAGCAGAGTAATGGAGCAGAATCATCTCCCTTGCCCTGCTGGCCACACTGCTCTTGATGCATCCCAGGACACAGTTGCTGTCTGGGCTGCACTCACACTGCTGGCTCATGTTGAGCCATCAACTCAGACCCACAGGTCCTTCTCCTCAGGGCTGCTCTCCAGCCTGGAGTTGTGCTTGGGATTGTGCAGGACCTACACTTGGCCTTGTTGAATTTCATGAGGTTGGCCTGGGCCCACCTCTCCAGCCTGTCTAGGTCCCTCTGGATGGCATCCCTGCCCTCTAGCAAGTCAACTGTGCCACACAGCTTGGTGTCATCTGCACACTTGCTGAGGGTGCACTCGATTCCTCTGTCCATGTTGCTGACAAAGATGTTAAACAGTACTGGTCCCAGCACTGACCCCTGAGGGACGCCACTTGTCACTGGTTTCCAGGTGGACATTGTGCCCCTTGATCACCACTTTCTGTGTGTGACCATCCAACCAATTCCTTATCCAGCAGTGCTCCACCCATCAAGTCCCTGTTTTTCCAGTTTGGTGACCAGGATGTCATGTGGGACAGAGTCAAAGGCCTTACTTAGGTCCAGGTAGATGACACCAGTTGCCCTTCCCTTGTCCATTGTTTCATCATAAAAAGCCACCAAATTTGTAAGGCATGATTTGCCCCTGGTGAAGCCATGCTGCTTACCACTGATCAACTCTGCTTTGTTTTCCATTTGCCTTAGCAGAGCCTTCAGGAGGATCTGCTCCATGATTTTGCCAGTCACAGAAGTGAGATTGACTGGTCTGTAGTTCCCAGCGTCATCCGTTTTTCCTTTCTTGATGATGGGTGTTACGTTTGCCCTTTTCTGGTCAGCAGGAACTTCACCAGTCTGCCATGACCTTTTAAATATGATGGACAGTGGTTTAGCAACTTCATCTGCCAATTCCCTCAGGATCCCTGGGTGGATCTCATCAGGCCCTGTGGACGTGTGCATGTTCAGATTCCTTAGGTGCTCACGGACATGATCTTCAATTATATTGGGCAGGTCTTCCTTCTCCCAGTCCTTACTTTTGCTGTCTGGAATTTGGACATTGTGGCTGGAGCCCTTGCTGCTGAAGACTGAGGCAAAGAATTCATTGAGCACCTCAGCCTTATCCATATCCGTTGTTGCCAGCTTTCTATGTCCCTTCTGGAAGTGTCCCACATTCTCCCTAGTTCTGATTTTCTCACTAATATACCTGAAGAAATTCTTATTCCACTTAATGTACCTAGCCAGATTCAACTCTAGCTGTGCTGTAGCTTTCCTAACCTGATCTCTGGTTACACAATTTCTTTGTATTCATCTCAGGTTACCTGTCCTTGCTTTCACTCTCTATATGTTTTCTTCTCACATCTAAGCATGTGCAGGAGCTCTCAATTCATCCATGCAGGCCTCCTTGCGTTCTTACCTGCTTTCCTCTTTTTTTTGGGATGCATTGCTCCTGGGCCTGGAGGAGGTGATCCTTGGGCATTGACATCTTTCCTGGGTCCCCCTTCCTTCCAGAGTTTTTCCCCATGGCACCCTGCTGAGGAGGTCACTGAAGAGATTGAAGTCTGCTCTTCTGAACTCCAGGGCAGTGCTGGACTTCAGTTTGCTGTGCACCCTTCTTGATGCTTTGAGGATCTTAAACTCTACCATTTCATGGTTGCTGCATCGAAGGCTACCCTTCAGCTTCACTTTACCCTCCTTGGTGAGGACTAGGTCCAGCGTAGCACCTTTTCTTATAGGTTCCTCTTCCACTTGGAAGAGGAAATTTATTGTAAATATATGAGGGATTCTTGAGTCATGAGGGTGTTTTTAGACTTCAACCGGTACAAACAAATAGCCAATTCAGTGTGCTCTGTGATGCTTCAGAGCTGGCTTCTGCTTATTTGCAGAAGAGGTGGCTTAATTCAGGTTGCTTGTCTCATGCAGACATTGATGTATTAAGTTAGTATGTTTGTATACAGAAATATCTTAGTAACACAAAGAATAATGCTTCCAACACTTCTCATCATTGCTTAGACTTTCTCTAAGCAATATTTTATAGTCCAACTTTTATTGTCCAGCAATGAAGTTGCAGTAAAGCTGGTTATGAAGTTATTGCCTTTGACAGCGTATCAAATAGGTATGAGGCAAATTACAGCTACTCTAATACTTCAGTTTGACAGTGAAACTAGTTTGTAACTACACATGCATGTGGATCATTCACATATGGTGTCGTAGCTGTAAATTAAGCTGCATTAAATCTTTGAGCATCCAATGGGAGGTTTTTCTCATCTCACCTGTCCTGAATATACATAGGAATTTGCTCCAATTAATTTATTCAGCACAAGAATTATGAGGGATCCTACTATTGCTTTTTAAATAGTCAGAATTCACTAGAGATTAGAGCTTCAGGATACAGTATCTTGAAGAATCCCTCTGGGAATATCTGAAAAGAAACATCAGTGTCATGTTCTTTCTGTTTTTAGTGCACTTCACCGTAGAAACAGATCTATGTTTCTCTGGTGTATGTTTGTCTGTCCATCTCCCTAGTAATTTTGAACTGTTGAATGATATAAATAAAATGTGACAGAGGTGAAGGTCTTAAAAGATAATTAACTGCTGCAAGTTTTTGTGAAAATTACTTTCTGGGTAGAGAGAGATTCTACTTTATGCCTCTATAACCCTGGTCTGCAGTGTATATTTAACCTTTATTAGCTATAATGAATTTATGATCTTTTGTACTCTAATTGTAAGTTAAGACTTGATACTTGCTGTATCAAGCTGAAACTGTTCCCATTGTTTCTGATGCTGGCTGAACCATATGTTTGTCTTGGGCAGAAAAGAGCACAGTGACTTTGCTCTTTGTTCATGGTAGTAGGTGTTGGTTGAGTTCTGGGTTTAAGTGGTGTTTTTTGATTGGAGCAATTGGACCTAACTACTTGCACTGGATAGAGCGTGCTCTCAATATGATGACTTGCCCAGGCTGCTTAGGTCTGCTGATCAATGTGTGTGCAGTGATCTGAGGCAGTTAGGACAGTTTTGTTTCTTTAGTTGCTCTGTTCAGGGGTGTAAACTTGTGTACCCCTGCAGCATTGTTGGGTTGTGTGGTGTGCACCTATGATCATTTCTGTTTGCCCACTGCTTTGTTTCAGACCTTGTCTGAGGTAGAATGAACTGCTAAATTAGTGCTTCATGCAAAGTCCCTGTCCCACCCACAGTTCTCATCTTGTTCATTAGCCCCAGAGAGTAGTTATCTTGCCTAATGGTGTTTGCATCCAGTGTAAACTGCAGGATGACTTTTAAGAATGTATAATGTTATAATTTTGCTTAGTTTTTAACTATTCATTAGTTTAACTTTTGTTTTTAATGCTGTTAATCCTATTTAAAAGCATTTTGCCACTCCAGGGTAACAAAAATTGGTATTTTTTTAAGCGTCTCCTGGATTCATGTTTTTTTCTTAATGGTTTACTAATCTTTCATATGCACATGAGTAAGAGAAAATCTTAACAGGAGGCACAGAAAACAGTCCAGTGTTCCTATTCACCTTGTATTACAGCACAAGAATAAAAGAATGCTCATTGATGAGTGGAAACATGCTGGGAAAGAGTTTGGGAAACACTTATCATGACAGATAAACGGTATGGAGCATTTGCTGTCATGGGAAATCATTAAGGCAAACAGTGCAGCAGGGCTCAATGTCTCAGATACCAATAGCAGCAGAATAATGTAACATTTGTAGTTCCAGAAGGCAAATCAAATGTTAACTGTGCAAAGAATACCAATAGAAGAACTGGCAAAACTGTTTTGAAGGACATCCTTGAGTAGTTTAGAATGATTAATTTAGGTCTCGTACTTGCAACTGATAAGAGGTAAAAGGCAAACACTACTTCTTTGCCTTTGGAAGCGGAAAATAGCTACATTCCCCACTAGTTCCAGCTGCTTTTCCCACCTTTCTTTCCCATTTCCAGCTCCAGGTACTTGGTGTGCTGGATTGTGCTATCCCAGGAGTTTGAAAGCAAGAACTGGGAGGAGTGAGACTCTTTTTTTGGAGGGGAGAGAGGGGGGGATAATGGAAAGAATGTACAACCAACTGACAGGCAGTGTTTTGCTGCCTGTTTGTCTGACAGACATTTCCCAAGCTCCTGACTGACTGTCTGCCTCAACTTGAAAAATACTTGATAGCAAGTCTGAAAGTGATGGGCCCTTTGACTCTGGCAGTCATGAATTGCTGCACTCCTTTCCTTAGGGTGTGTGTTGTGATCGTAAGCAATCCTGCAGAGCTGTGTTGAGCCCTGCAGCTAGAGGAGTGCAAAGCATTACTTAGGTGGGTATCTTTCACAAAGGTAGTATTTATCTTTGGTGCTACTGAGGCAGTATTTTACCAGTATGGTGTAATGATCATTCATGGTGAGACCTTCTCTCAGAGTATTAGCTTGAAATGTTCATGTCTACTCATTCACTACAAGGTGGGCTTTCTCAAAATCTCATGTGATGCTGGATGGGCTGGCTGACAAGTTTTACTTGCATTCTGTTTTCTTTAAAAATAACTCCCAGTAGATTGGGGAGGGGACAAGGAGGAAGAGAGATGGTTCTCTGCTGGTCTTTGCCAGCACTA
The DNA here is from genome assembly GCA_013396835.1 of Psilopogon haemacephalus. Classification (NCBI taxonomy): domain Eukaryota; kingdom Metazoa; phylum Chordata; class Aves; order Piciformes; family Megalaimidae; genus Psilopogon; species Psilopogon haemacephalus. The sequence continues at coordinate 36,470 of VWZI01013605.1, read as the reverse complement.
CTTAAAACATTGAAATTGCTCTCTGGTGAGAGCAGAACTTGATCTAATGTCTGAAGACAAAGAAGAGAAGGCTGAGGATGCAAGAAGATTAATTATCCTTTAATACCTAAGACTTACATACTTAATCTTTTGCCCTTAGTGCTATCAGTTACCCTGAAAAAGAGTATCTCTGAGGTTCTTGGCTACAGAAAAATGAATCAGCAGTGCATATTTAAACATGACATAGCAAGAGAGGAAAGTTTTCTGTCTTGATTGGCGATGAAGCTTCTATACAAATGAATAGAAAATTGAGTCAGCTATCTCTAAATACAAAATGTTTGGAAAAATGGGAAGAAAGGTATTTTGCTTGTCTGAATATGGCTACTCGGCTTAATTATCCCTACAGTGTCACCAGACACTGAAGACATCTGACTTTCAAAGGGGATCCACATTCTGCCTTTCAGAAATGAAGACAAAGAGGTCTTGCAGGTGCAAAATATTACCTCCTGCCTTTATAAAACACACTCTCTGAAACTATAAGCAGTGTGTTTTGTGGCTTCTGGTGGGGTCTTTGTAGTTGTCACTGGAAGCTGTTTATGTACCTTTATCATCTGTCTGTTTTTTCCCAGTGGTGCTTGTTGCAAACTTAGGAGCTATGCTTGAGGTGGAGCATAGAACTTAACAGATTTTCTGCTTCATGTTGCAATATTTCTAGAATAAGCATAATATGAATGTTTAGGAAATAGGGTAAGTTTATTCTAAAAGTTCAGTGGGGACCCAGGCCTTGATCCCTCAATGAATTTCACCCCTGCAGAGATCATGGCAGCACCAGGATTTGTGCTTTTAGAAAATCCTTTTTGTTGTTATTGGGAAGGTGCCTTCAAAAAGTCTCTGTATATATTGGATAGCTTTCTAGCACAACTGGTTGAATATTAATTTCTATGGTTTAGTGCAATTATGTTAAGTATGGGGAACTCATTAGTCACTAATGTAAATATTAGAGCCTCTTCTGTAATATTCAGTGTAATTTAATGCTAATTCACAATACCATTATCAAACTGTTAATGGCCAGAGCTGCAAATCATTCAAGTACGTAACATCTCATGCAATCAGTAAAGCATTTCAACTGGGGAGCAACATGCATTATAGCCCACATACATGCCTTTGAACTTGTTTGCAGCTTCCCTATCACAGGTTAGAGAAAGCTCAGAGTAAACTAAGTTTTCTTGGAGTTTTAACTTACTTGGCCTCTGGTTCTCACATCTACACTAGATGTGTAACTTTGTTTCTCCTGTACTCTGGAAACTGAGATTATTACATCACCCACAGAGTTTAAGACTTTATCATGTTAACAAAGGCAGCTTCCCAGTCTTGTGTTTATTTTGTATTCATGCACTTCCGGTTTCTTTGGCATAGGGGCTGCTAATAGTGGGGTTGTTTCTGTTCACATAGAAAGCTTGTATGGGTGCAGCTTGCCTTCATCTCATCACACCAGTGCAAAAAGGGATGACCTAGTTGTTTTTCATGAAATATCCACAGCTGTTATTTTGTTAGGGGGACAAAAAGGTAGAAATGAAGCCAGTTTGAAATAACTGGGTTAGGGCCAATGAATTCCAGGCTTTGGAAAGTGCTATCTACTCTGGAAAAGCTTTCTACTCTGAAGTGACAAAAACACAACCTGAAGTAAGTGTTGACATGAGATGTGGCTAGAATTTAGGTGCCTAAAATGGTTGTCCTGAAGAAGTCTATGTAGCTGCTGTCAAACCTCTGGAAGGGATTTGGAAAATAAACAGCTAGCTGGAACTGTGCTAGTCTTGAGCCTTGGCAGGCCTGAAGTGCTGCATACATCTCGGGTGTGAAGCTGGGTGCTTGGCCCTTTTGGCACCCTAGGGTCCTCTCTGCCAGTGGAGGGAGGCGACTCCCAGTCTGATTGTGGCTCCTGCAGGCAGGTGCCTGAAAGGTTAGAAATATGGGTTCTAGCCATAATTTCAGAGTATTTACATACATTCTGAAATGACTTTTGGTTATAATTCTTGCCCTCATCCCCTCAGACCTAGGGAGTTTTGCACCTCAGCCTCCCATTCTAGAGAGACACAGTGTTGCACACACGGAGAGCAACTGCTTTGACACCTGCTCTTTTGAAAGGAGCTGGCAAAGAGTCTCCTTTCCTATCTTCCAGAGAGTATTGGGCTATAAGTTCCCAATGCAAGGAGGTTTTATTTCTTCTCTGAATGTAAGCATTGGAAGAATAAGCTTAGAGTTTCAAACTGACTGTTAGCATTTTCTTTGGGGAGCTGAAGACATTGAATAGCAAACAGGCTAATGCCAGGTGGCACTGTATATAAATGTCTTGAACTAGGCTGGAGCAGCCTGTATCCTGTCTCTGCCTGTGCAGCATATGGGGAATATAGGTATGTCTCAGGATCATGATGCTTTCTTTTCTATGGTCAGATGCCTAAAAGCCTACTGATAAGGAGGCTTTAACCAAAAATTTTTCTACTTTAATGGGCTATGTTGCCCTCAGTACTTTTCCCCTTTTGAAAAAGAAAGTAGCAGCCTTGCTGCTTTAATAAAGAGAATTAAAAGTTCCATGTAAACATGAGGAAATTTTTTTTCACTATGATGGTAGCAGAACACTGGAACAGGCTGCCATGGGGAGTGGTGGAGTCTCCCTCTCTGGAGATATTCAAGACCTGCCTGGATGTATTCCTGTGTGATCTGATATAGATGATCCTGCTCTGGCAGTGGGGTTTGACTAGATGATCTTTTGAGGTGCCTTCCAACCCCTAACATTGTGTGATTCTGTGAAAGGAGCATAGCTTTAAGACCAGGTTTTAATCACCAGTGGTCACCTCGAAATAGCTTTCCATACTGTCTTTAACAGCACCATCTGGTGGCTCTCTGTTAACATTAATCCTGACTGCAATTGTTTCTTACAGAATGTGAAATGTTCGGTTTGTTTTATTATGAATGCCAAAGGAGGCGTGCGGATTCTGTATGGGTAAATATGACATAAAAAAAATAGCCTTTGACAAAAGCATCTTGTTGAAGTCCCACACGTTCTTAGTGTGTGTGTGTGTGGGGGGTAAACCAGTGCAGAGATCCAGGGTTGTACACGCATAAATATTTAACCTGCATAAATATTTGAGTACCAGAAGAGAGATATTTTCTCATCCCTGTAATATGTTTAAAGACTCCTATTTACTATTTTAAAAATCTTCTATTAAAGATTATTTTCTGCTTGCTTCTAATCTTCTTACATGTATGTAGAGTCAGGAGAGATCAGCGAAGTCACTGATTGGAAGTACAGCCTTCTGAACAGCATGGGAAATTTAAAATATATTGAGGGCTTAGGAGTGTGAACTTTCATTTTTATTTATTCACTCTCTGCAAACAGAGAAAGTATATATCACAGCCCTGAATGAGTAGGTGTAAAGACAGCTCATGTTCAGCCCAGGAAACCTTGAAGCACGAGTAAAGTCGGAGTCTTTTCCTGCTGTGAGTCGTTGTGTGAAGCAATGTTTCTGGAGCGGAAAGGTGACAGCCATTGAGATTCCACTAGACTTCCTGCACAGTCATTTATAAATGGGCAAAGTATCCTGCTTGTCCTTTACTTCCCCAGTTGCTAGTCAACATATTGGTGTCCAGCATGCTACTTTTGATTATTGAGAGGTGGGTGGCATTAAGTGTAAGGTCACACAGGTTTCAGGCTTTGTCCTCATTGTAATAACAGCTGATGATTCAGTGTGAAGCCCTCACTAATGTTTTGGTCTCTGCACTATCTAGAAAACCCAATTCTCTCAGTGTTGTCCAGATCCCTCAGGCTAAGTATGCTGTCAACAATTACAGTCATGTACAAGCCTTGGTGTCAACAGCTTATTGCTGACTTCACTGACTAGAAGCAGAACTTTTGCTTGACACCATTCATAAAGTAATTTTTTTCACAGCCTTCAGGACTGAACCCTCTTCAGAGAAGAACTTTCTATACCTTCAATTTGCTTTGTCTTCTCTGGTTGGTAACATGAAATAAAGATGACCTGGAAAAGATGAAACTCAGTTTTTGCAACTGCTGGTTATTATTTCCAAGAAATGTAGATTATTTTTTTAAAAAACAGTGGATTCATCCGTCACAGGTGGCAGGTACAGACTGTAGGTACCAGGCCAGTTTCTTCCCACGAAGTCTTGCATCTGTACCACATTTCATTGTGTGGGAACAGCAACTTAATCAATAACTTAGCATAAGTTTGCAGTGGCCTACCCCATAATAAAACGTTAGCATGAGTCAAAGTCGTTGAAGGTAAGGGGGGTCCCAATTCCTGATGACGGTGATGAGACAGATAATGTTCTTTGAACTGCTAATTACAAAAACATTGCAGGAAGCAGTTTGGCATAGTAGGGAGCAAGATGCTGGCCTGGCTGTCCCAAAAGATGTGTGCTCTGTAGTTATCTGGGGCTAATAGGCAAATGACTTGGCCAGATCACTGCTTCCTCAATGCCTGTTCCTGCCCTCCCCGTGTTGTCTGAGCTCTGCTCTCCTAACAACAGAGGAGGTTTCTTCAGTCTTTTCTTTATTGTTGCCTAATATTTTAGTGACCGTAATTACCTGTATCTTCAGCAGATGTGTGTCCCCCCACCTATAATCATTGCAGTGGAGTGTTGTCTGTTTACAGCAGCTTGAGAGGTACCCTTGTCTGGCAGAGCCTAGAGGCACAGCAAGTGTATTCTATCTTTTTTTCCACAAAACTGCTATCTATTTTATATATTTCTGCTGAGCTTTCTGCTTCATATCTGGAATGAAAGCGAAATAGCAAGTGATGAAAATAGTGATGAAAATGATGATGAGGATTTATGTATATAATAATCATCTGCAGATATTAAAGCTTTGCAGTTTGCTTTTCCAGAGATATTCTTATGAGTCAGTGAGATCTGATGACTTGCTCAAGGTCACACAACAAGTTTGGGAGACAGAGAAATAGAAATTGCATCCTAAGAGTAAGTACAATATCATATTTGTGGGCTTCCATTTGTACAGATGCCATTATGCTGTATGATGTGTTAGGGCTATGAAGGAAGAGGAAGGCATACCCAGAAGGAAGCATAGCAGCGCATAGTGGGTTTTAAAACTAATTTTTGCATCTGCAAAATTGACATAACTGTTAATTTCAGGAAAATTAATGTCATACAAAATCTGTGGGAACTGTGGTTAAAAGGTTCTTTATGTCTTGGTGAGGAAACCAGCAAATGCTTACGTCAGGCAGCCTGAGGATCCTCACTAACTGGTGATAGGGAGGACATGTGTGCAGAGCTGAGTCTACTTTGATTAGACGAGTGAGGAAGCTATGTTTGTCCTGCATAGCTAAGGGAAGCCACTGTCTGTGGCACCATCATTCAGAGCTCTCCCTGTGTGAAAACTCTTCTCACCTTTGGCACTATTGTAGTGGCATAGATTCTACTTTTCTGAGGCTAAAAAGGTACCTTTGACTTAGTGACAGTGTACAGACCTGATTCAGAATGTCAAATCAAGAGCAGAAACAGTCTAATTAGTTCAGGATCCATACAGAAGAAACAGAAACCAAATAATCTTTTACAGCCATGCTCCCGTTTCTAGAGGTACATGGAAATGGGGAAAAATAGCTCATGCCAACTTGTTACAAAGGAAGCTGAAAGTTATGGATGGCATTGATGCGATACTGGAGGCAGAGAACAAATGTTTCCCACTTATTGTACAGCACTTCAGCAACAGCAGAAAGGAAGCATCATAGCTTAATAGCAGCATGATAGTTACTGTTGAAAGCAAAAGAGAGCCCTTTAAAAGCTTAAAGCTTTATCTAAATGAGGAAAATATAAAGGATTATAAAATAAATAACAGGTTTAACGTGGAATTGTAGTAAGGCAGACTGAAAGAAGAGTTAAGAGGACCATTTGCAAAAAGCATCAAAACTAGTAAGAAATACCTCAATCAAAAACATCAGGGCACCTGCCAGAAAAATCTCCAGGGCCAGTAGATGCTCAGAAATGACAAATGAATTCTTTGCATTGGTTGCTCATTGTGAAGAAATGGTAGTTCCCTGGAAATGGTAGTGCTGGAACAATTTTAAAGAAGAATTAATCAGAAAATCTCTTTCAGATTGGTGAGTTGGCAGAGGAATTTATGAATCAAATAGAAGAAATTGACAAGTAATTTGCTATTAACCCAGGCTTTCTTTAGGGATTCAGGAATGAGATAACAAGACTAGCTGTGGTGTTGCATAAAAACACTCTGTACCTGAGGACTGAAAGATGGCAGATACGATACCATGTTGTAAAAATGAGATACGGGGAACCACAGGCTGCTGAGCTTGAGATATGTACACAAAAATATTGCTGCTTGTTGGTATATTGACAGTGGGATTATTTGATATAGGGACAAACTTATTGTAGAGTCAAAAATTTTGCAGTTTGTTGGAATTCCTCTAGTGAGTTAGCAAATATATCTATTCTGGGACCCATGGTGGTCTTACATACATAAATGATGCAGGAAGAGTTGAGTACTTGATGTCACTCATTAATGTCCTGAAAACTTGGAATTATTAATGAACTTAGGGAACCTAGTGAAACCAAGTGGCCAGGCAATGAAATTTAAAACCAATGTGGTGGAGATAAAAGTGGTCTATGTGGGGCAGGAGGGAGTCTGAATGAGACACAATTAGGTAGGCTCTGAGCTGGTTCTCAAGGAAAACATTGGATTGTAATAGAAATGCCATCTCTGTGTCAGGTGTGGTCCAAAAACGTATCAAATATTGGTGTTCTTAGGACAGTAATACAGAGCAAAACTGACTCACCATTTGATGCTTTATATGCTGATACTAATGCACTGAACTTCTGCATCCTGAGTACTGTCTGCTGTTATGCTTCCTTTAGTCCCCACTCTGTCCCAAACAGGATAAAACTGACAGAAGTGATTAACATCTTGGAATAGGCTTTATAGAAGAAGAGGGTAATGAAGCTAGGGCTCTTCGTCATAGAAAAGAGATGCTGAGGATAATGGTGATAGGGAGCTTTAAAGTTTTGTGTCATGGACAGAGCAGGTAGAGATTAATCTCTCTAGTTCAGAACAAGAGCTGCAGGACATTAAATTAAGGTGGGCAGGAGAGTGGTTCAGGCTGTCACTAATTGGACTCCTTCCTACCTGTCATGGTAGACCTGAAGGGTCAAAACAGGCTTGCACAGACATATTTTCCTGCTCTTCTTCCTTCTGTTTTGGAGAGAAGCAACCATGGGAAAAAGGACAAAAGAGCTGGAGCCATGGAATCTGGCACTCTGGCTTACCCAACTTGTTTTTCTCCTGTTTGCATCCCGTGGTAAACAAGATGCACGTGCTTGTCTTGTGCTAAGCTTGTGCTAGGCCTGTGCTGTCTACCTATATGAGCCTGTGGTTTCACCCAAATATGGTAAAGCTCGGCTTACTGCCATGCTGACTTGATAATCTTATGTCCGAAGGCCCAACCAATCTTAGGCATTGATATAAGAACAGATAAGCAGGTAACACAATGTGTTTTTGCTGTTATTCCGTGTTTTACCGTTATTTTGTGCTCTACTAGCACCCTACAAGAGTGCTGGAGAGGGACTGTTCACAAGGTCTTGTAATGACATGACGAGAGGTTATGGGTTTGAGCTGGCAGAGGGGAGATTTAAACAGGATGTTAGGAGGAAATTCTTTACTGTGAGGGTGGTGAGACACTGGCATGGGTTGCCCAGGGAGGTTGTGGCTGCTCCCTCCCTGGAGGCGTTCAAGGGCGGGCTGGATGAGTCCTTGAGTGACCTGTTCTAGTGGAAGGTGCCTCTGCCTATGACAGGGGGTTGGAACTGGAAGATATCGATCTTGATCTATGACCATTACAATTCAACCAGTTTATTATTAAAATGAGTGGTTGAGGGTGGAAAACTTTGACTATCAAAATTAATAAACAATATTAATTTTGGAAAAGTAATCTCACATTATTTAATCAGAACCCCTTCCATAGCACTGGCTACCTGGTTTTGGCTGCTGTTAGAGGCAGCATATTGGGCTTTGTGGGCCTCTGTCTCTACTATGGTTGTCTTCTGCCTGGCTGGAGGTTGGTTGTGAAGCCACTGGTGCACATGTTAACAGCAGAACTGTTATCAGCTTGTGCTAGTTCAGAGTCAGAGATCAAGCAGTTGTGAGTGACAGCTGCTTATACTTTTCGTGGTACACCTCCTGGACCTCTTTAGCTCATGGAGGTCTGTTAACTTTGTGGCTCTTAAAGCCACTACCCAGCCTCAAACTGTAACAGTCCTGACCAAGCATGTTAAGATTCCTGCAGTAAATTTTTGTCATTAATTCAGAGACACTCCATGTCGGTGGGAAAGATCTGAACAGCACCTCCACAGCCACATGGTAGTAGCTGGATGCCAAGCTTGTTGAAGTGGAGATCTGGGCTGCTGCCACCATATTGCTGGGGCACAGTATGACACAGAGGCAGTAAATTGTAACTGTGGGCAGTGAACCTAAAATGTTGGGTTTGAGTCTTCAGTGAGCTGTGTTTTGATTTTAGTTGTATTTTGAAAATCAAAATGTCATGTATAATTTTAAATGACTTCAAAAGCCAAAAGATAAAGGCAAGAGTGTCCTGTATGTTTTTACAACACTGATATAACTGCAATTAAAGCTGAGCCACTGCCAGCCTTTATCAAAAGCCTGTGCTTTTGTATTTCAAGCAACAAAGGACTAAATGACAAAGAACATCCTGACCTCTTATATGCAACTGTAGACATGAAGAAAAATCTCAGGAATTATTGAAATTTTCTTTTGAGGAGCATTTTCATATTACTTTCAGGCATGAAAGGTGAGAGCATGGTACAGGTATAGGCCAAACAGGTTAAGGGGAAATAGTTGACAGTATGTGTCCACACAGGAAAGCTGCTAGCAATGGTGTGCATATCTGAAGTGAGTAGTCTTTTTTTATGAAGGGTGATGCAGTGGGAAATGCTTTGTGGAATCCATAAATTTTATTTATCCTGAAAAACTTTAGAAGTTTGTCATTCCTGAGTACCTCGTTCTCAGTGTTTACTTATGCAGATGTGGGCAGGTTAGTTGTTAGGATTTGTGGGTGTTCTATTGAACCTTTGCTTAAAGATGCTCAGGTAAGGTCAACTGTGTAGTCTCTGGTTAGGACACAAGATGGATCTATTTGCATCTTATAAAGTTGTACCTGAGAAATCTCACAGTCCGGAGAAATTAAGGTTTCCACAAACTTAGCCACAGTACCAAGTAGTTATATGTGTTGTCATATCAATGTGAAACTGATTGAATTGTTTTATCAGAAGATGAACACTTGTTCATTTAGGTCAAACCATGGCTACATGTGCTGCACCACTGACTGGGCATAAACACTTACAGATCTATTAATTGCTTAAACTGATTTGAAATATTTAGCACTGATTCTGATGGCCCCCACAGGCATTGAAGAAGTTGTCTACATTCATAAGCAGCAAAATTACTTCCCAGAACAGAATGTAAAACATCTAAGAAGCATGGGGAGGCAGATGCTCACTGAAGCAATGGGAGTTTACCTCTCTCCTACACATGCACAGGGAGGACACTGAATGTAAATGAAAGAAGCCCCAGTAGCATTTACAATATTCTGCAGATACTTCAGAGTAGGAGAGCAAGTCCCCTAAAACAGGAGGAGGAGGAATGGACAACCTTCCTTTCACGGTGTATAGAGTCTTCCAACACTGAACTTTTAAGGCTGTCTCCACTTCATCTCTCCTACTGTTTTCATGTAGGTAAAGAAGAATCTTACTCTGCCTAGGTGACTGAATGCAGAAGCCTAGTGAGCTGCTGTGTGTTTGATGTCTGGAACTGGTTCCTTACTGCTGACAATAAAAACTCCTCCTGTTGTTCTTGGCAGGAGGCATTCAGTCACCTTTAAACTCCTTTCTTTCAGAGTAACAGCCTCATGGGACTCTGCATGGCAAATTCAGCCAGTGTAGGAGGAATTGTGCAAATATGTTCAACCAAAGATACTGTCTTTGTGTTGAGATTCAACATGAAAGAAACTGGAATTGGTGTCATTCCACAACCTATTGGTCCTGTATAAGTGGTTTGGTTTTTAAGGTCTAAGGTGTGAGCAGTTGATCAGTCTCATGAACAGAAACTGAGAATTGTTAAATTTTGAGCTTTAAGATTTGTATTAAAACCAAAACAAAATCAATTAAAAAAAGAGCAAAACCCAAACCCACAAGAACTCTTCTTTAAAAAGAAAAGAGGTGGATTTTCATAATGATGGTTTTGATCTACTTTTCTGTTATGAGCCTGTAGGTGTAGATGAAGAGTGCAGATCCCTAACAAAGGTCATGGCTTCTCTCGCTACACTGGAGTTGAGTTATGAACTAAAGCACATTTACTCCAACTCTTCTGTTTCTATGCTATCTATTTCAGATGAAGAAATGTTTAAAATATAATGAGTTACATGCTTTTTCTGACTTCCCGTTCATGATAAATGGGCTTCTTTCCAATGCAGTGTTATTTTTTTCTTTTAATTCCTTTCCCACATCATAGAACTTTATAAAAAACATTTAATAACCTTGGAAATGCTTATTCATATCCTTGCATGGTATATTTCTTAAATATGCAATGTAATCTTATGGCAGTAATTTCCAAAGGCAAGAACAAAAGTGAGTTTAATTTTGGCACACACTCATCTCATTAGATAACTGAATTTGCAGGAAACAAATATGGAGATACAGCATGAAAAGGTAAATCAGTGCAAATTAGTTTTTTGCAACTGTTTTCTTGTTGAGAAGTTTAATGTTAATTTCTCTCCATAATGTGGAAACTGGGATTTAAGAGGTCTAGGGTGAGCTGATGTAGTATCCACACACCTTGAAATATTTGTAAGAATGTTTTAGAACTAGATTATGACAATGAAACATAAAAACGTATGTTAATGTATAGAACTAAATTGATCAAGAAGATCATGTTATATTAGCATATACATTTTAAAACTTTGATATGAAGTATCACTTCTGGTTTAGAAAATTTACCAGAATTTCCTGCAATGATTTTTAAAAAGTCCAACCATTGCTTAGTGAGTGGTCAAAAACTGCCTTTTGTTGCAGATAATAAATTATTCTTCTCTCTCCAAAGCTTCAGAGAAAGTTGTCAGCTTTTCAGACCAGGCTTTCTAAAGAAAAGATGTAGCCAGGTTTTGCTTGCTGTGTATCTCAATGAAAATAAAAAACTCTAAATGAAAATAAGAAACATCTGAAATATTCATTATTAGACCTAGAAAGATCAAATTCAGTAACATGTGAAGGGAATGCTAGAACACTAGCATAAAGCATATGTGGAATGAATCAACCCAATTAAACCGAGGAAATTGCTTAGCCACATGAAAAAAATTATGCCCTGACATTAAAAGCTACTAGTTTGTTTCATGTTTTTTTCTAGCATTTTGTTATTGCTGAAGCTTTAAAGAACTCCAGCCTCATAGCTCCCATGATGAGTGTTCTAATTATGAACGTTAAGAATGTCTTCTAATTGTTTTGAGTTAGCTAATAAGTTGATTTGCTAAATAAATCAAGCAGTTTCCAATCTAAATGTAGTGTCTGGCTTTGGAAATGCAGTGTGCGCTCTCTCTACTGTGCGAAATAGGTCTGAACAGCTGGAACAAATGTTCTTGTCAGTAAATTATAAATTACAGCTGTCGCGAATAAAACATTTAGTTCCAGCACTTGAGAAATAGATTTTTAAGAAATCTTCCCATTTATCAGTTTAGCCATTGATTGTATGTGTAAGGTCATTGAATCAGAGCAGTAATGAACAGATTCTTGATTGCTCAAATACTGAACTAAGTGTACCCATAGTTTTACATCCCAGAACTTGATGATACTTTAAAATGCCTCAAAACATTTAAGGAACTAATGTTATATGTGACCACTTATGTACTGCCTTTCTGATCACCAGTAACATGTTTACTGAATAGCAGAGTTAGATTAGTTTTCTTCCATGAGCTCTTTACTTGCTAGGTTTTCAGTGTGTTAGGCTTCCTTAATCATGGTAGCAGTTTAACTTCCTGAAGGTTGTGATTGCCTTGCTGAGATGTGGAGTGCTAGATCAGGACTAGGATCAGGCAGAGCTTCCTAGCATTGACCATTTAACCTGACAGCCTTGCTTTCTGTAGTGCAAGAGGCATGAGGAGGAAGCTTAGTATTCCAAAATGGGTATGATCCACCATCACAATCTGCTGCTGTTTCTCAGGCTTGTCTTGAGGTGAAACCTGAAGTAAAAAATAAGTGTATTACCTGTTTGTTGATTTTAATTTTTTTTAACTGTTGTTGGTTTAAATTTTTTAACATTGCTCCTGCTGCCTGGTGTTTGAGCAGTTCTATTTTCCGTTTGGCCCTCACCAGTATAAAGGGTGCTACAGGCTTCAATATTTTCAATTTTATACCCTTGTTTTCACAAATCACTACTAATTGCAGTTGTTTTGAGCAGAAGTTAAGGAATATCTGCAGGGTGCTTGTGACACTGCTGTGCTTGCATACTGTTTCTCTGTTAAAGATTTCTGTCTGTGAAATTGTCAATTCAACATCCATCAACTGCCATTTCGATGGGAATAGCTAAGATGTGCAAGTAAGTGTTACAGATCCCTTTGAAGAGATGCGTGGTTGGGAGAAACTATAAGGTGAGGAATAATATTTTTTCTTGTGCTTGCCAGAATACCTGAAAACCATTTTTCTTAAAGATGTTTCATGGCCTTGACACTTAATGGTTTTTATGCCTTTTACGATGCTTCCCCTAAAGATTTTTTTTTTTTCCCCAGGTGTTTCATGAAAGCCTGCATTGGAAAGGTTTTTCCACCCAAAACACTTACATGGTTTCTCTATCTTACTATCAGGCTTGATAAAACTCTTGTAATTCCTATTACAATATTCAAGTAAGTCTTGAAAAAGTGGTTATGCTCAAGAAGGAGACAGAGGCACAGTCTTTTCATAAGTTTCTTCAAAGAGAAAACCAAAGCTAAGTAACAACTGTAATGATTTTATCCATATTCTGAAGAGGCCTGCTGTTCTCTTTCCAAATGTCCTTTCCCAGCCTGTTAATTCTCCATAGCTGCAGAATTTGCATTGACAAGGCAAGAAATACTTCTACAGAAAAAAAAAAAAAAAGTGGGTTTAACAGATGTAAATTTGTTTGATAACATCTCTTTTGCTAAAATTTGTTTTAGATTGCATTTTGTTATAAAACCTGAGAGATGTTTCTTTCAGCTGACTTTTCCATAGTTAAGCTTTAATAAAGCCTACTTAAAGAACCCTCCCTAAACAAACAAACAAACCCCAGTAATTATGGCTAGAGTGAGGGGTAGAAATAAGAACTTTTTGCCTGAACATTGTTGGTGAAGAAAATAAGGAGCTCTTATGCATCAGGTGTAAGTTGGTAGCTCAGCAATTTATTAAACAGATGAATCCTCTTTCTGCCAGGGGAATATCAATAAGCTATTTAGTTCTCTTCACCTTCTCTTCAATTGTGTTTGGTAAATATATTTCTGTATACTTCTGGTGAACTCTGAATTCAGTACTGCAGTGCGAAATTGAGAAGTCAAAATACTGTGGGTTTTTCTGCTTCAATTGGAAAAGCATATAAATACTCTCTGCACAGATTAGTTTCACTTGAAAATTCGCTTTGAGAAACTGTTTCTGGGGTAAACTAGGTCATTCAAATAGCAGAAAACAAGAGAAGTATGTTAACCAAATGGGCAAAATGAATTTGTTAGCAAATTGAGTCTGGACCAAGGCATCTCTCTGTCCAGATGGTAACTCAGCTCAGTCATTCAGCTTGAATAAGGAATGGTGGGTTTGCTTCCCTGGTGTTCCATTAATTCTTTGCTTTTGAAACTGTTTTTCAAAGCTATAAGGATTGCTCAGTCTATATAGCTTGCAAGTCAAATTCTAGATATTTTTCCTGTCTTTTGGATTTACTTAATAATAAATTTTGGTTGTGTTACTCTGGCCAGTCAGAGGTACTCATAACTGCTATGTAACATGTTCCGCTGCTGTAGATGCAACATTTACAATACTTTGAAATTATCTCAAAGACCTTTATATAACATAGTTCTTTGCAATATAATTATCACTAGATGGGCTAAAGAATCCACCCTTCCAGTTTAATACGGTGCAAATTCACATTTAAAAATAACTTCCTATTGGGCTTGCTTGCATATATATATGTGTGTGTATGTATGTATACACACACACGGATATATACATGCATATATGTGTGCATATATATATATATATATATGTATGTATGCATGTGTGTAAATATATATATCTACAGACGCACATATATGCACCTTCCAGTGCAGCTCCTGTTTTATTCTGTGGTCTGAAAACATTAAAACAGTATCTCCTAGCCAGCAATGAAACAGGAAAAAGAAACAAAAAAGCTGGCTATAGCTCAATTACTTGCTGTGAGCCCTCCCCCTGTTATGGCCTCTTATGATTCAGAAGATAAAAAGATGAACTTTTTGATGTTTCCACAGGCCAAATGGCAGTATATATTTATTTCGTTTGCTGATTAAGTGGTAGAAATTAAAAGAGATGATTCCTAGATTTCAGATATTTTAAAATCTGTATTCTGCTTTGTCTGCTTTGCTAATGAGATTGCCCATTACAGTAGGAAAGGTAGATGTGGTTTGGGATGACAGCATGGACATGCCTGGAAATGGCTTTTGCTTGCTTCTGGCACCAGAAGGAAGTTGTATGAGAGGGACTTGAGTTCAGCAGCTGAATATATGAGCCAGCAGTGTGCCCAGGTTGTCATGAAGACCAGTGGCATCCTGGCTTGTATTAGAAATGCTGTGTCTAGCAGGAGTAGGGAGGTGATTGTCTCCTTGTATTTAGCTCTGGTGCAGCCATACCTTGAGTATTGTGTCCAGTCTTAGGCACCTCCAATACAAAAGAAATGTTGAAGTACTGAAATGAGTGCAGAGGAGAGCAGCAAAGCTGGTGGAGGGCCTGGAGAATAAATCATGAAGAGCAACTGAGGGAGCTGGGGCTGTTTAGTTTGAGTAAGAGGAGGCTGAGGGGAGACCTCATTGCTGTCTACAGCTATCTGAAGGGACATTGTAGAGAGGCTGGTGCTGGTCTCTTGTCAGAGGTAAATTGTGATAGAACAGGAGGGAATGGCCTGAAGCGCAACTGGTGGGTTTGGACTGGACGTTAGGAATTTTTTTTTTTCAGGGAAAGAGTGGCCAGGCATTGAAATGGGCTGTTCAGGGAGGTGATAGAGTCACCAACTCTGGATGTGTTTAAAGGTTGTTTGTATGTGGTGCTTAGGAATGTGGTTTAGGGGTGAACCTTACAGAGTAGGGATACCAGTTAGACTTGGTGATCTCTAAAGTCTTTTCCAACCTGAATGTTTTCTGTTACTGTTTCAGAAGTAACTTAGAGATGTGCCTACTTAAATATCTGTATCAGTTACTTCTTGTGTTTTGCCTCCCTTCAAAATCTCAAGCATGCACATTTAAAATAAATCAAAATGAATTAATTTATTGCACTCAATCGTTTCAAAACCATGAAGAATGAAATGAACTTAAACAGCTGTATGCAGAATCATTTGAGTACTTGGATTTATGTGCCCTGTTCATTAAGAAACTGTTCAACAAACTGTTCCACAAATATCTGTTTGTAGAAGAGTGTGTTTTCCTGAATCTGTTTCAGGCTTCCTTTATAGCTGTTGGTAACTGCACAATGGATCCAATGAGGATGACCTTTTCCAAACAGCTACATCTTAAGTATAAACTTACCTATCTTTTAAGTTGTAATGCCTTTTGTTTTCTTGCAGTATGCTTCCTAAACTATGATGAGTGTATTTTCTGTATACCAACTATACTCCACTGTCCTACTTAAAGGAGAAAGTATCCTGTGTCTGTGAAACAGAACAGGGAAGGGGTATTTTGCTGCAATTGCATATTAATGTACTTGGAATTTCACATTTTTATTCTTCATATTTTCTTTTGAAGTCAATTATTTTAAATTAGTTCATGAAATGTTTTGAAGAATAAATTATTTCCCTTTTACTTTGAACTAAAGGAAAAGCAATTAAGCACTGCTGAACTGAACAAACACTCATTACCTTTAGGTACCACAGACTTATTTCCCAATATTTTTTTTATAGGTCAGTCAAGTTGCAGATTACCAGGAAAGCCCTCAGGTAGATATTCTGCTAATTAGCTGACATGGCTGCCTGCTTTTAAACCAAGAACTAGCAGTTGAAGGGCAGTGCTGTGGTGAAGAAGGAAAAATGAAAAGAGATTAAACCAGTTCAATATGAAAAGGAGTTTTTGTTTCCTAGTTGTTCTGAATATGGTCCCATCCAGAAGGCGTATTGTGGTAAAGGCTGAAAAGTTAACTGAAGATTAAAATAACCAAATACATGTAGTTTGCTGAACTGGCAAAATATACTTAGCATATTGGTAATAGTTGAGTGAATTTTCCTCCATGCAAGTCATTCTAGGTTCAAGTTCTTTGGACATGGTCATAGAAATAAAACAGACTGTATAGCATTGTCCTCTACAGTGTTACGTCACGTATTCCTTCTATCTATCCATTCTCTGTGACTTGGAAGACTTAAAGAATATTTTATAGCTAGATATACATCTGGGAATGCTGTGTATAGTGCATACAACTTGGATTCGGCTTTTTATTTTTCTAGTGAAGAGACATAATCAGCTGTTGTGCCCACAGTCACAGCGTGTTCTTGTCTTTAATCATTCTTTTGTCCTCTTCTGCAGGCATATCCTTGGAAAGAGGCAGTTTTACTGGGATATAATCTGGAAATCTTTCCTGTTTCATTTACTAAGTAGAAAAGTTTGTTTCACAAGTTCTTGAAACTCTTTTCTTCAGTAACAGTGTTGTAACTGCCATACCTGACTGTGAAGTGTACCTGAATGCTTTAAATTAAAGCATTCACTAGCAGCTGAAAAAACAGGAAGCTTTTCCTGCACAAGATTACTGTCTGTTCTAGCATCATAAAAAAGAACTATTTGAATGTTAATTAGTTTAGTAATGTAACTTCACAAACATACTTTTTGTCTTCTGCAATATCCTGAGCTGATTAAGTCTGCATAGCAGAAAGGCCTGAAAAAATGTTCAATCTGTACACATTGGTTACAAACACTTCAAAAAGAAACAATGTACTAGTGAACTGAGCCTCAGCTGTCCGCCTTCTCATTCACAAATGTCATGTCCAGTGGCAGTAAGTGTGCAGTGTGAGGTGTTACACTCAGCAGTATATTGTCCAACTGCAAAGGCATAGTATACTGATTACTCATCCCCTGCACTTGGGAAGCTGCCATTTTTAACGCTATTAAAGTTGACATTAGGATGCAAGTTGCAGGAAGCAACCTTTTCTTGAGTGCACTGTCTTATTGAAAGTGAAGTTCAGTTGCTGCTGGAGTAACCTCAGCTCTCGTATCCCTTGCTACCCACCTTATTCCATACCATGTCACCTGTGCCTCGTATCATGAAGCGAAAGCAGTAGCAGTAAAAATTTAGTACACTGGGATGGATTTTCATGCCTCTGGAGTTTTGAGCTTTGCTGTTTTGGTTTGGTGGTTTTGCATTGCATGCTTGTTTGACACTGTTTCAAGCTCGTAACTGTTTGATTTATGTTAACCTACTTCCTTGGAGTTGCTCTGGTGTCATGGCAGGCATGATAGGTCAAAATAGGTGTATAAATGTCCTGGCTCATCCAGACATGGTTTTCTGCTCTCCCTCTCTTTGTTTTGGGGAGCAGCAACCATGGGAAAGAGGACAAAAGAAACTGGAGCTATGGAGTCTGAGAGATCATGCCTTGCCCAGACTTGTTTTGCTCCTATTTATATCCTGTGGTAAACACTTGGCTTGTGCCTGCCTCGTGCAAGGCCTGTGTCTTTCCCAAATTTGGGTAAAGCAAGCCTATGGCTTCACCTAATATGGTCGAGCTTGGCTAACTGCCATTCTGATTGGCTATTCTGTGTCCAAAGGCCCATTAGTCTTGGTCTACATGGATATAAAAAGGGATGAGTAGAACTCATCTCCTCACTGTGAAGAACTCATCTCCTCACATGAAGAACTTCCTCCTAGCATCCTGTTCAAATCTCTCCTCTGCTAATTTGAACCCATTCCCCCTCGTCCTGTCATTACAAGACCTTGTGAACAGTCCCTCCCCAGCCTTCCTGTAGGCCCCCTTCAGATACTGGAAGGCTACTATAAGGTCTCCCTGAAGCCTTCTCTTCTCCAGGCTGAAAAGCCCCAACTCTCTCAGGCTGTCCTCATAGCAGAGGTGCTCCAGCCCTCTGATCATCTTTGTGGCCCTCCTCTGGACCCTCTCCAGCAGTTCCATGTCCTTCCTGTGCTGGGGGCTCCAGAAGTGCACACAATGTGCCTTGCTGTTGTATCTGTGCTTGCTTGCTGCTTCCTGTTGCTTGCCTGCTGCCATTGTTCTGCAGAATTATGCTCTGATAAGCTATAAATCAGCTATGCTGAACAGCCTGGAAACTTCCTGCTTGGAGTTTACCAGGAACTGGCTCTAATGCCTTCATGCGATAGACCTGGATAGCCAGTGTGACATCTGTGCTGAGACTGCACGTTGCAAGACATCCTGCCTACACTTAAAGTCTCCTGCCAAGACGGGAAGTCCCGAAGATACACAGATCTTCTGGAGGAGTCAGGACCAGGTCAGAATTTTGTCTCCCCTTTCCCCAGCATCCTGTGAAGCCTGGGAAGAATCAAAAGCCTCAGCGGCCAGCAAGATAATCAAAAGAACCCTCTGAAAGTGTTTTGGTACTGTCTTAACCTGTAGCTAGTCCTGTGAGTTGGGAGATAATGTTTTGTGAGTAAATACTTAAAGCCCCTTGCAATTTACAAGTTGCCTTCTACTGTAACCAGAAAGGAGCTTCCTGAGTCCATTAGGTGGAGCACTTGCTAGATAAGGAATTGGCTGGATGGTTACACACAGAGAGGTGATCAAGGACACAGTGTCCACCTGGAGACCAGTGACAAGTGGCATCCCTCAGGGGTCAGTGCTGGGACCAGTGCTGTTTAACATCTTTGTCAGTGACATGGACAGAGGAATCGAATGCACCCTCAGCAAGTTTGCAGATGACACCAAGCTGTGTGGCACAGTTGACTTGCTGGAGGGGAGGGATGCCATCCAGAGGGACCTGGACAGGCTGGAGAGGTGGGCCCAGGCTAACCTCATGAAATTTAACAAGGCCAAGTGTAAGGTCCTGCACCTGGGTTGCTGCAATCCCAAGCACAAATCCAGGCTGGGTGGTGAGTGGCTGGAGAGCAGCTCTGAGGAAAAGGACCTGGGGGTGTGCACGTGCAGCCCAGACAGCAACTGTGTCCTGGGATGCATCAAGAGCAGCGTGGCCAGCAGGGCAAGGGAGATGATTCTGCTCCATTACTCTGCACTCGTCAGACCCCACTTGGAGTACTGTGTGCAGTTCTGGAGCTGCCAACACAGGAAGGACATGGAACTGTTGGAGGAAGTCTAGAGGAGGGCCACGAAGATGCTCAGAGGACTGGAGCAGCTCTGGTATGAGGAGAGGCTGAGAGAGTTGGGGCTCTTCAGCCTGGAGAAGAGAAGGCTTTGAGGAGACCTTATAGTAACCTTCCAGTATCTGAAGGGGGCCTACAGTAAGGCTGAGGAAGGACTATTTACAGGGTGTTGTAATGACAGGATGAGGGATAATGGGTTCATACTGGCAGAGGGGAGATTTAAACAGGATATTAGGAAGAAGTGTTTTTACAGTGAGGGTGTTGAGACACTGGAATGGATTGCCCAAGGTGGTTGTGGCTTCTCCCTCCCTGAAAGTGTTCAAGGCCAGGTTGGACGAGGCCTTGAGTGACCTGTTCTAGTGGGAGGCATCCGTGCCTATGTCAGGGAGTTAGAACTGGATGAACTTTGAGGTCCCTTCCAACCTGAACCATTCTATGGTCTAGTGGGCAAGCAGTGTTTTGACCGCAAGAACCTCTTACAGTTCAATTAGTGTTTGTATATACTGCTAGTTATTATTTCTAGATCTAGTTATTCCTTTATGTAATACATTCCATGACCATTGCAAGAGAACCAGTTATTATTACAATTAGTGGTTGAGGTGGTGAGAGTTCTGAATAAAAAAAATAATAAACAATATTGATTTTGAAAAAAAATAAATATTGCATCAATTAATTAACCCTCCATCACATTTGGGATTGCTCTTGTGAGGTACTGAGCACTGACTTTAGAGAAGGCAGTGCAAGCAGGTGACCAGCTGTGGCTATAGTTTTGAGCCTTATATTGTTCCAAGTTTTGATTGTTCATAGTTTTTATTTTAATAATGTTCAATGTAGCCTCCTTTAGCCTGTGGGTTTGTTTTGTTGTTGTCGTTATGTTTTCTTTTCAGAAGAGTGTCAGCTATTTATCTTGATAGGTTTTTTAGTTCATTTACATCACATTAATGGTGTATAGTGTGTGAAAGAAAAATGGTAGTTATAAGGTAGTCATGGTTGCATTTGAACTTAGGCTTTCCTCATTTCTCCTTTCTGATAAATTGGTCTGTACAGTGGGAATTTTGTACTGATCCAAACCTATGTGTGTGTATTGATTAAATGCATTTACATTTTAGTCAGTTTTAGATTTATTGGGCCTTTAATCCACTGGCACAGGGATCTATTCCATAACAATACTTTGGTTAGCTTTTAAATGAGCAAATCTGATCATTAGCAGAAGACTTCCTGTTTGTCTGTTGACACTAATTTAAAGATTTATTTTTTTTATTTCTTCTGAGAGTAGTATTGACAGCTAACTCTATATCATTGCTATGTCAACTGTCTTTCATTCCCTGTTATTTAAGATAGCTATAATTTTTTTTTCCTGATTATAGAAACCTATCCTAAGACGTTTTTGGAGACTTGCACTTGAGAAGAAGCTCTTCCAATATAAAATAAGATATTCCTACATTTCACATGTCTGATATGTTCTTTTTCTTTTTTTTTTTTAGCAGTTTAATATATTGGTGGGATTTTAAGATGTGCTGAATCTAATCTTCCAGGAGTTGTGGGAAATACTCATTAGAATGCATTGTCTCTTGCTGAGTTTGACCTTCACTACCCTGCTGGAGTGCACTGCAATTTTTTTAGCTGCTTTCATTCTGCTTTTTTTCCTTGGATGATAATAAAGGTGAAGCAGTTTGCATGTCCAGCCTTAGTTCTCTGCAGTCTTGATGCCTTTCTGCTATTCAGGCTCCTGCTGAGGTCAGTGTCCCTGTGCCTGTGTTTTTTAAAATTGCCAGTCTCTTTTTCTTGGTTCTTGGTTTTGACAAGCGAGTAATGAAGTAGTTTTGCTCTCTGTATTGCCCTCACGCTTAGGAGTTTGTGCTGTGTATTGGTTTGCATAGTAATTCTATTCTGATTTTTAGAACTTAAAGGTTGCAGTCTGTGCTTTCTGCAGAAGTTGAAACTCCCATTTTAATCATCTGTCCAATCCTGTACAGCAATATTTAATAGTAGCACTGAAAGATCAGCAATTTAAAAACTAATCTGTAAGTACAACAGTGGCACTTGCCTAGTCATCGCCCAGTCACCTGTGTATGGTCAGGAAGTGGAGGAGAGTGACCTTTCCTCTTTTCCAACTCTTAAAATTAGTGGAAGTAAACAGTGCCTGAAGTTTGATGGCTATTGCATTATGCTATTAAGAAGTGTGATTTAAGAAACGTTTGCCACAATAATAGAAAGGCTGGTTAGTTGCCATGTCCCACACCAAAAAGGACTCGTTTCTTTGCCTGTAACTACTCTTCTATAATTGTAAAAGGTTCACTTAAATCCAAGAACATCAGGATTAGTGGAAAAAATGCAAATAGGTTTGGAATTTCAGAACAATTGCATGCAAAACTTTCACATTACCCCACAATTAACATTTAATACATGGTGGAGTTCTTCCAGTTTAGTTCAAACTGAGAAATTCTGTCACACTCTCACCAATACCTTTATTTTGGAGGAAGTCTGTTGAGTGGCCACTGAGCCTTTTTTCTTTCTGCCTGTGGACCTCTGGAAGCATTGCTTGTCAGTGATTGATAGATGAGGCTCTGAAACAGCTATAATTAAGATACTGTTCACACTGCCATAATTACAAGATAAGGCAATTTTATTAACCAGGATTATTTATTAGTCACAGCAATGAAAGCTACATTTCGATTAGTCACAGGAGAACCTGACAGAATGTGGATGTTAACACTAACTATCCAATGTGTTAATTTGTAAACCTGTCATATTTGTCATGGTGGCAATAAATGGTGTTGAACTGCTTTTTCAGTTGATTCATTAGTGATAACCTTTTGGATTGATACACCTGCCACATTTTTTACAATATTTACTGATTTATTTTTTAAGCACATTGAGTATGAAGATTTAAATTAGACTCATTAGAAAGAATTGTGATTTTATTCAACACGAATGAGGAAAATTCTTTAATTCCTTTAAGATACTAAATATGGTGCTTAAGGTACCTCAGCAACTACCTTAAATTTAATCAAGAAATATTTGGCTTAGTTCTCAAACAATGTGATCCTGTAGATATTAGACAAAAGATGAAGTTTGGAGGCTCTCAACAGTTTTCAAATATTTCTAATTTGAAAATTCTCCAATTCAAAATTTTTTTCCATGGCACAATTCCTTCAGTCTCCTCTACCAAAAAGCACATTTTGAATGTTTACCTATGTTTGTATGTTTCAGAATTCACTGTATTAATTAGCAGGCAACTTAGTTAATGAGAATGTAACTCATTATTAAATTTTAATTTGTACTTTCAGGCTTTGATTACTTTAATGACATATCTTCCATGCCAGTGTTTGTTTCCTCACATACAATTTTTACAGAGAAATCTTCTGTTACAGCTTCTTGTCTGAGCTGCTGTAGCCCCCTTGATTAAACAATAGGGTTAACTTCCGCTGGCACTGACTATTACACTTTTCTGATTACCTCTTATTATTCAGACTCAGGTAACACGAGTGAGAAACACACAAGAAAGGATGCTAAACTATGCCAGTGCACTGAAATGAACCCAGTTCTGTAATTCAAGTAGGTTTACTAGGAGTATACTACATTTGATAGCACAATTAACACTGCTAATGGACATGAGGTGTGGGCTTGTCCTCCATGTATGCAGGACTGGCATAGCAACACCAGTTATATCTCTGTGGAGTTTATACTGCTGCTTTCAGCTGTTACCTGTGTTGGTGCTGGTGTGACTGCATATTGCACTGTGCTCATTGCCATGTTGTGCTGGATAGACAGCAGTAAAGCTTGCACTCTAAAGCAAGGCATGGCTTTGTGTGTCATTGCTGGCAAAAGGTGCTGAGCATGCTTAGGTGCTGCAAACCATTTCATCGTGAGGGTTTTTACAATTTAAAAATAGAAGTTTGTCTGTGTTTACCACTAGTAGAAACTGAGAAGCAGCATCTTTCCTGAGAGTTCCAGTCAATGGTACATCCACTATTGTCTTTACTGAGCACAGGAGTCCTTTTGACACTTTGATTCTGTAGTAACAGGTTTGGATTTTACACAGGTAAATAACAGCAAACATTTTGAAGCCTAAACTTCTGGAATTGTAGATGAACATCTCCTGACTTGTTAAGCTGTAAGTGCTCAAATGGTAGTGGGACAGTACTTTGCTTTCAGTGGGGGACAGAACATTTCAGTATGTTGTAATGCTAGTAGATCCCAGTTCTCCTGCCTGTGAGTAGAGGGAAGTTAAAATTTATGTTGAAAGCTGTAAGTAGTGCAGCAGCAAAGCAGAAAATTTTCAGCCTCAAGTGGATACACACAATATTAGTTCAATGTCTAGATGCAATGCTTCAGAGAAATAGAAATCAGGAACAGAAGAGAATAGAACATATAATTCGTTTCCTTGCCAATGCAGTATGGTTCTCTCATATTTTTTTGAGTCTAGTTTCAAAATTCTTGAGGAATGTAGATCACGGTAGTTTCCTTGAGAGAGAGCCAAGTATTTTTCAGCTGTTGATTTAGATGTACATTTACTGAAAATACTATATTGGAATTTTAACTCAAGACTTGTTCCCTCCAAGGAGCAATCAAGGCATAGGATCATCAAGAGGTATTTTTGCAGATATTTTCTCTATTTCTAAAGACTGTATGTCTCTCCCCTGAACTGCTCATCCACTTTCTCTGGAAAGCTTAGCCATGAGTGTGTATATTCAGACCTGACTGTGCTCTACAAGGTGACGAGGATGATGGCAATTCCAGCTTAGAGATGTCACTGGAGTCTAGGCATAGAGCCCCCTGCACTGCAACTTCTGGTATTAAAAATAAAAGAAGGGCAATAGTATTTGGTGATTCCCTTCTGAAGGGAACAGAGGGCCCTGTATGCTGTCCAGACCCATCCCACAGGGAGGACTGTTGTCTCCCTGGGGCTCAGGTGCGGGATATCACAAGGAGTCTGTCTAAGGTAATTCAACCTTCTGATTACTATGTGATAGTGGTTGTGGAGGTTGGGATTGTTGAAATTGACATAAAGGGTACCAGGGCAATTAAAAGGGAATCCCAAGCTCTGGGTCAACTGATTGATGGGGTAGGAGCACAGGTGTTGTTCTTCTCAGTCCACACTGTGGCAGGGATGGATGCTGAAAGGCACAGGAACACCAGCATTATCAATAAGTGGCTGAAGGGCTGGTGCCTGAAGCAAATGTTTGGGTTCTTTGACCTTTACTGCCCCTGGTCTGCTAGACTCAGAGTCCGTCTATCAAAAAAGGGCAAAAGAATTCTAGCCCATGAATTGGCAACCCTATTGAGAGGGCTTTAAACTAGGTTTGAGGCGGGGAAGGGGATGGAACCAGGGTCTCCACAAAGGAAGCTGAGGGTGGTAAACTAGTGTCAGGGATAAAATCATCAGCCCAGCTGAACTGGTACAGTCTCTTCAGTAAAAACAGGAGAGGAAGAAAGGGTGGAGGGGTGGCCCTGTATGTTAGGGATGCCCTTGATGCCATGGAGCTTGTGACTAATGATGAGCAGGTTGAATGCCTATGGGTAAAAATCAGAGGGCAGACCAATAAGATTGATATACTGGTTGAAGTCTGTTACAGGCCACCCAACCAGGAAGAGGAGGTGGATGTGTTATTCTATAAAAAAATGCATGATGTTTCAAGACTGCCAGCCCTTGTTCTTGTAGGTTACTTTAACCTGCTAGTTATCTGTGTCCTGGTAGGGCATAAATTCTGCCCAGAGTTTGTTCAGTTCCTTCCCTTCCCCTGTTGTAAGGTCTGGGGCGGGGTAGCAGGTGAACAGACCGTGTGGCTTTGAACCAGGAAGTCCTGGGCCACATGGACAGGTCACATGAACAAGTCAGGTGACCTGTGCTGTCCCTCAAGGTGTTAGGATCCACTCCTGGGTGCCGGACTTTTGAATCAATTGGCCCAACAGTGGACTCTGATTGCCTATTGGTCAGTTCTACCCTTCCTAATGGGATATTTAAGAGAGAGCAATCGGCCGTTGGCTCTCTCCCTCCCGCTGCCTCCGTGAATAACAGACGTCCTTGCACCTCACTCAGCAGCGGCCATGTGTTTGCAGCATGCATCGCGGCATTACAGCATTTTTGCAGCAGTGGCAAAAGGCAAACCCCCTTCTTTTCTCCTTTCCCTGGGACAAGCTCTTTTATCTATCATGTTTTTGTGAGTATTTTCAGGTGCGGTTAGGATCTCTCTTTGTTATTAGGTTCCCTGTTTCTTAAGTTCTGACTGTTTAGACTGTTTAATTCGGTGTTGTGAACGATTTGTGTAGTTATCTTGCCAACTGAACCTCCAAATGAACCCCGGGGAAATATTCCTGGAAAAATCACGATTATTAACAATAATAAAAATTAATAATCGGAACAATCTGCTCAACACAGCAGAGAGGAGGCAGTCTAGAAGGTTTGTAGAGAGTGTAGAGGATACCTTTGTGACACAACTGGTGTGCCAGCCTACCAGGGGTGAGGGTCTGCTTGACCTGCTGCTTACAAATAGAGAAGGGCTGGTGGGAGATATGGTGATTGGAGGCTGTCTGGGGTGGAGTGACCACAAAATGATAAAGTTTTCAACATGCAGTGAGGCATCTAAGAGAAGCATCAATGAAACAGCCACACTTGACTTCTGGCTTATTCAAAGAACTAACTCAAAGGGTACCTTGGGGAAAAGTCCTTAAAAACAAAAGGGTTCAGGAAGGTTGGATCTACTTCAAGAAAGAAATCTTGAAGGCACAGGAACAGGCTGTGGTAATGTGCTGAAAGCAGGGCCACCAGGGAAGATGACCAGCTTCGATGGAAGTGAAATTGTTGCAGGCATCTACTGTAAACCACCAAAACAAGAGGAAGATGTTGATGAGGCCTTCTACAGACAACTGGAAGTAGCCTCTACAGCTACTTGTAGCCTCTACAGGGACTTGTGAAGGAATTAGGGGAAACAACAGGGCCTATCACCTTTGGAAAGAAGAGGTGGTAGCTCAGGAAAAAAATAAGGATGTTGCCAGGCCGTCTAGGAAGAAAATTAGAAAGGTCAAAGCCCAGTTAGAATTTAGACTTGCCACTGCTGTGAATGATAACGAGAAATGTTTTCATAAATATACTAATGACAAAAAGAGGGGTAAGGATAACCTCCACTCTTTATTGGACAAGGAGGCAAATGTAGTGACTAGAGATAAGGAGAAGGCAGAGGTGCTTAACACTTCCTTTGCCTCAATTTTCAATAGTAAGGCAGGTTGTCCTCAGTACAGCTGCTCTGGATGGCCAGGCCCATAGAGTGGTGGTGAATGGTGCCACATCCAGTTGGTGGCCCATCACTGGTGCTGTGCCCCAGGGATCAGTGCTGGGCCCAGTCCTGGTTAATATTTTCATTGATGATCTGGATGAGGGAATTGAGTCCACCATTAGTAAGTTTGCAGACAACAGCAAGCTTGGAGTATGCATCGATCTGTTAGAGCGTGGGAAGACTCTGCAGAGGGATTTGGACAGGCTGGACAGATGGGCGCAATCCGGTGTTAACAAGTCCAAGTGCTGGGTTCTGCACTTTGGCCACAACAACCCCATGCTGTGCTACAGGCTGCAGACAGAGTGGCTGGAGAGCAGCCAGACAGAGAGGGACCTGGGGGTGCTCGACGACAGGTGACTGAACATGAGCCAGCAGTGGGCCCTGGTGGCCAAGAAGGCTAATAACATCTTGGCCTGTATCAGCAACAGTGTGAGCAGTAGGACCAGGGAGGTCATTCTTCCCCTGTACTCAGTACTGGTTAGGCCACACCTTGAATACTGTGTCCAGTTCTGGGCCACTCAGTTTAAGAAAGATGTTGAGGTGCTTGAACGTGTCCAGAGAAGGGCAACAAGGCTGGTGAGGGGGCCGGAGCACAGCCCTATGAGGAGCAGCTGAAGGAGCTGGGGTTGTTCAGCCTGGAGAAGAGGAGGCTCAGGCGAGTCCTTATTGCTCTCTACAACTATCTGAACGGAGGTTGCAGCCAGACAGGGGTTGGTCTCTTCTCTCAGGCATCCAATGACAGAACAAGAGGACACAGTCTCAAATTACACCAGGGCAGGTTTAGGCTGGATGTTAGGAAGAAGTTCTACATAGAAAGAGTGATTGCCCATTAAAACAGGCTGCCTGGGGAGGTGGTGGAGTCACCATCCCTGGAGGTATTTAAGAGGAGGCTGAGTGAAGCACTCAGAGCCGTGGTTTAGTTAATTGGAAGGGTTAGGTGGTACGTTGGACTTGATAATCCTAGAGGTCTTTTCCAACCTGGTTAATTTTGTGTTTCTGTGATTCTGACTCTCTGTATGTAAGCATGTAATAGTACCAAATGATACATTTATTTGTGCAGGCTTCTTTACTGAATATAAGAAAAAAAATTTCCAGTTTGACATTTTGAAGAAATGCTGCCATATGTGAATCATGTACAAATTAGTCTCAGAGGAGAAATCTTCTTTAACACACAGTAAGTGTTAAAAGTAGTAGGCTTTGTGTTATCCTATTATCAATACATTTTAATGCTATAGCTGAAATCTATAGAACTGCTGTAGATGACAGGATGTTTGTCTGTGACATCCTACCTTGTGTTTTGGAAGTCCCATTTTTGTAGCACATGCGTAGCTCACAGTATGTCCAGAAATTGCAGTTTATCTATTATAAATATGCAGGGTATGTGCTGACATGCTTCCAACATTTTCTTTGCTAAAGCAGCGACTTAGATGAGCAAAACTTGAGATGTTCACTCTTTTCCAGCTTACTTTTGTTTAGAAATGTAGATTGCTGGCTAAATGTCTTTGTTCAAAGTGCAGGGAATAGGTATTTCCATGAGGCAGCTAAACCTGGGAGCTGCTGAAAGGAAGTTAATCATTTGGAATAAATTCATGGTATTATCAAGGAAAGATTCCTTCTCCTTTCCTATGTCTCTCACTTTTTGGAATATCCAGTAATCCAGTGAAGATTCTAGGCTTCTCAGCCTAGCCTGACAAGAGACTGTAGCTCAGATATTCTGCAAGGCTTACAGAATGATTGAGAGACTGAATTAGGTTTGTTACAGCTGTTTTGTACTTAGTGTTGCTCTGAACTCTGATGCTTGCTTAAGATGTGTGTCAAAGATTTGCTTGGACAGGTACATTTGTGCCCATAACACTTCCATAAAGAAAGACACACACGAGACATACATTCAGTGTGGATACAGAAAAATGTGGCTTGGAAGAGAGAAGATGAGAAAGCATGGTGGGATTATTAAGAACAGAATCCTAGCACAGACCCTTGAGGGTCCATCTCACTTTTGATTCTTACTTCTCTGAAGCAGGCACTGAAGTTTTGAGCTCTAGAGCTGTCCTGGTAGGGCATAAATCCTGCCCAAATTGGTTCAAACTGGTGGCTCTCCTCCTCCTGTAACAAGGTCTAGGACTGAGCAGACAGTGATGGTTTGAAGGAAGAAAGCCCTGTGCCATATGATCAAGTCAGGTGTCCTGTGCTGTCCCTCAAAGCGTTAGGGTGGGTACCTAGGTTGCAGGACTTTGAATTTGTTGGCCAAAGCAATGGACGCTAGAGCCTATTGGTCAGTTTTGCTCTTCAAAATAGTCTATTTAAAGGAGGGTGATTTAGAGCCATTGCTCTCTTTTCCTGCTGCCTCCATCGGGACCGGACTTCTATTTGCACCTCTCACAGCAGCCACGTGTTCACAGCGTGCATTGCAGATTGCAGCCTACAGCAGCGGCAAGGTAAAACCTTTTTCTCCTCCTCTCTCCGGGGCTCTATACCCATGGCATCTGTGAGTATAGGTGGGGTTAGGATTTTCTCCCTGTTATTAAGTTCCCTGTTTTCCAAGTTCTGATTGTTTAGGCCGTTTAAACTGTTTAATTCAGTGTTTATAAATAACTGTTGTGCAATAACCTCTTAACGACCAAACATCCAAAGAATCTCAGGGAATTTTCCCCAAAATCTCAATTATTAATAATAAAAAATAATATTCATAAGCGCTTATGAATAATCGCAACAAGAGCAGACTCCCTGAGGGAGATACTTAGTTGGTGTTTTCACTGGGTACCCTTATTGTTAATTTGAGCTTACCTGCTTTCAAGTGTATATGCTACATCTGGTAAGAACCTCTAAACCAGAGAAATTGTTCAGCTGAATATGCAGATCTAGTGCTTGAATCTCCACTGATACAGATGGCATATCCATTATGCTTGCAGATTCAGATACTAAGAGTATGTGTATGTATAGAACATTGATTTTTTTTTTCCCCTTGGATTTGAGAAAGTAGTTGCAAAAATAGTTGTGTGATGCTTGTAAGCAGATAAGACAATTAATTATAGCACAGTATTTTTAACACTGTATTTAGGGAAGCTAGACTTTAAAATTTTTGGACTCTTAACTGTGGCATAGCTGTACCGTAATAGTATTTGTTTTGACATTAATATGCTACCCTCCTACTACCTGCTGTGCTTACTGCTTTTAAGAAAACTGAATGACA
Source organism: Psilopogon haemacephalus (assembly GCA_013396835.1). Taxonomy (NCBI): domain Eukaryota; kingdom Metazoa; phylum Chordata; class Aves; order Piciformes; family Megalaimidae; genus Psilopogon; species Psilopogon haemacephalus. The sequence continues at coordinate 6,470 of VWZI01013605.1, read as the reverse complement.
GTTCTGATGTTTGATCAAGACCATGTCTGAGAGGCCAGAGTCTGGTGGCTGTTAAAATAGGCCTACTGTGGTAAGAAAGCCATTGTTCATCATTTTAGTGTCTGATTCTGTACATGAAGGTGGTGTTTACCATCCAAGTTGCTCATAACTCACTTGCGTGACTTCTTCTGAAGTGTCCAGAAGGGAGAAATAGCCAAAGAAGCTAAGCCCCAGAGTAGACAGCAGTTGTAAAATCGTACCCTAGCTCACAGTGTTCCCTTTCAGATCAAATTAGGGAGAAGATGGTTTGCTCATCAGATCAGTGAGCTTTATCTAAACTGACCAAACTTTTATTTGAATGAGTGGCATACACCTTTATCTTCAGCTCTCAAGAACTGACAGGTAGAGAATTAAGTGCAACATGACTCTTTCCAAATGCATCTAAAAGATGCAGCTGAGTTTGTAAGTGAAGCTTATTCCTATCGAAGTCTGTAGTAGATGGGCTTAGATTTTACATAGTTATACTTAATTTGCTGTTGTTTGATGATGTAATTCCTATAATATGGTTTACTCCTCAACTGGATTATTTCAGTTGGTATCGAAGCATTACTTTTGCAGCATTGTATATGCTAGTGATTCCTGACAAGTTCTGTTTTCAGTTTCTTTCAGTACTTGCTTACAGCCAAGGCCAAGATGCTTTCCTGTCAAACATTTGTACATTCATGGAAGAAGTAAGCTCTTTGGAGGTAGGAGTTTAAAGTGAGTGAGAATAAAGGGGTAGGGGGTTAGGCGACTGTCTTCCAGGCAAATAACAGCTCAGCAGCAGAATGTGAAGTTGAACGTAGGCAGGGTGATTTCCAGTCCCAAAGGCTCCCTAACATTACCTTGTCTGTGATTTTTTTTTTTAATTCTTTTAACACTTCTGGATTTACAATATATGGTAAAGGAAATATAGTCAAATCAAGGCTTATTTCTGATTCTTAGTATATTAATTTTCTGCCAAAATAAGGCAAGTTGCTCAGGGATGGAATGACCTGAATAAAATCCTATCAGATTCTGCTGTGTGAGGTGAGATGGCAGTTTATTTATATTTTCTAGCAGAGGTGGATTGTATTTGGATTTAATGTCTATTTCAATTGGAAATGAAAAAAGGACAGAAGAGTTGTACCTTCCACACTACCTAGTTACCTCAGACCTCAGTTTAAGGAGATATATGTCAGCAAGGGTACCAGACAGTGCCATTTATAAGGTATGGATTTTTTCCAGGTGGGAGAAAATTTCCATCTCAGTGACTTCGATGGACTCTAAAATGTTGCTATTTACAGCAACAAATGTTTATCTATTATGTCACAGCAGCAGTGGACAAGGGAAGGGCAACTGATGTCATCTACCTAGACCTAAGTAAGGCCTTTGACTCTGTCCCACATAACACCCTGGTCACCAAGCTGGAAAAACATGGACTTGATGGGTGGACAACTCACTGGATTAGGAATTGGTCACACACAGAGAGTGGTGATCAAGGACACAGTGTCCACCTGGAGACCAGTGACAAGTGGCGTCCCTCAGGGGTCAGTGCTGGGACCAGTGCTGTTTAACATCTTTGTCAGTGACATGGACAGAGGAATCGAATGCACCCTCAGCAAGTTTGCAGATGACACCAAGCTGTGTGGCACAGTTGACTTGCTGGAGGGCAGGGATGCCATCTAGAGGGACCTGGACAGGCTGGAGAGGTGGGCCCAGGCTAACCCCATGAAATTTAACAAGGCCAAGTGTAAGGTCCTGCACCTGGGTCGCTGCAATCCCAAGCAAAATCCAGGCTGGGTGGTGAGTGGCTGGAGAGCAGCTCTGAGGAAAAGGACCTGGGGGTCTGGGTGGATGAGAAGCTCAACATGAGCCAACAGTGTGCACA